>QRFJ01001319.1:149432-214651 GCA_006176705.1 Cocos nucifera | reverse complement strand
GCAACTGCCGAGGTCGGAGAAAATGAAGACTCACCCAGCCAAGCACAACCCCAATAAGTACTATCTTTACCATCATGATCATGGTCACGATACTGAAGAATACATCTAGCTCTAGGATAAGATCAATGAGCTAATTAGAAAGGGCCACCTAGATTGATTCATCCAACATCGACCAGAAAGAAGGAAAAATCGGTCAAAAGCCCTGCCACAACCTGAACCACCTCAAAGAGATGAGCCATAAGGAGATCAGCCCCCGCTTGGGATCATCAATACTATTGCTAGGGGACATTGATAGGAGAAGGCTAGCAGATCAGTAGAGCCAGCAAAGAGGTAGATGACTAAGGAGCCCATCACTTTCACCGAAGAAGATGCATAGCAAGTTCAATTTTTGTATAATGTAGTTGTAGTTATCTTGAACATTGCTGACTATGATGTACGCCATATTTTAATTGATAATGGAAGCTCTATTGATATTTTATTTTATGATGCATTCTCTAAAATATCTATACCTAACAATCGCATGGGGCTAATAAGCTCCCCATTAGTATGATTCATTGACAATGCAGTGCTGGTTGAAGGAATAATTACTTTATCTATTATGGTAGGTTGGTCTCCAAAGCAATCAAAGGCTCAAGTTGATTTTCTAGTAGTGAAGGCTCCTTCTGCTTATAATACAATTCTCGACCGACCTAGTTTAAATGCACTTCGAGCTATGGTTTTGATTTATTACTTAAAGATAAAGTTTTCAATAAATCATGGCATTGGAGAAGTTAAAGGAGATCAAGCATTGGCACGACACTGTTACACCATTGTCTTGCAAGGAGAAAAGCAAGTAGATCCTTATCTAGTAGACAGACTTGATTCTCGTGATGACCTGACTGAAGAATAGGGAAAACCAATCGACGACCTTGTTGCAATTTCTTTAAAAGATGGAAATGAAAATCATACTATTCAAATTGGTTCTAACCTGAAAGAGGGAGTCAGAAAGCAACTCATCACCTTCTTGTGAAAGAATGTAGATATCTTTGCCTGGGTACCTACATATATGCCAGGGATTGATGTAGAGATAATGAAACATCGTCTAGCTGTAGATCTTAAACGTCGGCCAGTAAAGCAAAAGAAGTGCAGCTTTGCACCAGAGCGATAGAAAGCCATCATAGATGAAGTTGACAAGATTTTTAAAGCCAATTTCATTCAAAAAGTATCCTATTTGGACTGGATTGCAAATATCATCCTTGTCAAGAAAGCAAACGGCAAGTTGAGGATGTGCATAGATTTCATAAATTTGAACAAAAGTTGCCTAAAGGATAGCTATCCTCTATCCAGAATTGATCAACTGATGGATGTCACTTCGGGCCATGAGCTCCTCACTTTCATGGATGCCTTTTTCGATTATAATTAAATCTGAATGGCACCAAAGAATGAGAAAAAAATCACTTTTTTTACTGATTGTGGTCTTTATTGTTATAGGATTATGGCCTTTGGATTAAAGAATGTAGGCGTCACTTATCAATGCCTGATGAGCAAGATTTTCAAAGAGCAGATCGACCGCAATATGAAAGTTTATATGGATGACATGCTGATCAAAAGCCGACCTTCAATAAATCATATCACCGACTTTGAGAAGACCTTCAGCATACTTCGAAAGTACAAGATGAAGTTGAATCCAACCAACTGTGCCTTCGGAGTAATTTTGGATAAGTTGCTAAGATTTATGGTATCAAGGCATGGCATTAAAGCAAATCCCAAGAAGATCAAAGCTATTCAAAAAATCACTACACCAAAAATAATAAAAGAGGTCCAATGCTTGACAAGAAAGGTTGCAGCTTAAATCGATTCGTTTCAAGGTCGGTCGAGCATTGCATACCCTTATTTCAAGTACTCAAGCAGCCAAAGAACTTTTACTAGACTCTTGAGCGTCAGCAAGCTTTTGAGAAATTGAAGAACTATCTTGGCTCACCCTCTCTCCTTGCCAAATTCAAACCCGATGAAGAACTTTTTCTATATATCTGGCCATGTCACCTGTAGCAATTTGAGCTATCCGGATCAGAGAGGAGGCAAATATCTAGAAGCCTATCTACTACATAAGCCAAGTTTTGAGGGATGCTAAAATAAGGTGTACAAAATTAGAAAAACTAACTTATGCCCTATTGATTGCAGTTCGGAAGCTTCAACCTTATTTTCAGGGGCATACGATCATGCTTCTCACCAATCAGCCTATCAAAGTAGTTCTTCATCGACCTGATATCTCTAGAAGAATAGCTAAATGGATGATTGAGCTCACCAAGTTTGATATCAATTTTTCACCGTGACCATCTATTAAAGCTCAAATATTGGCTAATTTCATAGTAGAATGCACCATTTTGGATCCCATCAAACCAAAATAGCAAGAAGTTTATACTTTCAATTCTTGGATGAACATCATTAAAGAAAGAGCAGACTTTCTTGAGAACTTCTGGGTTCTATATGTAGATGGTTTATCTAATGCTTCAGGAGTGGGTGCAGGTTTGATTCTAATCAATCCAAATTGAGTTATTGCTGAGTATGCGCTACGCTTCAAGTTTTCTATAATAAAAAATGGAGCTGAATATGAAGCTCTAATTGCTGGGTTGAGAATAGCTAAAGAATTAGAGGCAAATCATGTGAAAGTCTACAATGATTCTCAGCTGGTGGTGAGATAAGTTAATGATAATTATGAAGCTCGGAAGGAAAGTATGAAGAGAAACTTGAAAAAAATAAGGAGTCTAATTTTGGCCTTCAGTAGCTTTGACATTGAGCAGACCTCGAGAGTAGAGAATATTAGGGCCGACCTCCTCTCCAAATTAGCTACTCTAACTCTAAGGGAATTGCCAAAAGAGGTCTTCTCTAAAGTTCTGCAACACCTAAGCTCTAAAGAATTCCAAACTATGATGCAGATCGACCCACTTATTTTTTACTTTAAAGATGGCGCACCCCTCAGAAATCCAAAAGAAGCTCAAAATTTGAGAAACCAAATATTCGTTATGTCCTATATGAGAATAAGCTGTATAAGAGGTCATACTTCTTGCCACTTCTTAGATATCTTCGATCCTCTAAAGCTGATTATGCACAAAAGGAAGTCCATGAAGGTGTATATGAAAATCACCTTGGGGCCAAATTATTATCTTACAAGCTACTTCGTTAAGGATACTACTGATCAACTATGCAACAGGATGCCATAGATTATGTGAAGAGATGTGATCGATGTTAGAAAAATGTCAACATTCAGAGGCAATCGGCTTCACAAATCATACCTTTGAGTGCTCCTTGGCCATTTATGCAGTAGGAGATGGACATACTTGGGCTCTTTTTTATGGCATCTAGATAATAAAAATTTCTTCTAGTGGCTATGGATTACTTCACCAAGTGGGTTGAGGCTGAAGTCCTAGCAAAAATTACTAAAGCTAAAGTACAGGACTTTATTTGAAAGTCAATAGTCTGCAGATTCGGCCTATCTTGGACTCTCATCATAGATAATGGATGTCAGTTTGTAGAAGCAAAATTTGCTGAATTTTATGAAGATCTGAACATCTCGCATTATTTTACGTTAGTAGCCTACCCACAAGCTAACAACAAAGCTAAGGTAACAAATAAGACCTTACCGCAAGGGATCAAAGCGAGACTTCAAAGGACAAAAGAAACATGGATGGACAAACTCTATCATATTCTCTAAACTTACAGAACCACTCAAAGGCTGCCAACTAGAGAAATATTTTTTGCCCTAGCTTTTGAAATTGAAGCAGTAATACCCATCGAGCTCAGACTTTCCTTAGCACGAGTTGAAGATTTCAGTGAATAGTATAACTCACAGGACCTTAGAGCGAATCTCAACCTGCTAGAAGAAAAGCAAGAAAAGATCCAAATTTGGATGATGAATTATAAACAGAAGATAGCTCGCTACTACAATTCCAGAGTCAGACGTAAAATTTTCAAAGTTGGAGACTTGGTGCTGCAAAGGATAGATATCTCTCAACCATAAAATCAAGAAAAGCTTGCTCCAAACTAGAAAGGCCCTTATGAGATCGTAGAAATCATCCAACCAGGAACATATTATCTAAAGAAGCTCGGAGGGGCTACGCTTCTGCAACCATAGAATTCAAAAAACTTACGAATGTACTATGAATAATCTCATTCCAATAAAATTCTCTTTAATATTCTTGTCTTTGGTGCAAAACTATATGATGATAGAAAATCCTTCAATCGAACTTTATTTTTAAATGAAGTAGAAGGCCTTCGGTTATTTAAGACATGAGGTTAACTTCGTCATAGAGAGGATGATGACCTTCGGTTATTCAACATAGGAGGTTAACCTCATCGTAGCGAAGGCGATGGCCTCCAATTATTTAAGACAGAAGGTTAACTTGTCCAAGCGAGAGTGAAGGCCTTCAATTATTTAAGACAGAAGGTAAACTATGAATATAGAAACTTCCAGCTCATGGATGCTTCAAATCGAGTTCAAAAACTCTTGTTCATAAACAAGGGGGATAAATACACAAAATGCAGAATTGAAGCTATTATTTCGAGATGACATCGACATCAAACACAACAAGAAAAATAAAGAAAATTAGCAAGCATCAGACCAAAGTGGAATACAGAAAGGTAAATGAAAGATATCATTTCATTAAAATTAAAGTTCATTACACAAGATCCTGAGACCAGTTATAAAAAAAAAGAGAGAAAAAAAGAAAAGAAGAGAGGGAAGCCAAAGTCCTACTCAACATCAAACTTTGGACTATCGGCCCTAGCTAATACAAGAGCATGCTTCAAATCGTTAACTTTTTTTCTAGATCTCTTCTCGCTGCTAAACTCTCACCAAGTAATTTGTTAGCTCTCTGAAGATTGTTTTTTATTTCTTTTAGTCTTTTCCTCAGAACTGCAGATTCAGCTTTGACGTCCTTCACTGCGGTCTTGTTGTAAGTTGTCTGGATCTTGAGTTGCAAGAGTTTGGCCTTGATCTTCTCATGCATTGTTGAAAGATCTCCCATAATCCTCCTCAAAGAGGTGAGCTCCTTTGGATCTCCTTTTAGGCCAGTTCGAGCTTTATCTGCCAGTTGCTTCCGAAGCTGGGACACTTCGGTATTAGCCACATCAAGTTTCTTTTTTAGATCTTCAATTTGCCCGCACCAGTCGATCCGATAAGTGTTGTACGCGATCTCAGCATCACATAGTTGATTCTTAAGGTCGAAGAATTTTTTTGATCAATCCCATCCATACTCCACCTTACTTTGGGTCCAAGCCGAATCCCTCTCCAGCTGGTCGATCTTCTCTTTTGCTTCATGAAGCTCAACCTCAAGAGAAAAATCTTGGCCATTAGGATCCAGGATTTTTTACTGGCGTGCTTCTTGGTGTTTGAAAGTTTTTTGCTTAGATGGTTTTTCTTAGCGGTATATTCTTTGAAGAACTATTTGGAGGATTGGCGAAGAAGGTTGATTTCGACAGCAACCTCAATATAATTCTTTTTTGATTTTCGAAGCTCATCCTCAAGTTTCTTCAATTTTTTGCTAAGATGGTGAATTTTCTTTCTTAATTCTTTATTAATAGCCTTCAAGGGGATCTCCTGAGGCAAAAATTTAGTGTCAACAGGAGACTGCATTAATGCATGAAAACATTATGACACAACGATATTGTAAAAAAAGTTCATTTTTATTATTAAAAATATTTTGAATATAAGAACAAGTAAAAGAAAAAAAAGGAGTATAATTATAGAAAGCTTCCAACCTCTAGAGGAGGAATAGTGGATAAGCTTGGCATAGCTCTAGCAACCTCAGGCTCTTGGGTAGGCTCGAAGTCACGGTGGGAAGCTCAATAGAAGGTAAATCAATGGCAGCAGTGGAAGACCCGACTTCATCATTAGAGGACTCCCCCATTACGAAACTGAGATCAAGCTTGGAAAATCTTTCAGCCATCCTACCCTGGCAGACCTTGAACCCTTTGAGGAAGATCTTCTGGGCGAAGGCTATTTTGATGTCCTCCATTGCCTTAGAGGACTTAAAGGCCTCGACGGCCTGCTCCCTCTCCACACCAACCTCTTCCTTGGACTTTTTTCGCTTGTCCTCTTCTAAAGTTAAAGCAACTTTCAATTCTGCCGATGTTTGCTCCTCCTTCTGAAGTTCTTCCTGCAGGTGCCTAACTTTGATTAAGTGAGCTTCCTTCAAACACCCAACCTACGCCTGGGCCTCTTGCATAACCTTTGAAGCCTTAGTCTTGCAAAGGTTCATCGCTTCTGCATGGGCATATAAATAATGCTCCAACTACAAATAACAAGATACAAGTTATGGCTTCAAGATTTATTGGTGTTCAACTTGGCACAAGGGAGAAGTTAATTACCTCAAGGAAGGTTGCAAAAGATTCTCTAATCCATTCCTCATCGTCCGTGTGAACCATCTTTTCAAAAATGTGTGGAAGGATGCATCCTTCCATCAAAGGCTGGATAACCTCTCAGTCGTCCAGAGAGTCCTGCTCCCGATTGGAATTCTCACCACCAAATCCTCCTATTCTCCTAACTCTTTTAGTGGTGGCCTTATTTTTCTTCACCACTCTTCCTTGCTCAGGAAGTGAAGAGGTAGCCACATCGTTGGGCTAGGTCAAGCTTGGGGCTACTGCAATTGCGAGAACAGGTTCAACTTGGGTTGGCACGGCCGAACCTGGATCTTCGGCTCTTGCTCACTTTGATGGCTCTCTCGAAGAACCATCCTTTCTCTTAAGGATTTTGATTCTTTATGGTAGTCGATTTAGCTCTTCCAGAGTCATTTTTGTAATGGTAAAAGAAACTAAGGTTAGAAGAAAGGATAAAACATAGCTAGCAAGATGTAAAAATGTACCTGCCGGATTTAGAAAACTTAAGTTGAGATTGAATAATGTTTGGGCTTTTAGCAAATTGAATAGTAGAGGTGCTCTATAGTTTCTTAATTTACTGACTGAGTCGAGTGCCTTTCTTTCCAAACTGGGAGCTCAGTGAATAGAGTCTCTCAACTGCCCCTAAGCAGAAAGCCCTAGTTCTAAAGAAGGATAGGAGATATAGAAAAAATTTTCCTTCCAGTTATGGATGGAAGAAGGAGTGCCCTTAAGCAACCTCTTCTTACCGAACTAGGAGGACAAATACCATCAATCTTTGGTGGTGGGATGATACTTGAAAGTGAAGTAATTATAAAATAAGAAAATTGATGGATGAACTTTGGCTGATATATAAAAAGAGAGAAAACCTACAATAAACCTAAATGAGTTTGGAGCTATTAAGGTGAAGGAGATATTGTAAAACCAAAAAAGAGCTATAATAAAAGGATGGATCGAAAGTCAGAACCCAGCACGAAGAGCCTCAGTATATAAGCAGAAGTGATCTGGGAGAGGGGCACAAGCTTGGCCGTTCGGTCCAGGAAGCTCCAGTTCATATGCAGGAGGAATTCCATACTGGATCCTTATGAAAGAAAGATTTTTAGGATGTATGTAATAGAGAATGGTTTTAGTGATGAAGGTCGGCCAAGGTGTCTCAATGGGTTCGACGATTTTCTTAGGGCTAGGATCTGGCAAGTTCGGATGATTCGAACTCCTAGAACTAGAGGATCAAGATACTTTAGAAGATATTTGGATCAAACCTAGCTAAAAAAATCCTCAGAAAATTAGAAGAGAAAGGCTATGAAATTATGGAAACAACCTAGGAAGAACAGTGAACCTTTATAAAGAAATCGAAAAAGCAAAAGCAGAAGAAAAGCAAGGCAATGCAAAGAAAGGGGTTGGGAGACTAATCTAGACCAGTCAGAAGACTCAAGAAGGCAGTCAAAAGAGAGGAAGGCTAACAGAAAAGATGCCGACGGTCGGAGGAGTTGCGATGAAGGAAGAGCAAGATGTCCGAAGAAGATGAAGGAAATGGAAGAGAGAAGGAAGGACCGGATAAAGGAAGAAAATCAGGGGAGGAGGGGTTTAAATAGTTAGAGAAAATTAGGAAGGTTATGATTGCTGATCCTCTCCAGCCACCCTCCACCTACCGTGTGTCCCACTCATAACTGACGTCTGGCAACATAGAAATAATGCCATACTTAGAGCACCATGCCATGGGGAATTTTGAGTGCCGTGATCATTTAAAGTCATTTAGCCATTAAGAAAGCTTAGCACTAGTTGGAAAAGCCAAAATTTTTCATCTTTTGAGGTGGAAAACCAGTAGAGGACTTCGACAACTGCAAATTTGGTACTTCATTCGATCTTCAAACTCGAGAGTAGGGGGACAAGTGTTGGAAATAAAATAACTCTAGTCAAAGCCCAATAAGATGTCCAAATTTGATATGATTTTATCCGGTGTTGTGATAGTTGTGGCTGAACTTCAATTAAACTAATTTAACTCAAAGGGGTTGATGTTTAAACCGTGTATGCTAGACGAACTTCTTACTCTTAGCAATTATGGAATTCCTTCAAGACATGATGAATCCTATCTGGCCAAATTTGAATAGTAAAGGACTTGATAACTATGATCCTGATGACAGTAGAGCCTCATCAAAGATTGAACCTCAACATCCTCTGATTTCATCTATGGTGGGCCTTGAGTGCGGTCGAACGCCTTTGTGGCATACAGTATATCTTATTAACCTTGTGGCAGGAATCTCGTCTAGCCGAATTCCTTCACAGACATATTCTATCCCAACTGAACTTTTTTACTCTCTGGATAATGATAGAACTCGTGTGCGATCTAATTTCTTCATCTTTTTTTGATAATCACAGATCTAGCCAGTCTATACCATGCATATCGACGAACAAATTTAAATGGTGAAAGGACTTCATCATCAGCACGAATTTAATTTCCAATCCAGAATAGCAATCACTTCATAGATAATGGGTCATAACACTCCTTCGATCCAAACTCCAGGCTAATCTCGAGGGCAACAGAGCTTCTAAAAATAAAGCACTCATCTGTCAATCTCAAAGTCAGCCGAACTTCTTCAGAAAATCTGATGACAGTTTGAAAAGATCAATGATTCCCTTTCTAGCCTTCAACTTGAATGCTCCCATCAATCTCCGACCGATTTTGAAGATGGCCAAACTTTTTGAAGTTAGCCAAACTCCTCAAAGCTATTAATGACCATAGCAATAAATTCTAACCAGCTCTAGATTCGGCATCTATTATTCACAAGCTGATCTCCAAGTTCACCCCACCTAACTTCAAGTTCTTCATCCCAACGCATGCAACCTGCTAATAGGTGCAGAAGCTGCATCTGAACTCTAATAAATAGAACTCAACCACTTATAAGTCACAATAAATGACAACCCACTCTCTGTAATAAATTCTATATGGTCCGAACGGTCCACTAGCATTCTATTATAGTTGTCACTTTTATTTTGTTATAGGCTCTACCTATATAAGAGATCCTTCAGATATGTTTTCTCTCTAAGCTCTCATCTTCACTCTTAATTCTCTTGAATACTTTATTTTTGTTGGTCGAAGAACTAACTTAATCGTCGGAGGATCCTACCGAAGCCATCCACTTTCAGTTTGAATTTTGTCTAGCAAGTCTCATCGGCGACCTCATCTTCACCAGCTCCAACTAACTCCAATATCGGCACCATTTTCTATACCAATAAAATAATAATAATTTTTTTATTATTAACAAAATAATAATATTTTATTATTATTATTAAAATAATATTTTATTATTTTTTAAAAATAATAAAATATTTTTAATAATATTTACTAAGATAATATTTTATTATTTTTAATAATAACATATTTTCTAAAATAATATTTTACTTTTTAATAATAACATATTTTTAAAAATAATATTTTTTAAAAATAATATTTTATTACTAATTTTTTAAAAAATATATTATTATATGAATAGTATTTTAAAATTAATAATAAAAATATTATTTTTTCTTTTTTCTCCTCCCTAAATATTTTTTTTCTTTGTTTCTTTCTTTTCATTTTTCTTCTTTTTCTTTCCTTCCCTTCCTCCCGTAACAGCCCCCCCCGGTGCAGTTGCCTCCACCCTCCCCTCCCCTCCCCTCCCCTCCCCCCCGGGTGTAGCCACTGTCGCCCTCCCCTTCCTTCCCCTAGTACCAATGAAGTCCGCACCCTACGGCTTCGAGCAACCACCACCACCATCCTTCGTCGGTGCCCCCTTTGTCCTCTGCCACACACCCCCCATCCTTTGCTGTCATTGCTATCCCCTCCCCTTCCTCCTACGACCCCAGCAAACTTGAGCCCCCATGGCTCTGCATGAGAATCGAAGACCACCCATGCCCCTCTATTCAATCGACCGCATGATGCACGATAGTAGCAAAGAAAAAAAAGAAAACTGCATCTGGCCAACCGCACGATGCATGGGAGCAGTGAAGGAAAAAGAAGAACACTGGCCGTGTGATGCACAAGAGAAGAAAAAAAGGAAGAAATCACATGTTTAAGATGCTATTTTACTTGAAATCACATCTTCCACATGCGAGTTTATTTTTTATTTTATTCTGCCATTGGGATGTCATCTTAGCTTCAAATCGCATGTTGAACATGCGATTCCAAATCCGAAATCCCATGTTCAACATGCAATTTCGCCACATCACCATCACCTCGTCACAATTATGGTAGTTTTGAAAATAGATTTGAAAAGGTGGTATTTTTAAAATTTAATTTTTTAAATAGTAATATTTTGAAAAAAATCCATGCTTGGAGTGTGATGGTCCCCACGACAATAGTGTGGCCCTCGATAAAGATAGAAATTTAGATGACCTAACTATATGTATTTATTTATTTATTTATTTATTAAAAGGAATAGTGGAGGACTCCTACTATAATAACTTTGGACAAGATCATGCAAACATATCGTTGTTGAAGACTAAAAATTGGAATCTTCTGTCTATAGGCAAAAGGGTATGATCACTGAGGTAACAAACTAAGTCATACCTAATGGTAAATTCTCAGTGCTCTTCATGGCAGTTTCTTGTTATTTTAGTATTTTTGTATTCATTTGCAGGATGAGCTAAGACTTTTTTCTAAATCTTGTGGATAATACTATTTAAATAAGAACTCTGATTCCCACATATTGAGAATTCCAATCCTCCTAATTTCATGTGGAATAATGGACTAATCTAGCAATTTATTTCTTAATGTTAAGCCCAACATACAAGTTTGTAGCTATTGGAGTTCTAGGTGATTAGCATACAATTTTTTTTTTTAATCTCATAAAAACACACAGTGGAAAAATAAAATTAAAACTATTTTAATTTTAATCATACTCAGATCTAATCCTACAATCACATAGGGATCTTTTAACATGCAATGAAACAAATATTTAAGTATAAAAATAAAATAAGGAAGAATGATTAACTGAATCACAATTCTTCTTCTTATTTGGATCGAATCTGGTGGATGCCTAGGGTTTCTGTTGGAGCTACGCATGCACCCAACCTCTGCTGGTATCCACATGAAACTGATCACTGATTGAAACTCCAAGGCCACCAGAGTGCTAGTACCTTGCAGGCCTCGTTTTTGGATTTAGATCAACACCTTCTTTTAGATCTTGAAGAAGAAAAATCTGCTGCTCGAACTATTCGCACAGATCTAACGGGATATTTTCAAGATGCCAAGAAGAGATGAAGAACACTACTTCTTCTCTTCTTCTCTCTCTCTAAAGCACTCTCTAGGACCCTTAGATCTGATATGAAGTTGTGGCATGAAGAGGAAGAAGGGAATGGAATGATTTTGTCAAGTAGTGAGACATGTTCTTGTTAGATATATGTGCCCTAGAAGCCAGAATTGGCTGACACTTGTAATACACTTCTAGGGGCAAAATTGTAATTTTGACTATAATTAACAAATGGGTTATTTTCTATCACACATGTGTATTTAGTGTCTGTGATACATCCTTTGAGTTAATGGTAATGATAATTCATATTTTCAAGAGTTGAAAATTTTAGACATGAATAATCATTATTAACTCATAAAAGCTCCCGACCATAGGATCATCACGAGGATGATGATTGATCCGGAAGGTTGGTGTACGATCGCTTCTCTTTAGTAGATGAGTCTTGAGTCTACGGTGTGGAGACACCGGAGCGAGAGTACAGGTACTCGTTAGAGAACGAGGGCACTGAGCGTGACCACCTCGAGTAGTCATTAGGGAGTCTACCTTCTCGTCAATGACTGACTCGATGCTGCAGTAGTGTGTCTGGTTCTTTGACCTGAGATGCATCGGCAGTTCACCTTGAGGGTGTTATAGTTTGACTACACCATTACTCGGTCTCCTAGCCATATGGAACCCTGAGGTGTATGTTGGCTGTATGACATGTTCATTGTAGGAACTGGATTGCATCAAGATGGGATCTATCTACCTCGGTGGTAGAGGAGTAGCCCTATGATGATCATGAGAATCAAGTCCTGAAGCCCATGGCCATGGCAGAGTGAAATAATAGAAAGAGTTTCTATTTAGATTTTCACATTGGACTCGAATCGAATGATTACATCATATGACAGAGACTAGGGTTTGACGAGTTCACCTTAACCCTAATCTGATCGGGGCTCAAGATAGAAGAACTGAATCACACAGGTAGCTGCACCAAGAGGTTCGCATTCAGCTCTGATGGGTTGCCACCATATACTGCTAGGTGTCACTGGTGGATTTTGGGAGCAATTAGAATGATTTAGATGATCGATCATTCTAGCTGTTCGAATCAGAAGAGTTCTGATCCATCGAAAGGAGTTTCGATGATGTCGATGATAGAGATCATGACATATCCCATTACCATACAGAACTGAACCTAACTGGGTCACACAAACAAGGGTTTGAATCTGGTGATCATCAATTGAACTGATCTAGTTCAATTGATCTGAATGAGATTCAATTAGGTTCAAGGAAATCGTGCTAGCACTCGATTGAACCTAACGTTCTTCTTTTGCTATCATAAATAAGTTGTCCTGTCTGAGCCAAAGGAGTTTGTGCTCAAACAGAAGGCCTTCATATGGTCTGACTGGAGGTTGTCCAAGTCAGAATAGGTTGTCTTATTTGTAAGACATTACCTGCCATTTTTGGTCACCTGCCATTTCTTGTTCTTTGACTTTGGTCAAAAGTCTACCTTTGACTGGTCAAACGTTGACCATTCACCCTTTGACTTTTGACCACATGTCATGCACCTATTGGAGAGCTGGTGGGGGCTTGTCCCCCTGCCAGAACCTGGCAAGGAGAAGGGCGCACGCCAAGGGTGGCGTGAGCCCAAGTAGGAGGCGCCTAGGAGTCCTTGTTGGACAAGGACTCCATCTCCCTTTAGGATTCCAATGAGAGTTCTTCTAAGAATCCAGTTTGACTGGTCCAAGGCACTCTCCAAGTAGGAATCCAGGGGACTCTAATCCCACCAATCAGATTTAGATCTGATTTCACAAAGGGTTGTGATTGGTTGGGAGGAAGATGACTTGGATCACGCTTAGTCTATATAAGAGACCCAGCGCCCAAGTGAAAAAAAAAAAAAAAAATAATCAAGAAGCAATCTTCCCACGCCCCAAGGCTGCCTCTCTCCCCTTTCTCCACGCCATACTCTCTTCTCCCCTTGCTCTCCACGTCCAAAAGTGTTTTGGATTTGGATTGGTGCGATTTAGATCAAGAAAAGGAGATCAAAAGCAAGAAGGCTGCGCTGCTGCGAAGAACGACTGCAGATCTTCAAAAGGAGTTTTGAAGATCCTCCAGATCAGATCCAGATCTGATTTTTGGAGGCGTGATAGAGAAGAAGAGGATCTCCAGATCCAGCCCGAGTGGATACCGGTAGAGGCCAGGCGCTTGCGTGGCTTGATCCAGAACCTTCCGCTGCAAACAGGATCATCAACAGGGTAATAGGATTACCCTATTCAGGTAAATTGAATGTGATTTAATTTATCCTTTTCATTTAATTTTTATTAAATAAATAAGAATCAGATCTGAAGCATCCCTGATCTGATACAGATCTAAGAGAAAAATTTTTGAAATATATCTCTTGATCTGATCAGATCTGAACGAACCTGGTCAGGGAAATCAGGATTTCCCTTCAAGTGGTATCAGAGCCATGGTTCTAAAAATAGTTTAGATCTGATTTTTAATTTTATTTTAATTAAAAATAACGTGATTTCAGATGTCACATGAGATGTGATCAGATCTGAAATCAGGAAAATTAAAATTAAATGATTTGGATCTAAGAACATGAAGATATGCATGACTAGTTCTAGTATAGAATAGTTCTATAGAATAGTTTTGCATGTCTTTGATTTAATATGATTAAATCATATTTTAGATCTTCTTATTTACTGTTTTCTGATATTATAAGTGTTATAATAACATCTGATAAACAGCAAATAAAAATTATTTAATTTTAAATATCATATGAGATATGATAGATGCATGACTAGACTAGTTGTAGAATAGTTCTACATAATTGTCTAGATTAGAATTTATTTTGATTAGATCAATTTAAATCTAATTTTTCAGATTATTATGTGATAATTTAGATCTGAAAACATGCATGATTATGATACATGAGATGTATGCAAAATATGCCATGGTTAGATCTAAATTTGTATATGAGATATATGATATAGATCTATAACTGTTTTGTAGTATTGAATGTTTATTGAATGTTCCTGATTAAGGCGTTCCCCTTGGCCGTCCGGTCATAAGAACGAAGAAGGGTTTAAAGGCCCTCTCTTCCCATTCGATGGGGTGTTCTTATGATGTGTAGGGGTGCTGCGTGTTCGTCCTTAATCAGAAACCCAAAACTTACTTTCTGCAAAACCCTAGATCCTGAAACCCTAGGATTTATTGTGCATATTTTGTTTATGAACCCTAACTTAATTAAGAATTAAGTTTATGGAATATTAATTAGGTCTAAAATTGAGAATTTCAGATCTAAGACATATTCATAATACTGGGTTCGGGCTTGGGTAGCTCAATTAGGTCTAAGCGGTTGATCAAACCGAATCAAGAGTTGGTTAGATGGGATCAACAATGCTTAAATTGACCAGCCTAATAGGATTAAGTCTGGGTCAAGATCGAGTCACGATCAAGCAAGACCTAATTAGGCTCAGAGGTTAGAGTCTGGATTGTAGGCTAACCCAATTGGTTCTGACTCAACAATTTGGTGTCTAAGGTAAGTTTGGCACAGACGACCGACTGGTTTTTAATTGGAAGCTACTCGACCTGAATGCGTTCTTGTACGAGTTAATGGCATATTCCTTCCACCGGTCTCACTTACCTGGCCATATCTGTTGACACAGTTCTGATCTGAGGTGGTCAATAATCCGAGCTGAACCCATGCCACTAGGTTAGTCATAATTGTTATGACTAAGCCAAGTCTAGTTTAATGAGACCTGAATCAATTCTCCCTAAGAAAAGATTAAGTCCGAGGTCTTCCACCATTGTAGATGTGCGGGCCCTTCCCGGGGTTGATTGTTCTCGGCTGGATACAGTGGCTCAGTTGCACCGGGAAGACGCAACCATGTCTATTAGGCATTGGATGCTATGGGCTGGAGGATGAGTTGGGCTCAATATTCCGGATACGGTGAGAGACTCCAATTAGGAACCCAGTCTATGCAAATGGTGGGTCTGACTTAACTAAGGAGTGGATCAATATTCCGGATACGGTGAGATTCATGAATTAGAGACCAAGTTTGGGTGCACCATGATTAGAGAATCATTGAACAAGAGTTGTTCACTCATTGGCTAACCCATCACCAATAACTGTTAGGTGAGGTGATGAGTCAGTTGGTGAGACCGCACCACCCACTAGAAATCATCAATCGCGGAGATTTTCGCATCTCTACAGAGGGAGTGTAGGGATCCGAGAAAATAGTGGGAGCTAATTTGTTTAAAAATAAAATCCCTAAACAAATTGGTCAAGTCAAAATTACAGTATCTAACTAGAATCTTTGACTCTCTACAGGAAAATGTCTGCGTCCAACCCACTGGCACGTATCCTAGACACACATAGACTGACTGGACCCAATTATAAAGATTGGCTCAGGAACTACAAAATTGTTTTGGGTTCAGAGAAGTTAACACATGTTTTGGACCAGGACCCTCCCACCTTACCAGCTCGTCCATCCACTGAACAGAGAGCGTCTCTGGAAAAATGGATTGACGAAGACAATAAGGCCAGATACTACATGTTGGGCTCGATGTCTGATGAGCTCCAGCGCCAACATGAAGATATCGGGACTGCTCGCCAAATGTTGGCTCACCTGCAGGAGATGTTTGGTGAACAGAGTCGCGCAGCCAAATATCAAGTCACGAAACGACTTTTTAAGGCTAAGATGCGTGATGGGCAGTCAGTCCAAGATCACTGTCTGACAATGATCAAGGACATGGAAGAGCTTGAGAAGCTCGGTGTGAAGTTGGACTTGGACCTGCAGAATGATATTATTCTGCAATCCTTGACTGATGCATATGGGCAATTCATCATGAATTACCACATGCATAAACTTCAGAAATTCCTTGGCCGAGTTGAATGAATATGCTGGTTACCGCTGAGCTTTCTATGAAAGGTTCTAAAGGCTCAGTTCTTGCTATGGAACGGACTTCTTCCAAAAGAAAGTCTTATGGAAAGAAAAAGAAGTCTGTGAAAAAGCAAAAGGTAGGAAGGATCAAAGAAGAAGAAGGCAGAACCGAAGAAGAAGGTCGATGGCAAAGGAAAGTGTTTCCATTGCAACAGCGACGGCCATTGGAAGCGGAACTGCCCTACTTACCTGGCCACCCTAAAGAACAAGAAGGAAGGTCCTTCTGGAGGTATGCTCGTTATTGAGTCTAACCTTACGGTTTCTTCTGCATCCAGTTGGGTGCTTGACTCTGGTTCTAGTGCTCATCTGTGCACTTCTATGCAGGGTCTTGAGGATAGCAGGAGGCTGAGGGATGGAGACATGATCCTACGCGTCGGTAATGGAGCAAGAGTTGCTGCAGTAGCCGTGGGAACATACCCTCTTCGATTACCATCTGGTTTAGACTTAGTTTTGAAAGACTGTTATTTTGTGCCTGCAGCTAGCAGGAATTTGATTTCTGTTTCATGCTTAGCACAAGAAGGTTATGTGATCACCTTCTTTAAGGACCATTGTAACATTCTTTATGAAAGAAATAAAATTGCAAATGGTTTCCTTATTAATGGTCTTTATCAGCTACATATTGATGTACCTGTTCTAACTATCGAGCAAAACGTGAATGCCAAACGACCTAGGGATAGTCCAAACGACAGATATCTATGGCACCTGAGATTAGGTCATATAGCAGAAGATAGGATCAACAAATTGGAGAAAAATGGGCTATTGAGTCCATTGACTTTTGAGTCATATCCAACTTGTGAATCTTGTCTTCAAGGCAAAATGACTAAACTCCCTTTTGTTGGACATGGGGAGAGGGCCACAGATCTCCTTGCCCTAGTACATACTGATGTGTGCGGCCCATTTGATGTGCCGGCTAGAGGCAATTTTGTCTACTTCATTACCTTTACCGATGATCTGTCTAGGTATGGGTATGTGTATCTTATGAGACACAAGTCTGAAGCTTTTGAAAAGTTCAAAGAATTCAGACATGAAGTAGAAAAACAAACTGGAAAACCCATTAAGGTTCTTCGATCAGATCGAGGAGGTGAATACCTTAGCCGGGAATTCCTAGACTATCTTAAGGAAAATGGCATAGTCTCTCAATGGACTCCACCAGGAACACCTCAACTCAACGGGGTTTCAGAACGGAGAAATCGGACTCTATTGGATATGGTTCGATCCATGATGAGCTTCACAGACCTCCCTGATTTTCTTTGGGGACATTCATTGTTAACTTCAATCTATCTACTGAATAGGGTTCCCTCTAAAACCGTTCCTACCACACCGTATGAGATATGGCACGGTAAGAAACCAAGTCTGAGTCATCTCAGAATTTGGGGTTGTCCGGCTCATGTCAAAAGACAACAAGCGGACAAGTTAGAGTTTAGGTCCTTTAGAGCTCGATTCATAGGATATCCTAAAGAGTCATTAGGATACTATTTCTACATTCCAGAAGACCACAATGTGATTGTGAGTCGACATGCCATCTTTCTTGAAAAATAGTTTATTCAAGATAGCGGCATTGGAAAGCAGATTAAGCTTGATGAGAAAGTCTCACAAGCAGAACGAGCTAAGGACCAAGTGGAACCAAATCAGGTTGAGCCAATAAGAACACTACCTCCTCCACCTCGTAGATCGGAAAGAGTTTCCCGTCCCCCTGAAAGATACTTAGGTATTATTTCAGAGGATGTAGAGGAAATGTTCCTCATAGGTAATGGTGCTCATGGTGATGATCCCAAAACCTACAACGAGGCGATATCAGATATCGACTCCGAGAAATGGCTAGAGGCAATGCAGTCAGAAATTGACTCGATGCACTCAAACCAAGTCTGGACCTTGGTAGATCCACCAGAAGGTATAGTACCTATTGGGTGTAAATGGATCTTCAAGAGAAAGATTGGTGCAGATGGGAATGTGGAGACATTCAAGGCTAGACTAGTGGCAAAAGGTTATAGTCAACGCGAAGGCATTGACTATCAGGATACCTTTTCCCCAGTAGCTATGCTAAAATCCATCCGCACATTGCTTGCTGTTGCAGCCTATTTCGATTATGAAATATGGCAAATGGACGTGAAAACGGCATTCCTAAATGGATATCTTGAGGAAGATATCTATATGGAACAGCCGCTAGGTTTCACATCCAGTGATACTGATCACAAGGTTTGCAAGCTGCAAAGGTCCATATATGGACTTAAGCAAGCATCTCGGAGCTGGAACACTCGTTTCAATGATGTGATCAAAAAGTTTGGTTTCATCAAAAATGAAGAGGAACCATGTGTTTTCAAAAGGGTCAGTGGGAGCGCTGTTGTCTTCCTCGTATTGTACGTGGATGACATCCTCCTTATTGGGAATGATATTCCCATGTTGACATCAGTCAAGATGTGGTTGTCCAAGGAATTCTCCATGAAAGACCTAGGTGAAGCATCCTTTATTCTAGGAATTAAGGTCTATAGGGATAGACCGAATAGGATGCTAGGACTTTCACAGAAGATGTACATAGAGGAAAGTACTAAAGAGGTTTAGTATGGAAAACTCTAAGAGGGGATTAATACCCTTCAGACATGGTATTCATCTTTCCAAGAAGATGTGCCCCAGCACACCTGAGGAAATAGAACGCATGAGCAAGATCCCTTATGCTTCTGCAATAGGGAGCCTCATGTATGCCATGCTATGTACACGACCTGATATAGCCCATGCTGTGAGTGTCACAAGCAGATATCAGTCAAATCCAGGTGAAGAACACTAGACTTCTGTGAAATGTATCCTTAAGTACTTGAGAAGAACTAAGGATATGATGTTGGTCTTTGGTAATGGAGAACTCCAAGTCCAGGGATACACAGACTCGATTTCATGTCCGATATAGATGATCGAAAGTCGACATCTGGCAGTCTGACTGGTGGTGCTGTCAGCTGGAAGAGTTCCAAGCAAACGGTGATACCACCTCATCCACGATTACCTCGAGAAAGGGTTACGTCGAGGTCAAGAGAGTCAACTCCACAGATAATGTGGCAGACCCACTTACAAAGCCGTTGGGCCAGCAGAAGATCGAAGCCCACCTTGAGAAGATGGGACTTAGACTTGTAGCCAATTGGCTTTAGGACAAGTGGGAGATTGTTAGATATATGTGCCCTAGAAGCCAGAATTGGCTGACACTTGTAATACACTTCTAGGGGCAAAATTATAATTTTGACTATAATCAATAAAATGGGTTATTTTCTATCACATATGTGTATTTAGTGTCTGTGATACATCCTTTGAGTTAATGGTAATGATAATTCATATTTTCAAGAGTTGAAAATTTAAGACATGAATAATCATTATTAACTCATAAAATGCTCCCGACCATAGGATCATCACGAGGATGGTGATTGATCCGGAAGGTTGGTGTACAATCGCTTCTCTTTAGTAGATGAGTCTTGAGTCTACGGTGTGGAGACACCGGAGCGAGAGTACAGGTACTCGTTAGAGAACGAGGGCACTGAGCGTGACCACCTCGAGTAGTCATTAGGGAGTCTACCTTCTCGTCAATGACTGACTCGATGCTGCAGTAGTGTGTCTGGTTCTTTGACCTGAGATGCATCGGCAGTTCACCTTGAGGGTGTTATAGTTTGACTACACCATTACTCGGTCTCCTAGCCATATGGAACCCTGAGGTGTATGTTGGCTATGACATGTTCATTGTAGGAACTGGATTGCATCAAGATGGAATCTATCTACCTCGGTGGTAGAGGAGCAGCCCTATGATGATCATGAGAATCAAGTCCAGAAGCCCATGGCCATGGCAGAGTGAAATAATAGAAAGAGTTTCTATTTAGATTTTCACATTGGACTCGAATCGAATGATTACATCATATGACAGAGACTAGGGTTTGACGAGTTCACCTTAACCCTAATCTGATCGGGGCTCAAGATAGAAGAACTTAATCACACAGGTAGCTGCACCAAGAGGTTCGCATTCAGCTCTGATGGGTTGCCACCATATACTGCTAGGTGTCACTGGTGGATTTTGGGAGCAATTAGAATGATTTAGATGATCGATCATTCTAGCTGTTCGAATCAGAAGAGTTCTGATCCATCGAAAGGAGTTTCGATGATGTCGATGATAGAGATCATGACATATCCCATTACCATACAGAACTGAACCTAACTGGGTCACACAAACAAGGGTTTGAATCTGGTGATCATCAATTGAACTGATCTAGTTCAATTGATCTGAATGAGATTCAATTAGGTTCAAGGAAATCGTGCTAGCACTCGATTGAACCTAACGTTCTTCTTTTGCTATCATAAATAAGTTGTCCTGTCTGAGCCAAAGGAGTTTGTGCTCAATCAGAGGCCTTCATATGGTCTGACTGGAGGTTGTCCAAGTCAGAATAGGTTGTCTTATTTGTAAGACATTACCTGCCATTTTTGGTCACCTGCCATTTCTTGTTCTTTGACTTTGGTCAAAAGTCTACCTTTGACTGGTCAAACGTTGACCATTGATCCTTTGACTTTTGACCACATGTCATGCACCTATTGGAGAGCTGGTGGGGGCTTGTCCCCCTGCCAGAACCTGGCAAGGAGAAGGGCGCACGCCAAGGGTGGCGTGAGCCCAAGTAGGAGGCGCCTAGGAGTCCTTGTTGGACAAGGACTCCATCTCCCTTTTGGATTCCAATTAGAGTTCTTCTAAGAATCCAGTTTGACTGGTCTTAGGCACCCTCTAAGGAGGAATCCAGGGGACTCTATTCCCACCAATCAGATTTAGATCTGATTTCACAAAGGGTTGTGATTGGTTGGGAGGAAGATGGAGTTGGATCACGCTTAGTCTATATAAGAGACCCTGCGCCCAAGTGAAAAAAAAAAAAAAAGGATAATCAAGAAGCAATCTTCCCACGCCCCAAGGCTGCCTCTCTCCCCTTTCTCCACGCCATACTCTCTTCTCCCCTTGCTCTCCACGTCCAAAAGTGTTTTGGATTTGGATTGGTGCGATTTAGATCAAGAAAAGGAGATCAAAAGCAAGAAGGCTGCGCTGCTGCGAAGAGCGACTGCAGATCTTCAAAAGGAGTTTTGAAGATCCTCCAGATCAGATCCAGATCTGATTTTTGGAGGCGTGATAGAGAAGAAGAGGATCTCCAGATCCAGCCCGAGTGGATACCGGTAGAGGCCAGGCGCTTGCGTGGCTTGATCCAGAACCTTCCGCTGCAAACAGGATCATCAACAGGGTAATAGGATTACCCTATTCAGGTAAATTGAATGTGATTTAATTTATCCTTTTCATTTAATTTTTATTAAATAAATAAGAATCAGATCTGAAGCATCCCTGATCTGACGTAGATCTAAGAGAAAAATTTTGAAATATATCTCTTGATCTGATCAGATCTGAACGAACCTGGTCAGGGAAATCAGGATTCCCTTCAGTTCTATTTTGTCAGGTAGTGAGACATGCTATGATCTCTGTCATAGTATTATCGAAACTTCTTTCAATAGAATGGAATGATTTCAACTCAATCTAATAAGAATCGTTGATCTAAAAATAATCTTAGTGAGTTTTGACTATCCACCAATGATGTCTAGCAGCGTGTAATGGCAACTCAGTACAACAAAAAAATCTGAATCCCAGGTATAGTTATCATGTAATCAAGTTCTTCTATCAAGAGTCCCAATAAGATGTAGGTCATAGAAACTCGTCAAATCCTAAGAATCCATCTTATGCTTGACTTAATTAGCTTGAGTCTACTCATGAATCCTAATGAAAACTTCTTTCCATTATCACGCTATTGTAGCCACGAATTTAATGACTCAACCTCTTAAGTTGCATAGGACTACTCCTCAACTACTAAGACCGATGATCCCCTATAAGTGCACACTCTACTTGTACAATGAACCTATTGCAGCCAATAAAGACTGCAAGGCTTCGAATGGCTAGGGATCATGTTTATATATTGTCAAACTACAACAACCTCACTATGAGTAGTCGAGGCATCATAAATCAAAAAATCACTCACACAACTACAACATCGAGATAGTCACTGATGAGTGAGTAGACATACAAGTGACATCTCATTTTTGGTCATACTTAGTATCATTGCTCTCTAATAATCACTTACACTTTCATGGCCGTATTCTTATACTGTAGACTCGAGACTCATCTATCCAAAAAAAAAGTAATTTGTGTACCGATCTTGATAGATCAATCATCGTTCTCGTGATGATTCAATGATCATGAGCAATTTAAGAGTTAACCTATATGATATATGACTCAAATTCTCAACTCTTGAGAATATATGTCATTATCCATTAACTTCTTGGATGACTCATAGATACATTAAATATGAATGGATAAGATAAATATCCATTTCAATGAATTAAGTACAAAAATAAGTTCTAAAAAATATAATATTATTGATCCTAGGTATAATTTTGATGAATAACAAAATATTTAAGTTTATTTTGGATACTAATAATTTGGTTGGTATGTTTAAGATAAAATTCAGGAAGACAGGAATCCATTTCAATGAAGCTCCATGCTTTTGATTGAAAGAACCAAGAAAGAAAAGCAAAAGAGGTCAAGCCAAATATTTTTTAAATTATACTGGGTCATGAACGAACTCAAGAGAAGTTTAAAATTAAATTTGGCACAGTTTCAATACTTGGCACAAATCAGAAGTTGACTCAAGAAAAGTAGAAGCCGACTCAAGGACTCAGATAGGCACCAGACTCAAAAATAGAAGATATTATTTTGGATCCTGTCACAGGAGTCGACTTTGGAGTTGACTCATGGAGGAGTCGATTCAACAAAAGCAAGAGTCGACTCATGTTTCAAAAAAGGCATCAGTCCAAGAATAGAATACTAAAATTTTCATCCTACGATTGGAGTTAACTTACAAAGTCTAGGAGTCAACTTCAGCATGCAGAATTGGAATGGCACAAAAAATATAGAATGTTGAAATTTTTGCTCTGAGACTAGAGTCAACTCAAGGCTTTGGAGAGTCGACTCTCAGATTTCTGACACCCCAATGGCTAGTTTCCAAAACTATCCAGATTTTATTTTGAATGCTCTAAATAGCTTTTTTTAGTATTCCAATGACTACAAACCTATTTTTAGAGTTTTTAACATGGCTTAGAAGACTTCTATGATTAGATTAAAGTTGGAGAACACAAGATATAAATGCAAGAAAGTGGTAACCATCAGAAATATATTCAAAAAAACTATGTGCTATCTAGTGAGCCTTAAAGAGTCTTCATTGTTATTCAACTACTCAACTAACTATTCAATCAAGATATTCTCAAGTGAAGAAAAGGAGCATTCATTGCTAAAACCCTCCAACAACTCAGCTTGTGCATTAAAGCTTCAAATCAACTCTTCAAGTGGTTTATTTCTCTTTAAATTTTTGTATCTTAAAATTTTTATATTTCAAGTTTCAAAAGGATTGAAACTTGGGGGATAGGCTCATCCTGTTGGAAAATGTGTTTCAAAGCCAATCATCAGCATGTTGATGGTTGTGCTATTTGTAATTATAATTAATTTATTAATGAATAAAATAAATATTTTGATATTTTCATTACAAAGTCTACATCTTCTAATGAACTCCATTATTGTGATGAAGTTCATGAGACTATTTAATTTCGATAAAGAGAGGATTTATTGATTAGTCCTTAAATAGTTCATGATCAAATGATATGCCGTTAATTAGGACAACAGCATTTATCGAGCGTAGGTCGTTGTATGCTATATAGATTGGTTGTCCTCTTAATTAAAAAGTATAGAGACACTGGTATGGCATACAAGTAATATGTATAAAAGCATCATCACTGAACGTGATCAACTTCAGAGCATTCTACTGTCAAGAATTGCTCTGATGGGATATAGGTATAAATATTTCTTAGACCTGAGATCACCACAGTGACTTGCAAGCAACTCACTATGCTTTGGTACCAGACTAACTGAATTTTTAATTCAGTAATGAAAGATTTTTGGGTATAGTCAAGTACTTATAAAGTTAGTGAATGATCAAGATGGGATTGACCACTTCAAGAGTTAGAGAAGAATGCATCACTGTATTTCAATATAGCAAAAATCTTGGTCAGGTTAATCCATAAGATGAATTTGATATTTTAAAATACAATGTGGATGATCTAATCAGGATTGATAGTTAAACTCTGAGGTATCCTATGAGCATTTTGGTTAAGAAGATGAATTATATGAAAACTATATCCACATGGATTCTAAGGATGTTGTTTTACATATTCAACATATCCGATCGTCGGATACCATTACTAGATGGTCACTCTGATTGGTACAAAAATTTATTTCTATGCTACCAACTTAAGTTCAAACCTATGGGGTTACACACATAAGAGTTTTTAATCTAATCAGATGGTTGATCAATGATTAAGAATCATTATTAGGTTAAACAATCAATATGATTGATGCTTGACCTAATTCAAGTATTGCAGGAGGATTGATTAGCAATTGGATTGCTAATTAACTTAATCTGATTAAGTCAAAGAATTAAGATTAAGTCTAATTAAATATAATTTAATTAGATTTAGTTTGAATTTGATTAGATCAAGTTTAATTAGTTTATTAGATGAGCCAATTGCAAGGAAGAACGAGTCGTAGTTCAATTAGGACTTGTATCAACCCAATTTCTAATTTGATTAAAAAAATTAAATTAAAATTAAATCTAATTTATTAGATTATTAGTTATACTAATATCTAATCTAATTGGATTAATTAAATTCTAATTTAATTTGATCCAAAGATCAAGTTGGACCAAGTCAAACTAGAAGTCCTAGTGAGACTGGGACTCCTATCTCCATGCGCCACCTTAGCCCCAACATCCCCACGCCATATTTTTTGAGATTTGCATGAAATTCTCCATACCTAAGAGAGTCCACGTGTGCCCCCTTCTCCTCCTTTCTTTCTTACATGAAGATTGGGTGTGGACCAAGTTAAAGAAGGAATTTGAGTTAATTTAAATTCCATGAGATAGAATTTTAAGCAACAAAAACTCTTCCATTTTTATACCGCCAACCCTCCTATTTTTTCTCTATTTTTTTTGGTGGAAAAGTGAAGCTTTTGTGTGACAAAAACCTGATGGTCCATGAAAAATTAAGGAGGAGGTGCCCAAAAGTTGGACATCCCAAGTCTAGCCCTATTTGGATAATACTTGATTAGGTATTTGGCCTAGTCAATGATTCCTCCATATCTCTCAATATAAAAGATCTTTTGACCTAATTTTTTTAGAGATTCTAGAGAATTGAGAGAGGTCTTTGGATGTGGAGAGGCTGGGTATAGAGAGGCTTAGGCATGGGAATTATAAAGGCATTAATCAAGGTGCTTTGGTGAGAGAAATAAAGAAGAAAAAGAGGGTCTTCTTCTAGGATTTTCTCTAAATCTCTTTCTCTATTTTTTTTATAAGTTTTGAGAGGTGTCTTAGTATCATAATCTTCTTTCTCATCTTCTAGATATTGGAGGGTCCAAGTCTTGAAGAAGAAAGATCCAGATCAACCATCGAAGAAGGATCAGTGCAGTACTAGCATACTATGCTGATTTCTGGCATCGGATTTTTGATCTACGATCGAGAGCTCGTGTGGACAACCTATGAAGGTCAGATGCATGTGTAGTTCAAAGCAACAACCTTAGGTCTAGATCAGTGAGTTAAGAAACTTGATTTGCAAAGATAAGGATGATTTGATCTTTCTATTGCATATCTAGATTAGATCTAGTGTAGATCTATGTTGATGTGATCAACAATTTTCTTTTGATATTTTAATTTTTGATTTAATATCATATTTTGATCATATAATAGGATCCTAGATCTATATTTTTATATTATTTTATTCATAAATTGATGTAATTAATTCATCCTTTCTACTATGATTTTGAAAAACTTTCAAAAGCTAACCCTAGAACCCTAGATCGATTTCTTTCAATTGGTATTGGAGTGTAGATTATTTTATTATATGATTTATGTATATTTAGATTATATTTTTAGATTAGATCTAATTTATAATCTGATATTTAAATTTAAAATTAAAAATCATGATCACATGGAGTTTAGATTATCCTGCTGTAGGATTTATCTCCTATAGTGGAAAGGTTATCCTGGTACGTTGCGGATCTAAAAAATTGAGTATAAAATTTTAGATCTAATCTAATAATTTTTATAATGGTTTTAATCTAATTTTAATCATGAATAAGTAATTTAGAAAAGATCTAAAATAATTCATGATTTTTTTATGTATTGTACATAGTCATAGATTAAAACCTACAACTAGTACTATTAGTAAAATGAGTTGACTCATTTTTGAAGTGAGTTGACCTATTTGATGAATAGTGCTAGATTGTAAAAGAATCTTTTAAAATTTTAAAAAATATTTTTGAAATGCTGAACCCTAACCCTCAGTTCAAAAATTTAATTAAGAATTAAGTATGATAAATTAGGCTATAGAATTATGAATTAAAGATACTAAGTCATTGATCATAACATTGGGTTATTGGGTTATATGAATTAGGTCCATTAATTAGATTAGATCTAAGGTTAGTTAAAGAATGGACTAAATTAGAGTAATTGATCAAATCTAATCAAATGTTGAATTAGATTACATCAAGGACTCTTTAGACTCAATTACAATAGTTGTAGTTGGTCAAGTTCATACCTTTAATGAGGATCAAATGAACTTGATTCATGGCTACGTGGTCGAATCCAAAATTGCCAGATTGATCCAATTAAAACTAATGAACTAGATGATGTCTAAGAAAAGTTTGATTTTCTAGATCAGTGGTTTCAAATTGGAAGTTGCTTGTACTAATTTTGATCTTTGATAAGTTAATGGCATATCCCTTTCACCGATCTTACTTACCTGACTATCCTGGTGAATTAGATTTTGATTAGATTACTTGATGATTTGGGCTCACTCATGTCAATTAAGTAAATCAGTGTGACTGATTTAGGTACTCCTAATGCTAATTTTAATTAGGTCCTTTGTGATTTGATTTGGTGAAGTCAATGGGAGGATTGAAATTGGCTGGTTCTCTTTTTTTTCTTAAAATTAATTAATTAATTTTTTTAAAATTATTAGATCCTTAAAAATAAAATAGTTATGATAATAACTAGATCATAGCCTCCTATTAAGTGGATGATAATGGATCTATTAGTTGGATAATCATTGAAGGTCCAAAGGTCTGATTCTTATTGGCTAATAGAATTATCATTCATAATATGATTTTTTGGCTGCATCCCTCTAAATGCTGGTTAGGTTGACCAACCAAAGTTGGGCTTAATCATTCATTAGTTAGATGGACTAAATATGGTCATGTTAATGATTGGACCTAACTGAATCTTTTCAATGGAGGTCAAAGCCTATTGATTAAAGATCGAGATAAAATTAAATTACTAAAAATTATTTAAAAAAATAATTGATTATGAACCTTTACTTAGATGTACATGGATTGATCAACCAAAGTTATGCTTGTATGCAGTCTATATGGATTCTAGTTTCCACTTAGAAATTAGGATAATTCTTTGAATTAGAGGTAGAGGCTATCAATTCAAATAAAATAGTGAGAGAATCTTTTGATTAAAGTCTAAATTTTTAGATTTAATGAATCAATTACTAATTAAGTTTTGATTTTCTTTGTGCAGATATAACCACTTTCCTTTCACTCCGATCATTATTAGACAATGATAAGCTAGTGGGATCCAACTTTAGTAACTGGTACCATAAGTTGAAGATTGTCCTAGAACATGAACTGATCTTGTAGGTGCTGATAGATCCACCACCTGAGGAGCCAACATCCAATGCATGTGAAATAGTTAGAGATAATTATCAGAAGTGGCTCAATGATTGAATTACAGTATGTTGTATCATGCTGGCAGCCATGAGTGACAAGTTTAGTTGTAGATTTGAGTCTGCTCAGTCAGAAGACATGATTCAAGTATTGAATGAGTCTTTTGGCACACCCGATGATGTTGAAAGGTACAAGACTAGTTGTGCCATCTTCAATGCTAGGATGAGGAATAGAGCTTAAGTCACTGATCATATACTATACATGATCGAGCTTGTTGGTGCAAAATCTGGTTGACGCTAAATTTGAAGTTGGAGTCAGAGAAGACGAGGTCGCCGTCAGTGACCTAAAAAATAAGTCTCATCCAGAGTCAGGGGTGGTGGCTTTGGTAAGATCCTTCAATGATCAAGTCAGCATTTTTGGCCAACAGAAATAGAGTACTCAGTAGAGAAAGTTGCAGAGTAACAAGAAGAAGAACAAGAGAGCTTAGAGAAGAAAGCATATCTGGAGGATCTCTTATATAGACAGAGCCTATAACAAACTGATAGTGATAGCCGTAACCACCTGATAGTGGACCGTTAGGAGCCACATGGAGTTTGTTACGGAGGATAGTATCTATTGTCATGACATACTAGTCCGTTGAGATTTAATAGTTAAAGTTTGGAGGAGTAGGCATTGATTGACGATGAATCTTTGAGTTACATCAATACTAAGGGAGCTCGAACTCCTCTTAAGTGGTCTATGGGTGAGTTGATTCATGTCGTGTGGAGCCAAATTCATGTGGAGACTTTTCTGGGTGATTGCAGGAAGTTCGGTTGGGAGGAGTCCAGAAGGAGTTCGACTGCTGGAGGAGTCCGAAAGGAGTTCGACTGCTGGAGGAGTCCGATCAGTTTTCAAGTTGGTCAAGTTAGGCCATTTACTGCCTATGCAACTACTTCCACTATTCAAATTCATCTGAATGAAGTTTGACCATAGGAGGATCGATCATTTGGAGATGAGGAGTTCGGTCGCTTTGACTGCAGGGGGTCCATCGGGTATAATAAAGCACAGAAGGTCATCCAAAATCACTCTGAGATTGAACATTTAGCTGGACTTCGATGGAAATAGGTTTATCCCCAACAGAGCTGATGGAGCATTTGAACAAACTTGGCTTTTCGTTGCATGAGCAGCTAGGAAAAGATGCGATTTTAAACTCATTGCCCAAGTCTTTTCTCTCATTTCTTACTCATTATAGAATGACAGAGCTTGAAGTAAACTACCATAAGTTACTGGGGTTACTTCAGAACTTTGAGAAGGATCACCAACTCCATAAAAAGTCGGTGAACTTAGTGGGAGGATCTTCTTCTGATTTTCGATCCTTTAAGAAAGAAAAGAAGAACAAGAAGAAGAAGAGTAAGGAGGTGAAAGTTCAGGCTGCGACATTTGTACAGGGCCAGACCAAGAAAGTAAAGGCCCATAAGAGTCATGTTGAATGCTTCTTTTGCAAGAAGCGAGAGCACTGGAAGATGAACTATCCTCAGTACGTTGCCTTTCTGGATCCAAATAGGTTGAAAAAAAAGCAAGTTGTTGCTTGGCAAGGTATTTATATGATAACTCCTTATAATTTTTTTATTTATGATATTACTGATTGAATATTGGATACCAGTAGCCCTTACCATATTTGCAATTCATTGCAGAAAATGCATATCAATAGGAGATTCGTGTTAGATATATGTGCCCTAGAAGCCAGAATTGGCTGATACTTGTAATACACTTCTAGGGGCAAAATTATAATTTTGACTAAAAGCAATAAATGAGTTATTTTTCTATCACATATGTGTATTTAGTGTCTGTGATACATCCTTTGAGTTAATGGCAATGATAATTCATATTTTCAAGAGTTGAAAATTTAAGACATGAATAATCATTATTAACTCATAAATTGCTCCCGACCATAGGATCATCACGAGGATGGTGATAGATCCGAAAGGTTGATGTACAATCGCTTCTCTTTAGTAGATGAGTCTTAAGTCTACGGTGTGGAGATACCGGAGCGAGAGTACAGGTACTCATTAGAGAACGAGGGCACTGAGCGTGACCACCTCGAGTAGTCATTAGGGAGTCTACCTTCTCGTCAATGACTGACTCGATGCTGCAGTAGTGTGTCTGGTTCTTTGACCTGAGATGCATCGGCAGTTCACCTTGAGGGTGTTATAGTTTGACTACACCATTACTCGGTCTCCTAGCCATATGGAACCCTGAGGTGTATGTTGGCTATGACATGTTCATTGTAGGAACTGGATTGCATCAAGATGGAATCTATCTACCTCGGTGGTAGAGGAGCAGCCCTATGATGATCATGAGAATCAAGTCCAGAAATCCATGGCCATGGTAGAGTGAAATAATAGAAAGAGTTTCTATTTAGATTTTCACATTGGACTCGAATCGAATGATTACATCATATGACAGAGACTAGGGTTTGACGAGTTCACCTTAACCCTAATCTGATCGGGGCTCAAGATAGAAGAACTGAATCACACAGGTAGCTGCACCAAGAGGTTCGCATTCAGCTCTGATGGGTTGCCACCATATACTGCTAGGTGTCACTGGTGGATTTTGGGAGCAATTAGAATGATTTAGATGATCGATCATTCTAGCTGTTCGAATCAGAAGAGTTCTGATCCATCGAAAGGAGTTTCGATGATGTCGATGATAGAGATCATGACATATCCCATTACCATACAGAACTGAACCTAACTGGGTCACACAAACAAGGGTTTGAATCTGGTGATCATCAATTGAACTGATCTAGTTCAATTGATCTGAATGAGATTCAATTAGGTTCAAGGAAATCGTGCTAGCACTCGATTGAACCTAACGTTCTTCTTTTGCTATCATAAATAAGTTGTCCTGTCTGAGCCAAAGGAGTTTGTGCTCAATCAGAGGCCTTCATATGGTCTGACTGGAGGTTGTCCAAGTCAGAAAAGGTTGTCTTATTTGTAAGACATTACCTGCCATTTTTGGTCACCTACCATTTCTTGTTCTTTGACTTTGGTCAAAAGTCTACCTTTGACTGGTCAAACGTTGACCATTGACACTTTGACTTTTGACCACATGTCATGCACCTATTGGAGAGCTGGTGGGGGCCTGTCCCCCTGCCAGAACCTGGCAAGGAGAAGGGCGCACGCCACCCTAGGGTGGCGTGAGCCCAAGTTGGAGGCGCCTAGGAGTCCTTGTTGGACAAGGACTCCATCTCCTTTTTGGATTCCAATTAGAGTTCTTCTAAGAACCAACTTTGACTGGTCTTAGGCACCCTCTAAGGAGGAATCCAGGGGACTCTATTCCCACCAATCAGATTTAGATCTGATTTCACAAAGGGTTGTGATTGGTTGGGAAGAAGAGGAGTTGGATCACAGCTTAGTCTATAAATAAGACCCTGCGCCCAACTCAAATTAAGTAATTGAATTGAGATCAAAGTTCCCCATGCCCCAAGGCTGCCTCTCCCCTCCTTCCTCCATGCCAAACCATCTTCTCCCCTTGCTCTCCACGTCCAAAAGGAGTTTTGGACCTTGGTTGGTGCGATTCCAGATCAAAGAAAGGCGATCAAAAGCTAAGAAGGCTGCGCTGCTGCAAAGGACGACTGCTGATCTTCAAAAGGAGTTTTGAAGATCCTCCAGATCAGATCCAGATCTAATTTTTGGAGGTGTGATAGAGAAGAAGAGGATCTCCAGATCCAACCCGAGTGGATACCGGTAGAGGCCAGGCGCTTGCGTGGCTAGATCCAGAACCTTCCGCTGCAATAGGATCATCAACAGGGTAATAGGATTACCCAAATCAGGTAAATTAAATTTGATTTAATTTATCTTTATTTTATTTTATTTATTAAAATAATAAGAATCAGATCTAAAATATCAAGATCTGATTGGGATCAAGAGAAAAATTTTTGAAATATATCTCTTGATCTGATCAGATCTGAACGAACCTGGACCGGGAAATCAGGATTTCCCTTCAACTGGTATCAGAGCCATGGTTCTAAAATTATTTAGATCTGAATTTTAAATTTATTTTAATTAAAAAATAAGTGATTTTAGATGTCACATGAGATGTGATCAGATCTGAAATCAGAAAAAATTAAAATTAAATGATTTGGATCTAAGATTAGAAGATATGCATGACTAGTTCTAGAATAGAATAGTTCTATAGAATAGTCTTGCATGTTTTTGATTTAATCTGATTAAATCATATTTTAGATCTTTTTATTTACTATTTTTTGATATTATAAGTGTTATAATAACATCTAAAAAATAGCAAATAAAAATTATTTAATTTTAAATATCATATGAGATATGATTGATGCATGTCTAGACTAGTTGTAGAATAGTTCTACATAATTGTCTAGATTAGAATTTATTTTGATTAGATCAATTTAAATCTAATTTTTTAGATTATTATGAGATAATTTAGATCTGAAAAATATGCATGATTTGATACATGAGATGTATGCAAAATATGCCATGATTAGATCTAATTTGTATATGAGATATATGATATAGATCTGATAACTGTTTTGTAGTATTGAATGTTCCTGATTAAGGCGTTCCTCTTGGCCGTCCGGTCATAAGAACGAAGAAGGGTTTAAAGGCCCTCTCTTCCCATTCGATGGGGTGTTCTTATGATGTGTAGGGGTGCTGCGTGTTCGTCCTTAATCAGAAACCCAAAACTTACTTTCTGCAAAACCCTAGATCCTGAAACCCTAGGATTTATTGTGCATATTTTGTTTATGAACCCTACTTAATTAAGAATTAAGTTTATGGAATATTAATTAGGTCTAAAATTGAGAATTTCAGATCTAAGACATATTCATAATACTGGGTTCGGGCTTGGGTAGCTCAATTAGGTCTAAGCGGTTGATCAAACCGAATCAAGAGTTGGTTAGATGGGATCAACAATGCTTAAATTGACCAGCCTAATAGGATTAAGTCTGGGTCAAGATCGAGTCACGATCAAGCAAGACCTAATTAGGCTCAGAGGTTAGAGTCTGGATTGTAGGCTAACCCAATTGGTTCTGGCTCAACAATTTGGTGTCTAAGGTAAGTTTGGCACATACGACCGACTGGTTTTTAATTGGAAGCTACTCGACCTGAATGCATTCTTGTACGAGTTAATGGCATATTCCTTCCACCGGTCTCACTTACCTGGCCATATCTGTTGACACAGTTCTGATCTGAGGTGGTCAATAATCCGAGCTAACCCATGCCACTAGGTTAGTCATAATTGTTATGACTAAGCCAAGTCTAGTTTAATGAGACCTGAATCAATTCTCCCTAAGAAAAGATTAAGTCTGAGGTCTTCCACCATTGTAGATGTGCGGGCCCTTCCCGGGGTTGATTGTTCTCGGCTGGATACAGTGGCTCAGTTGCACCGGGAAGATGCAACCATGTCTATTAGGCATTGGATGCTATGGGCTGGAGGATGAGTTGGGCTCAATATTTTGGATACGGTGAGAGACTCAATTAGGAACCCAGTCTATGCAAATGGTGGGTCTGACTTAACTAAGGAGTGGATCAATATTTCGGATACGGTGAGATTCATGAATTAGAGACCAAGTTTGGGTGCACCATGATTAGAGAATCATTGAACAAGAGTTGTTCACTCATTGGCTAACCCATCACCAATAACTGTTAGGTGAGGTGATGAGTCAGTTGGTGAGACCGCACCACCCACTAGAAATCATTAATCGTGGAGATTTTTGCATCTCTACAGAGGGAGTGTAGGGATCCGAGAAAATAGTGGGAGCTAATTTGTTTAAAAATAAAATCCCTAAATAAATTGGTCAAGTCAAAATTACAGTATCTAACTAGAATCTTTGACTCTCTACAGGAAAATGTCTGCGTCCAACCCATTGGCACGTATCCTGGACACACATAGACTGACTGGACCCAATTATAAAGATTGGCTCAGGAACTACAAAATTATTTTGGGTTCCGAGAAGTTAACCCATGTTTTGGACCAGGACCCTCCCACCTTACCAGCCCGTCCATCTGTTGAACAGAGAGCATCTCTGGAAAAATGGATAGACGAAGATAATAAGGCCAGATATTACATGTTGGGCTCGATGTCTGATGAGCTCCAGCGCCAACATGAAGGATATCGGGACTGCTCGCCAAATGTTGGCTCACCTGCAGGAGATGTTTGGTGAACAGAGTCGCGCAGCCAAATATCAAGTCACGAAAATGACTTTTTAAGGCTAAGATGCGTGATGGGCAGTCAGTCCAAGATCACTGTCTGACAATGATCAAGGACATGGAAGAGCTTGAGAAGCTCGGTGTGAAGTTAGACTTGGACCTGCAGAACGATATTATTCTGCAATCCTTGACTGATGCATATGGGCAATTCATCATGAATTACCACATGCATAAACTTCAGAAATTCCTTGGCCGAATTAATGAATATGCTGGTTACCGCTGAGCTTTCTATGAAAGGTTCTAAAGGCTCAGTTCTTGCTATGGAACGGACTTCTTCCAAAAGAAAGTCTTATGGAAAGAAAAAGAAGTCTGTGAAAAAGCAAAAGGTGGAAGGATCAAAGAAGAAGAAGGCAGAGCCGAAGAAAAAGGCCGATGTCAAAGGAAAGTGTTTCCATTGCAACAGCGACGGCCATTGGAAGCGGAACTGCCCTACTTACCTGGCCACCCTGAAGAACAAGAAGGAAGGTCCTTCTGGAGGTATGCTCGTTATTGAGTCTAACCTTACGGTTTCTTCTGCATCCAGTTGGGTGCTTGACTCTGGTTCTAGTGCTCATCTGTGCACTTCCATGCAGGGTCTTGAGGATAGCAGGAGGTTGAGGGATGGAGACATGATCCTACGCATCGGTAATGGAGCAAGAGTTGCTGCAGTAGCCGTGGGAACATACCCTCTTCGATTACCATCTGGTTTAGACTTAGTTTTGAAAGACTGTTATTATGTGCCTGCAGCTAGCAGGAATTTGATTTCTGTTTCATGCTTAGCACAAGAAGGCTATGTGATCACCTTCTTTAAGGACCATTGTAACATTCTTTATGAAAGAAATAAAATTGCAAATGGTTTCCTTATTAATGGTCTTTATCAGCTACATATTGATGTACCTATTCTAACTATCGAGCAAAACGTGAATGCCAAACGACCTAGGGATAGTCCAAACGATAGATATCTATGGCACCTGAGATTAGGTCATATAGCAGAAGATAGGATCAACAAATTGGAGAAAAATGGGCTATTGAGTCCATTGACTTCCGAGTCATATCCAACTTGTGAATCTTGTCTTCAAGGCAAAATGACTAAACTCCCTTTTGTTGGACATGGGGAGAGGGCCACAGATCTCCTTGCCCTAGTACATACTGATGTGTGCGGCCCATTTGATGTGCCGGCTAGAGGCAATTTTGTCTACTTCATTACCTTTACCGATGATCTGTCTAGGTATGGGTATGTGTATCTTATGAGACACAAGTCTGAAGCTTTTGAAAAGTTCAAAGAATTCAGACATGAAGTAGAAAAACAAACTGGAAAAACCCATTAAGGTTCTTCGATCAGATCGAGGAGGTGAATACCTTAGCCGAGAATTCCTAGACTATCTCAAGGAAAAATGGCATAGTCTCTCAATGGACTCCACCAGGAACACCTCAACTCAACGGGGTTTCAGAATGGAGAAATCGGACTCTATTGGATATGGTTCGATCCATGATGAGCTTCACAGACCTCCCTGATTTTCTTTGGGGACACTCATTGTTAACTTCAATTTATCTACTGAATAGGGTTCCCTCTAAAACCGTTCCTACCACACCGTATGAGATATGGCACGGTAAGAAACCAAGTCTGAGTCATCTCAGAATTTGGGGTTGTCCGGCTCATGTCAAAAGACAACAAGCGGACAAGTTAGAGTTTAGGTCCTTCAGAGCTCGATTCATAGGATATCCTAAAGAGTCATTAGGATACTATTTCTACATTCCAGAAGACCACAATGTGATTGTGAGTCGACATGCCATCTTTCTTGAAAAATAGTTTATTCAAGATAGCGGCATTGGAAAGCAGATTAAGCTTGATGAGAAAGTCTCACAAGTACAACGAGCTAAGGACCAATTGGAACCAAATCAGGTTGAGCCAATAAGAACACTACCTCCTCCACCTCGTAGATCGAAAAGAAAGAGTTTTCCATCCCCCTGAAAGATACTTAGGTATTATTTCAGAGGAAGTAGAGGAAAATGTTCCTCGTAGGTAATGGTGCTCATGGTGATGATCCCAAAACCTACAACGAGGCGATATCAGATATCGACTCCGAGAAATGGCTAGAGGCAATGCAGTCAGAAATTGACTCGATGCACTCAAACCAAGTCTGGACCTTGGTAGATCCACCAGAAGGTATAGTACCTATTGGGTGTAAATGGATCTTCAAGAGAAAGATTGGTGCAGATGGGAATGTGGAGACATTCAAGGCTAGACTAGTGGCAAAAGGTTATAGTCAACGCGAAGGCATTGACTATCAGGATACCTTTTCCCCAGTGGCTATGCTAAAATCCATCCGCACATTGCTTGCCGTTGCAGCCTATTTCGATTATGAAATATGACAAATGGACGTGAAAACGGCATTCTTAAATGGATATCTTGAGGAAGATATCTATATGGAACAGCCGCTAGGTTTCACATCCAGTGATACTGATCACAAGGTTTGCAAGCTGCAAAGGTCCATATATGGACTTAAGCAAGCATCTCGGAGCTGGAACACTCATTTCAATGATGTGATCAAAATGTTTGGTTTCATCAAAAATGAAGAGGAACCATGTGTTTTCAAAAAGGTCAGTGGGAGCGCTGTTGTCTTCCTCGTATTGTACGTGGATGACATCCTCCTTATTGGGAATGATATTCCCATGTTGACAACAGTCAAAATTATGGTTGTCCAAGGAATTCTCCATGAAAGACCTAGGTGAAGCATCCTTTATTCTAGGAATTAAGGTCTATAGGGATAGACCGAATAGGATGCTAGGACTTTCACAGAAGATGTACATAGAGAAAGTACTAAAGAGGTTTAGTATGGAAAACTCTAAGAGGGGATTAATACCCTTCAGACATGGTATTCATCTTTCCAAGAAGATGTGCCCTAGCACACCTGAGGAAATAGAACGCATGAGCAAGATCCCTTATGCTTCTGCAATAGGGAGCCTCATGTATGCCATGCTATGTACACGACCTGATATAGCCCATGCTGTGAGTGTCACAAGCAGATATCAGTCAAATCCAGGTGAAGAACACTGGACTTCTGTGAAATGTATCCTTAAGTACTTGAGAAGAACTAAGGATATGATGTTGGTCTTTGGTAATGGAGAACTCCAAGTCCAGGGATACACAGACTCGATTTCATGTCCGATATAGATGATCGAAAGTCGACATCTGGGAGTCTGTTTGTGTGCAATGGTGGTGCTGTCAGCTGGAAGAGTTCCAAGCAAACGGTGATAGCAGATTCCACCATGGAAGCAGAATATATCGCTGCATCAGAGGCTGCGAAGGAAGCATTCTGGTACAAGAAGTTTGCTGCAGAAATTGGAGTAATGCCATCAGATGCCATTCCTCTATACTGCGACAACAATGGCGCCATAGCCCTTGCTAAGGAGCCGAGGTCTCACCAGAAATCCAAGCACATTGAGCGGCGATACCACCTCATCCGCGATTACCTCGAGAAGGGTTACGTCGAGGTCAAGAGAGTCAACTCCACAGATAATGTGGCAGACCCACTTACAAAGCCGTTGGGCCAGCAGAAGATCGAAGCCCACCTTGAGAAGATGGGACTTAGACTTGTAGCCAATTGGCTTTAGGACAAGTGGGAGATTGTTAGATATATGTGCCCTAGAAGCCAGAATTGGCTGACACTTGTAATACACTTCTAGGGGCAAAATTATAATTTTGACTAAAATCAATAAAATGGGTTATTTTCTATCACATATGTGTATTTAGTGTCTGTGATACATCCTTTGAGTTAATGGTAATGATAATTCATATTTTCAAGAGTTGAAAATTTAAGACATGAATAATCATTATTAACTCATAAAATGCTCCCGACCATAGGATCATCACGAGGATGGTGATTGATCCGGAAGGTTGGTGTACAATCGCTTCTCTTTAGTAGATGAGTCTTGAGTCTACGGTGTGGAGACACCGGAGCGAGAGTACAGGTACTCGTTAGAGAACGAGGGCACTGAGCGTGACCACCTCGAGTAGTCATTAGGGAAGTCTACCTTCTCGTCAATGACTGACTCGATGCTGCAGTAGTGTGTCTGGTTCTTTGACCTGAGGTGCATCGGCAGTTCACCTTGAGGGTGTTATAGTTTGACTACACCATTACTCGGTCTCCTAGCCATATGGAACCCTGAGGTGTATGTTGGCTATAGCATGTTCATTGTAGGAACTGGATTGCATCAAGATGGAATCTATCTACCTCGGTGGTAGAGGAGCAGCCCTATGATGATCATGAGAATCAAGTCCAGAAGTCCCATGGCCATGGCAGAGTGAAATAATAGAAAGAGTTTCTATTTAGATTTTCACATTGGACTTGAATCGAATGATTACATCATATGACAGAGACTAGGGTTTGACGAGTTCACCTTAACCCTAATCTGATCGGGGCTCAAGATAGAAGAACTTAATCACACAGGTAGCTGCACCAAGAGGTTCGCATTCAGCTCTGATGGGTTGCCACCATATACTGCTAGGTGTCACTGGTGGATTTTGGGAGCAATTAGAATGATTTAGATGATCGATCATTCTAGCTGTTCGAATCAGAAGAGTTCTGATCCATCGAAAGGAGTTTCGATGATGTCGATGATAGAGATCATGACATATCCCATTACCATACAGAACTGAACCTAACTGGGTCACACAAACAAGGGTTTGAATCTGGTGATCATCAATTGAACTGATCTAGTTCAATTGATCTGAATGAGATTCAATTAGGTTCAAGGAAAATCGTGCTAGCACTCGATTGAACCTAACGTTCTTCTTTTACTATCATAAATAAGTTGTCCTGACTGAGCCAAAGGAGTTTGTGCTCAATCAGAGGCCTTCATATGGTCTGACTGGAGGTTGTCCAAGTCAGAAAAGGTTGTCTTATTTTGTAAGACATTACCTGCCATTTTTGGTCACCTGCCATTTCTTGTTCTTTGACTTTGGTCAAAAGTCTACCTTTGACTGGTCAAATGTTGACCATTGACACTTTGACTTTTGACCACATGTCATGCACCTATTGGAGAGCTGGTGGGGGCCTGTCCCCCTGCCAGAACCTGGCAAGGAGGAGGGCGCACGCCACCCTTGGCGTGTGCCCAAGTTGGAGGCGCCTAGGAGTCCTTGTTGGACAAGGACTCCATCTCCTTTTTGGATTCCAATTAGAGTTCTCCTAAGAACCAACTTTGACTGGTCTTAGGCACCCTCTAAGGAGGAATCCAGGGGACTCTATTCCCACCAATCAGATTTAGATCTGATTTCACAAAGGGTTGTGATTGGTTGGGAAGAAGAGGAGTTGGATCACAGCTTAGTCTATAAATAAGACCCTGCGCCCAACTCAAAATTAAGTAATTGAATTGAGATCAAATTTCCCATGCCCCAAGGCTGCCTCTCCCCTCCTTCCTCCATGCCAAACCACCTTCTCCCTCTCCTCTCCACGTCCAAAAGGAGTTTTGGACCTTGGTTGGTGCGATCCAGATCAAAGAAAGGCGATCAAAAGCTAAGAAGGCTGCACTGCTGCAAAGGACGACTGCTGATCTTCAAAAGGAGTTTTGAAGATCCTCCAGATCAGATCCAGATCTGAATTTTTGGAGATGTGATAGAGAAGAAGAGGATCTCCAGATCCAGCCCGAGTGGATACCGGTAGAGGCCAGGCGCTTGCGTGGCTAGATCCAGAACCTTCCGCTGCAATACAGGATCATCAACAGGGTAATAGGATTACCCAAATCAGGTAAATTAAATTTGATTTAATTTATCTTTATTTTATTTTATTATTAAAATAATAAGAATCAGATCTGAAAATATCTCAGATCTGATTGGGATCAAAGAAAAAATTTTTGAAATATATCTCTTGATCTGATCAGATCTGAACGAACCTGGTCCGGAAAATCAGGATTTTCCTTCAATCGACAGAGAGCAAATTGGAGATGGAAGATTTAGTTCTAGAGAATTTAGTATTTAAATATTATTTTAGTGATTGTCATTTTGTCCTAGTTTTTTTTTAATGTTATTTCTATAGGCCTTTTGGCCAAAGACAACTACGAAATTTCAATAAAGAAAGAGTTTTGTAATATCATTATGAACGGTGTTACTATATTCTCTAGACATTTGAACAATGGTATACATATGTTATCATAACCTATTAATATAGTCTATTCCACTGGCAAGCATCCTAAATTAGATAGTGTGTCTGATATGTACTTATGGCACTATAGGCTAGGTCACATAAACAAAAATAAGATAAATAGGTTAACTCAAAAGGGAATCCTCGAAGTCGGTGATTGTGAATCACTTTCAACCTGTGTCTTATCCACTTGAAAAAATGATCAAATCATCTTTTACTGAAAAAGATGAGAGAGCCATTAAGCTGTTAGGTCTAGTACATACTGATGTATGTTGACCTATGAGCACTAGCGCTAGATATGGATATTTCTACTTCATCACTTTCACAGATAATCTATTCAAGTATGGATGTGTCTATATGATGAAATATAAGTCATATTTATTTGAAATGTTCAAATAATTTTGAAGTGAAGTAGAAAAATAAGCTGAGAAGAGTATTAAAACTTTTTGATCTGATCGATGGAGAATACCTTTCTGGTGAGTTTCTCATATATTTAGGAGAGAATGAGATTCTCTCCTAATGGACTCCTCCAAGAACACCACACAGCATAATAATGTCTCTGAAAGGAGGAATTGGACTATGTTAGACATGGCCCAATCCATGATGGGTTTCACTAGCTTGTCGATATCCTTCTAGAGATATGCACTCGAATCAGCTTGCTATCTTCTAAATAGGGTTTTAAATAAGTCTGTAATTAAAACTTTATATGAGATATAGATAGGACATAAGTTAGAACTTTCACATCTCAGGGTTTGGAGGTACCCGACTTATGTAAAATAGTTAATCTCAGATAAACTTAGACCTAAGTCTGACAAGTGCACAATCATAGGATATCCTAAAGAATCAAAAGGGTATATTTTCTACCATGCTAATGAACAAAAAATATTTGTCAATCTTAAGGCAATCTTTTTGAAAAAGAAGTTCCTTAATGAAGAAATTATTGCCTCTAAGGTTAAACTTGATGAAGTTCAATAAATAGAAAGACCGACACCTATAGCTGAACCTAAATTGGATTGATTAGATCAAATTTGGAGCCTAGCATTTCTGCACCATTAAGATGATCCAGTAGAGTACCGTATCAGTCGAACAGATACTATGATTTCTTAGTCCGAAATGGTGATTGCATCGAACTCGATGAGAATGATGAGGATCTGATCACTTATATGGATGTAATACAGAGGCCTGATTCTGAGAAATGGCTTGAGACCATGAAATTCAAAATGAAGTTCATGAAGGTCAACGATGTATGGACATTGGTTAACCCACCCAAAGAGGTTAAATCCATTAGGTGTAAGTGGATCTTCAAAAAAAAGAGGGGCGTAGATGGCAAGGTGAAGACCTATAAAGTCTGTCTGGTTGCCAAGGGGTATCATTAACATTATGATATTGACTTTGACAAGATATTATCTCCTGTGGCAATACTCAAATCCATTTGGATAATACTTGCTATAGCAGCCCATCTGGACTATAAGATCTAACAGATGGATGTGAAGATAGCTTTTCTAAAAAGAGAGCTGATTGAAGAGGTGTATATGATATAACCTAAGGGGTTCACATCTACAGATGAGTCCAAGATATGCAAGCTTTAGAGATCTATTTATGGATTGAAGCAAGCATCTCAAAATTGGAACATGCATTTTGATAAGATAATCAAAACGTATGGCTTCGTTAAGAATGGAGAAAAGTCCTGCATTTATAAATGGGCAAATGGTCTAGCAGTGGCATGTCTTGTCTTGTACATAAATGATATTTTCTTAATTGGGAATGACATCCCTATATTGCAAGAAATAAAAGTTTGGTTGTCATCTTAGTTCTCTATGAAGGACTTGGGTAAAGCATCCTACATTCTGAGAATGAAGATCTATAGGGATAGATCTAAGAGAATGCTTGAATTATCCCAGTCCACATATATAGAAACTGTGCTGAAGAGATTCAGCATAGAGAATTCCAAGAGGGCTATCTTCTGATAGGCCATAGAATTTCTCTCTTTAAGAAGGATTGTTTGACAACTCCTGAAGAAAGAGAGCATATGAGTAGAGTCCCATATGCTTCGACTGTGGGATCTATCATGTATGTCATGACATGCACAAGATCAAATATGGCATACTTACTAGGAGTAGTGAGTAGATACCAATCTGATCCAGGATAGAACCACTAGAAAGTGGTAAAAGCTATCCTCAAGTATTTAAGAAATACTAAAGACTAGTGGTTGGTTTATGGCGAGTTAGATCTGAAACTTAAGAGGTTTATAGACTCTAGCTTTCAATCTGACCATGATGATAGCAGAAGCGTGTCGGGTTATATCTTTATCCTAAATGGTGGAGCCATCTGCTGGAAGAGTTTCAAGTAGCAAACTATAACAGACTCCATTTATGAAGTAGAGTATATCGCAGCATCAGATGCCGTGAAGGAAGCTGTAGCTGAGAAAATTCATCACCGAGCTCGGAGTAGCACCCTTTCTTAATGGATCGGTCTTGCTCCACTGTGACAGCATTGGTGTCATTGCTTAGACGAAAGAACCAAAAGCATACCAGCGAATGAAGCACATACTATGCTGCTACCGTCTAGTATGGAAGATCGTGGATCGAGGTGATGTCGACTTTAGAAGGTCGATGAAAAGAACCTAGGCGACCCCTTCACTAAAGCTCTGATGATAAAGAAGTTCGATGACCACAAGTCGAAGATGGGCATTAGATACCGTGCAGAGTGGCTTTAGGATAAGTAGGAGTTATTGAAAAATATGTTCCAAAATTAATTATCAATTTATTGATGGTTGTGCTATCTTGTAATTATAATTAATTTATTAATAAATAAAATAAATATTTTGATATTTTCATCATAAAGTCTACATCTTTTAATGAACTTCATTATTGTGATGAAGTCCTTAGGACTATTTAGATTTGATAAAGAGAGGATTTATCGATTAGTCCTTAAATAATTCATGATCAAATGATATACTGTTAATTAGGACGATAACATTTATCGAGCATAGATCGTTATATGCCATATAGATTGATTATCCTCTTAACCAAGGAGTATATAGATACTGGTATGGCATACAAGTGAGATGTATGGATACATCATCATTGGATGTGACCAACTCTAAAACGTTCTGCCATCGAGAATTGCTCTGATGGAATATAGGTGTAAATATTCTTTAGACTTGAGATCACTATAGTGGCTTGCAAACAACTTACTGTGCTTTGGTACCAGATTAACTAAATTTTTAATTTAATAATGAAAGATTTCTAGACATAGTTAAGTACTTGCAAAGTGGTGAGTGATCAAGATGGGATTGACCACTCCAAGACTTAGAGAAGAATGCATCACTGTATTTCAATATAGCAAAAAACTTCGCTAGGATAATCCATAAGATGAATTTGATATTTTGAAATACAATGTGGATGACCTAATCAGGGTTGACAGTTAAACTCTGAGATATTTTATGAGCATTTTGGTTAAGAGGATGAATTATATGAAAACTATATCCACATGGGTTCTAAAGATGTTGTTCTACATATTCGACTTATCCGGCCATCGGGTATATTATTAGATGGTCAATTTAATTGGTATAAAAATTTATTTCGATGCTACTGACTTAGATTCGAACCTATGGGGTTACACACATAAGAGTTCTCAATCTGATCAGATGGTTGATCGATGATTAAGAATCATTATTAGGTCAAATAATCAATACGATTGATGTTTAACCTAATGCAAATATTATAGGAGGATCGATTAGCAATTGGATTACTAATTAGTTTAATTTGATTAAACTAAAAGATTGAGATTAAGTCTAATTAAATATAATTTAATTAGATTTGATTTGGACTTGATTAGATCAAGTCCAATTAGTTTATTGGATGAGCCAATTGCAAGGAAGAATGAGTCCTAGTTCAATTAGGACTTGTATCAACTCAATTTTTAATTTAATTAAAAAAATAAATTAAAATTAAATTAAATTTAATCTAATTTAATTAGATTATTAGTTGGACTAAGATCTAATCTAATTGGGTTAATTAAATTTTGATTTAATTTTGTCTAAGGATCAAGTTGGACCAAATCAAACTAGGAGTCTTAGTGAGACCAGGACTCCTATCTCTATGTGCCACCTTAGCCCCAAGGCTCCCACACCATATTTTTTGAGATTTGCATGGAATTCTCCATGCCTAAGAGAGTCCATGTGTGCTGTCTTCTCCTCCTTTCTTTCTTACATGAAGATTGGGTGTGGACCAAGTCAAAGAAGGAGTTTGAGTTGATTTAAATTCCATGAGATAGAATTTTAAGCAACAAAAACTCTTCCTTTTTTATGCCACCAACCCTCCTATTTTTTCTCTACTTTTTTGGGTGAAAAATTGAGGCTTTTGTGCAACAAAATCCTAATGGTCCATGAAAAAATTAAGGAGGAGGCACTCAAAAGTTGGGTGCCCCAAGTCTAGCCCTATTTGGATAATACTTGATTAGATATTTGACCTAGTCAAGGATTCCTCCATATCTCTCAATATAAAGGTCTTTTGATCTAATTTCTTTAGGAATTCTAGAGAATTGAGAGAGGTCTTTGGGCATGGAGAGGCAAGGCACATAGAGGCTTAGGCATAGAAATTGTAAAGGCATCAATCAAGGTGCTTTGGTGAGAGAAATAAAGAAGAAGAAGAGGGTCTTCTTTTAGGATTTTCTCTAAATCTCCTCCATATTTTTATGAGTTTTGAGAGGTGTCTCAGCATCACAATCTTCTTCCTCATCTTTTGGATATTGGAGAGTCTAAGTCTCAAAGAAGAAAGATCTAGATCAACCATCGAAGAAGGATCAATATAGTACTAGCATACTTTGCTGATTTTCAGCATCGGACTTCTTATTTATGATCGAGAGCTTGTGTAGATAACCTGTAGAGACCGGACATATGTATAGCTCAAAGCAACAATCTTAAGCCTAGATCAATGAGTTAAGGAACTTGAGTTGCAAAGATAAGGGTGATTTGATCTTCCTATTGCATATCTAGATTAGATCTAGTATAGATCTATGTTAATATGATCAACACTTTTCTTTTGATATTTTAATTTTTGATTTAATATCATGCTTTGATCATGTAATAGAGTCCTAGATCTAGGATTTTATATTATTTTACTTATGAATTGATGTGATTAATTCATCTTGTTCATTGCAATTTTAAAAAAATTTCAAAAGCTAACTCTAAAATTCTAGATCGATTTCCTTCACATCCAAGCCTTGAATTGGATTTGTACAAGCCTAGAAGTGGCTTTGGGTTAGATTTTCATTGGTTAGCCTATAAAACTAATTGGATTTAGATTGTGAACTCAGAACAAAAATAATCTTATTATAATCTTGGAGATTATAGTGGAATTCTCAAGTAAAGTGTTTGAGGAGTGGACGTAGGTATTGGGTTTAACACCGAACTACTATAAAAATCTTGTGACTTTGTGTATGATTTTTTTCATTAGCTATTATTATTTTCTACTCATTTAATCATTGCATTTTCAGCATAGTTGTATTCTAATTCTGCATATATACTTAGTAATCTAAAAGATTTTGAAAAACCTAATTCATCCTTCGCTCTTGGATTGTTCTTTTGGACAACAAGTGGTATCAGAGCAGGTATTCTTATATTATTTATTGTTCATTTGATTTAGAACAATTGATCAGGATGACAGCCCAATTGAATATTTTGCTAATGGAAGGGTAGTCCATAAATAGGCCTCTTTTATTTAACGATTCAAATTATACATATTGGAAGGCATGCATGCGCATATTCATTTAAGCACTTGATTATAATCTATGGGGTGTCATAATCAATGGACTATACACACCTATAATTAGTATTGAAGGTAATGTAATTCCTAAATTCGAAAGAGATTGGGATGAAAATGATAAGAAGTTGGCTTAATTGAATGCTAAAGCAATGAATGTGCTTTATTGCTCACTTGATTCTAATGAATTTAATCTGATTTCTACTTGTATTTTAGCCAAAGTAATATGGGATAGACTTGAGGTTACCCATGAGGGTACCAATCAAGTAAAGAAATCCAAAATAAATATGTTAGTGCATAAGTATAAACTTTTTAAAATAAAATCAACTGAAAGCATTACCAAAATATTTACATGATTTACTAATATTATAAATAGACTCAAAAGCTTAGAAAAATTATATACTAATAGTGAACTTGTGAGAAAAATTTTTAGATTTCTTTCTCGAACTTAGGAGGCAAAGATGATGACTACACAAGAAGCTAAGAACTTCAACACCTTGCCTTTTGAAGAGCTTCTTAGTTTTCTCATGACACATGAGTTAACCATGAAGCAAAACTTAGATGATGAAGTCAATAAAAAGAAGATAGTGACCCTTAAGTCCGTAGCAAAGAAAGAAGATGAAGAGAGTGAAGATTTTGAGGAAGGAGATGATGATGAAGAAATGGCTCTTATAACTAGAAAATTTAAAAGATTCATAAGGAAGAAAAGAACAAACTTCAAGAGAAGACCCTTCTCCAAAGGTGAAGCTAATAAAGATCGAGAGAAAGACAAAGACAAGAAGTAGCCAATATGTTTTGAATGCAAGAAATTGGATCATTTCAAGGTAGACTACCTCTATTGAACAAATCCTCCAAGAAAGTAAAGAAGAAAACAATGATGGCAATATGGAGTGATAGTAAAGATTCAAGTTCAGACGAAGAGGGATAAGAAATAGTCAATTTATATCTCATGGCTCAAGAGGATGAGGTAACACTTGACACTCAATCTGAATTTTTATTTGATAAATTATAAAAAGTATTTTATGAATTGTATGATAATCTTAAAAAGTTAACCTTAAAAAATAAAAGTCTGAAATCAAGCATTCAAAATATAATCAAGAAAAAGGAGAAAATATTGAGAGAAAAAGAGCTTATTTCTATAGAAAACTAGAACCTAAAGAAACAACTTGAAAAATATAAACCTATAGTTGATAAGTTTATATTAAGTTCTGAAAAACTGTAATTATTACTCAATAATCAAAAAACTATTTTTAACAAAGCTGAAATTGGTTTTAGAACTCAAAAAAAATAGAAATTTCTAAAAAATTTCTTTGTAAATGATCCATCTTCAACTTCACAAAAATCATTCTATTTTTGCTATGAAAAATCTGGATACAAATCTTATATTTGCAATTTTAGAAAAAATGAAAAATAGTCTAAATATTAAAAAGGTATGGATTTCCAAAGAAACCATGGTTACTAACCCCAAAAGATCCAAGATGACTTAGGTACCTAAAACTCCTACTTGATTTTTTATTACAGGTGTGTCTTGCAGTCGATAGAAAGAAAGAAAAATGGTATCTAAATAGTGGCTGCTCAAGGCATATGATAGGTGAAAAGAATTATTTTATCACCCTTAAATCTTAAGAGGGAGGAATTATGACCTTTGGCGATAATGGCAAAGGACACATCCTCGAAAGTGGTAAAATATATATCACTCATTCTACATTTGTAGATAATGTACTTTTAGTAGATAGCTTAAAGCATAACTTATTAAGTATTAGCCAACTTTGTGATAAAGAATTTAAAGTTATTTTTGAATCACTTTGATACATAATTACTAGCCCCATTGATAATAGCATTGCTCTTATTGGACATAGACATGGAAATGTATACTAAGTAGATTTGGATGACTCTTTCACTAAAAGAAGCCAATGTTTAGTTGCAATGAATGCTAAGATCAATGAAAATATAGACTAGGATATGCTAGCATGAATTTGATTTCTAAACTAATTAAAAGGGATCTTGAAAAAGATTTACCAAAACTTAGTTTTGAGAAAAATAAAATATATGATGCATGTCAATTAGAAAAATAATTTAGAAGCTCTTTCAAATCAAAAAAAATATTATATCAACTTCTAGACCTTTTGAACTACTTTACATATATTTATTTGGACCAACTAGGACCACAAGCCTTGATAGTAAAAAATATGGACTTATAATTGTAGATGATTATTCAAGATTTACTTGGATTTTATTTTTAGCACAAAAGGATGAAGAATTTTCTGCATTCACTATGTTTTTAAAAAAAGTTTCAAATGAAAAGAATCTATCTATTATTTGTATTAGAAGTGATCATGGAATGGAGTTTGAAAACCAATATTTTGAAATTTTTTGCAATGAAATGGGGATTGAACATAAATTTTCTACTCCAAAAATATCTCAACAAATGGGGTTGTTAAAAGAAAAAATAGAATCCTAGAAGAAATGGCCCAAACCATGTCATGTAAAAGCCATTTTTTAAGATATTTTTGGGCTGAAGCTATCAATATAGCATGTTATGTTCTAAATAGAGCATTAATAATATGAACTTTGAAAAAAATAGAAAACCAAACATTAGCTACTTTCATATTTTTGGTTGCAAATGCTTTGTTCTAAATAATGGCAAAGATAACTTAGGCAAAATCGATGCAAAATCTGATAAAGGGATCTTCTTAGGATATTCTACTTTTAGTATAGCATATGGGATTTTTAACAAACGTACATTAGTCATTGATGTGGTATTTAATGAAACTAACAAGTTACCTTCTTTTCGATATGGCTGATGATGATGCAGGAATCATTAAAAAAGAAGTGAAAATAATTACACTCAAGGAATCAACAACTCAAAATAACAAAAAAGAGAAGGAAGCTGAGCCTAAAGATGAAAACTCTGATGATACTCAAATTCAAAGTCTACCAAAGGAATGGAGGTATGCACTTGGCCACGCCAAAGATCAAATTATTGATGATCCATCACAAGAGATAAGAACTCATACGTCCTTAAGAAATGTCAATAATTATTTAGCCTTTGTATCTTAAATTAAATAAAAAACTATAGAAAAAGCTAAAAATGATCTAAATTGGATAAATACAATGCATGAAGAATTAAATCAATTTGAGAGAAATAGAGTTTGGAGCCTAGTTAATAGACCAAGTGACCATCCAATAATTGAAACCAAATGGGTATTTAGAAATAAGCTAGATAAAAATGGAATAATTACTAGAAACAAAGCTAGATTAGTAGCTAAAGGATATAATCAAGAAGAAGATATTGATTTTGATGAAATCTTTGTTCTAGTAGCTAGATTAGAAGCAATTAGGCTACTACTTGCATTTGCATGCTTTATGAATTTTACATTATACCAAATGGATATCAAGAGTGTATTTTTAAATGGGTACATAGTCGAAGAAGTATATATTAAACAACCATTTGGATTTGAATGTCATACATATCCTAATCATGTTTATAAATTACATAAGCCACTTTATGGTTTAAAACAAGCCCCTAGAGCATGGTATGAAAGACTAAGCAAATTTTTAATTGATAATGAATTCTCCAAAAAAAATATTGATAAAACTCTATTTTTAAAGAAAATAATAAGAACTTATTAGTAGTACAAATTTATGTAGATGATATTATTTTTGGTGCTACTAATGAGAATCTTTGCTAAGAGTTTGCCAAGCTTATGCATGAAGAGTTCGAGATGAGCATGATGGATGAACTGAACTTCTTTCTCGGACTCTAGATCAAGTAAAGTAAAAAGAGGATTTTCATCAATCAAACAAAGTACATAAAAAAAATTTGAAAAAGTTTGGAATGAAAAACTTAAAATCAATTGGCACACCTATGAGCCCCTCTTGCAAGCTTGATAATGATGAAAATGATAAGAAAGTTGATACTAAATTATATAGAGGTATGATAGGATTATTACTCTATCTTACTGCAAGTAGATCTGATATTATGTTTAGTATTTGTATGCATGCTAGATATCAATCTAATCCTAGAGAATCTCATGCTTTAGTTGTTAAAAAAATCTTTAAATATTTATTTGGAATACCTAATGCTAGACTTTGGTATAATAAATTATCATGTTTAGAATTAATTGGATATATTGATTCTGATTTTGCTCGATGTAAGTTAGATAGAAAAGTACTAGTGGCACTTGTCAATTTTTTGGAGTTAATCTAATTTTATGGTTTAGCAAAAAAAATACTTTATAGCATTATCTATATCTGAAGCTAAATATGTTGCTGCTGGGAGTTATTGTGCTCAAATCCTATGGATTAAACAATAACTTGAAGATTTTGAAATAAAACTTAATAAAATTTTAATAGGATGTGTTAATACTAGTGTAATTAATTTAACTAAGAATTTAATTCAACATTTAAGATCCAAATATATTGAAATAAGACATCATTTCATAAGAGATTATGTGCAAAATAATGATATGATACTTGAGTTTGTTAGTATAGATAAGCAATTAGTAGATATCTTTACTAAATCTCTTAATGAAGAAAGATTTAGCATAATTAAGAGAGAACTAAGAATATGCTAGCATTCAGATTAAGCCCAAATTTAGGTTCTCTTGATCCGATAGCTCTCATATGACTTAGAAGTCACTTTATTGCTCTCTAAGAATTTTATCTAGCTAATTTATTGATTGATTTAAAATCATGTCCACTCTCTCTAAACTTTCATAAAGATCTCATATTTCGTAAGTCTATCAATCTATTAGACTCAATTTTTAACTATCTCTCAATCAGATATACCTATTCTTTTTTTATGAAAAACTAAAATTCCACACTACTTAGTCAACTCATGATCGACTCTTGATCGAGTCGACTCATGGTTGGAAACCTAGTTTTTAAAGTCGAGTCCTCTCCTCCTTGTCTCACTCTATCCCTTCACTGTTCAACCTTAGACCTATTCCAAAGCCGTGAGGGACCCTCCATTGATACCTCTACCTATCCTCTTCCCAATTTTCTTTGGATTTTTCCCTCCATGGTGCACAATGGGGCCTAGGCAAAAGATTTGTGTTGTCCGAAGGAGATTGAATCCAATGGAGCGGTGTGAATCATCAAGCGATGGGGATTTCAACTATAATGAAGGTAACCCCATTCCCCAGTCACTTGGTCCTCCTCCTTCACTTTTGGACCGACAAGTAACCATCGGAAGAAATATAGATTTCCAATTTTTTGATTGGGAAGGGTTGAGAATTAGCACATGGATCCAATCCCAACAATGATAGAGATTCTTTTCAATCAACCAGCCCACCTATCTATGATTGGTCCAAGAGTTTTGCAGATGCATGTCTAAGGGAGAAGATGATCTGAAATGCACGATAAAAGGAGTCACCTTTCGCCTCACCCATGAAAGACTCGGATAGATTTGGGGACTATCCACTGAGGGATTCGCACCATAGTGGCCAATAGATCATGATTTTGCCCTTAGGTTGATTATCAAGTTGAGCAATGTAGAAGGAATCACAAAACTAGAGGCAAATAGCTTGTCTATTGAAATGAGAGTGTTCAGCCACATTATTGCATGAATTATCTTCCCTAAGATCGATCAATTTGATCTAGTCTCGGATAGGATAATTGGGATTATGGACTAGTCCGAGATGAGCAGCTTAACCTCCCATTATTGATTTTAGATAAATGAGGGATGGTATAGGTAGGGCCAAAGCATGTCTTTCTTATGGTATGGCCCTAACCTCAATCTTCAGGGAGGTTGGAATTGATTTTGATGGAGAGCTTTCCATTCATTTGAGGCATACAGACACCTATGGAGAGAAAACACTTACTCGGATGGGCTATTGAAAGTTGAATGAGAGATGGGTCAACAGAGCATCTAGATAGGAGCAGCCATAGATCCAAGATGGAGTCGGATCGAGTTAGCTTGTAGATATTTGGTGCAGCTTCCGACTGAGTCAGCTATAGATCCATTCACTACTCCCCTAGATTGATCTACTAGAGTTCATCCTCCACTAGCTCAAACTGATGATGATCAGGTGGCCCAGATCATCCACTCTATTTTAGATGGACTAAGATCATAGATGGAGGGGATCCAGACTGAGATAGTTAGGCTAACATCTAAGGTTAGGCATCTGACTCAGCTTATAGAGTAGAGAAAGAAGTCCAGTATGTCTCTAGATATAATCACATCACTCCTAGCTTCTATGGGATAGTTGGTGGATATTCTAAGGACCCATGCTCCATCAGAATCATAGCAGCAGTGACCGCAATAGCAGCATTAGTAGCAGTAAAGGCAGCAGTAGCAATGGCTAAGGCAGCAGTATCAGCAGCAGTCGTTGAGATAGTTGTGGTAGAGTCAAACATTTTTTTGTTCCGCCTCCAGTTTTTGAGCCTCTCCCCTATGCACCCGATCAGCCTCATACCGCACAGCCTCCTTTCAGACCCCTTAGGATATATTCTCGAGCTGGAGGACCATCCACTCGCACTAGGTATAGGAGAGTGACTAGAGCCAGCTCCTCCACCACATTGGGTGTCCCATTAGACTGATCTACTAGGACCTAGGTCATCTTATATAGGTCTTGGTCTATATCTATATGGTGTATTAGGACTCAGTCATGGTATTAGGACTTAGTCATGATATGTTGTTCATATCATCTTGATGATACTTTATCTTAGGATCTTATTTATGCTGTATAAAAGTGCTTGTACTGCTTGAGCATCTTTTTGTATGTAGTACATATATCTATGAACAATGTATTACTTTTTCTATCTATGAATGTCTACTTTTATATTTTTTTTTTAATGAATGATTGTACTGCTTGAATATCTACATATTTTTTTCTTGTCATTAATTCTTTGATGATGACAAAAAGAGGAAGAAAAAGATAAGCATAAAGAAAGAGGGAGCATAAAAAAATGAAGAAGAAAAAGATAAGCATAAAGAAAGGGGGTGGATATAAATAAAAGCACTCAAGAAAAATGCAACAAGTGCAACAAGTGACTCATATTTTAAAAAAAAAATTGAAAATGAGATATATACTTTAACATTCTGAAAATTTGGCACAAAATGGCACATTAATGGCATACTAATGGCATATTAATGGAACATACCATAAAATTCTAAAATTTCTTAATTGATGGCACATTTTACTTTTAGCAAATATAAAGGAGGAGAATTATTATAATTAAAATGATAAAAGAATAGATGAACTTGTGTATAATCTGAATTTGCATTGGTCACCTTAAGTTACAAATACGAAATGCTGCTTTCTTCACCTTGAATGCCTTTTTGAATTTGCAAATGTTATGCATGAACTTAAAGAGTTTGTCATCATCAAAAAGGGGGAGAATGTTGATCCTAGATATGATTTTGATGAATAATAAAATATTTGAATTTATTTTGGGTACTAATAATTTGGTTGGTGTGTTTAAGATAAAATTTAGGAAGATATGAACCTATTTCAATGAAGCTCCATGCTTTTGATTGAAAGAACCAAGAAAGAAGAGCAAAAGAGGTCAAGCCAAATGTTTTTCAAAGTATACTAGGTCATGAATAAACTCAAGAGAAGTTTAAAGTTAAATCTGGCATAGTTTTAGCACTTGGCACAGACTAGGAGTCGACTCAAGAAAAGTCAGAGCTGACTCAAGGACTAAAAAAGGCACCATACTCAAAAATAGAAGATATTATTTTGGATCATGTCGTAGGAGTCGACTCAAGAAAAGCAGGAGTCATCTCATGTTTTAAAAAAGGCATTAATCCAAGGGTAGAATGCTAAATTTTTCATCCTATGATTGAGTTGACTCACAAAGTTCAGAAGTCAACTCCAGCATGCAGAATTGGTTTGGCATAGAAAAATACAGAATGTTGGAATTTTTGCTCTAAGACTGGAGTTGACTCAAGGCTCTAGGGAGTCGACTCCTGAATTTTTTATAGCCCCAACGGCTAGTTTCTAGAACTACCTAGATTTTATTTTGAATGCTCTAAACAGCTTTTTCTAGTGTTCCAACAGCTACAAATCCATTTTTGGAGTTTTTAACTTAGATTATAAGGCTTCTAAGACTAGATTAAAGCTAGAGAATACAAGATATAAATACAAAAAAGTGAAAAACATCAGAAATATATTCAAAAAAACTATGTACTATCCAAATAGTGAGCCTTAAAGAGCCTTCACTATTGTTCAATCACTTAACCAACTATGCAATCAAGACATTCTCAAGTGAAGGAAGGGAGCATTGATTGCTAAAGCTATCTAACAACTTAGCTTGTGCATTAAAGCTTCAAATCAGCTCTTCAAGGAGTTTGTTTCTCTTTAAATTTCTGTATCTCAAAATTTCTGTATTTCAAGTTTCAAAAAGGTTGAAACTTAGAGGATAGGCTCATCCAAGCATTGAATTGGATTTGTACAAGCCTAGGAGTGGCTTGGGATTAGGTTTTGGTTGGTTAGCCTGCAAAACCAACTGGGTTTAGGTTGTGAACCTGAAAGAAAAATAATCTTGATGTAATCTTGGAGATTATAGTGGAATTCTCAAGTGGAGTGCTTAAGGATTGGACATAGGTATTGGATTTAACATCGAACTACTATAAAAATCTTATGGCTTTGTGTGTGTGATTTTCTTCATTAGCTATTATTATTTTCTACTCATTTAATCACTTCATTTTTAGTATAGTTATATTCTAATTCTGAACATATACTTAGTAATCCAAAAATTTTTAAAAAATCTAACTCACCCTCTCCCCCTCTCTCTTGGGCTATTCTTCTAGGCAACAAATGTGGTAGCCAATATTTAGCTTTCTAGGTCATACATCTAATAGTCTCCCATTTGATCTAAAGCCGATTGGCCATATATCTAAAATCCATCTTCTCAAGATAGGCTTTAGTCTTCTACTAGCTCAACTACTTCATCGATGGGTCTACCATGTTATCCATGGAGTTTACTCTTCGTACCTCGACGTATTTGTTCTCAAGATAGGTACATATGATATGACATTGCTGCTCGATATGTTTAAACTTTTGATGAGACCTAGGCTCCTTAGTAAAGGCTATGATGTTATTGTTATCACAGTACATAGTGATGGCATCTAATAGCATCACTCTGAGCTCCTTAATGAATTTCTTATACCAAAAGACCTCCTTTGCAGCACCCGAGACAGCAATATATTTAGCTTCCATCATCGAGTCTGTTATGATAGACTACTTGAAACTCTTCTAGCTAATAGCACCACCATTACATACAAATATACACCCTGATGTAGACTTTCTTTCATTAGGATCAGACATCAAGTCTAAATCAGTATATCATTCAACCCACAACTCAGGAATCCCTTCAAAGACTAAGAATAAATCCTTAGTCCTTCTCAAGTACTTAACGATGTTCTTCATAGCAGTCCAGTGGTTTTTACCTAGATTCGATCGGTATCTGCTGATGATACTCATAACAAGGGTTATATCAAGTCATGTAAACGACATGGCATACATGAGACTCCCTATAGCCAAAGCATAAGGGATCCATCTCATGTACTGAATCTCCTCAAGTATGGTAAGACACATCTTCTTGGAGAGACTAATACCATGTCTAAGGGGTAGTAGTCTTCTCTTAGAGTTCTTCATGCTGAACCTTTTCAACACTGTTGCCCATGGATGGCTACCCAAGATGGGGGGTGAATTAGGTATTTAAAAATTTTAGACTTTAATTATGCTAAATTTTAAAGTTGTGTGCTTAACAAAATAATGTGAGACATAAGTATAGAATGAGAGTAATATAAATAACATGATAACAAACACAAAGATCAAGCTTTTATAATGGTTCGACGCCAAACTCGACACCTATATTCACTCTTCAAGTAAATCACTTGAGAGTTCAACTATAATTACTCAATTGATTATAGTTCAATTATTTTTCTTGGACTCACAATCCAATCTAGTTGGCTTTGATCTAGGCTCACCAATTGCAACCATTGCAATGATTATTTTCTCGAGCTAATAATCAATCCCAATTAGTTTTGTCCTAGGATCACCAATCAAACCTTTACAATGTTCAATTCTAGGCTTGGACCAATCCAAGTTTCTCACCCCAAAAAACTTATAATTAAATAAAAATATGATAACAATAAATAAAGAAGTTTAGAAAGAAAAGCTCAATGAAGCCCAAAAGAAAAGTTTGTGAATGAAAGGCTTGTTTACTTTACTCTTCTTCTTGAATGCTTAAGAGAAGTTGGTGAAGCTCTTCAATGATTGTGCCTTGACTTCTCTCACTTTGAAGATGATTGAAATGATAAAAGATTCTCTAAAAAACTCTTCCTTCACTTTACTGAATGGCACTCACAATGAATGAACTTAATGTAGCTTGAAGGCTCTTAAATGTATATGCCAAAAGTTCTTAAATGTTTCTTATATATTCCAAGACTTTCTCATCACTCCAAAACATCTGAAGAGGCTCCATTTAATATCCTAGCCATTGGGCACAAAAATCTAGCTATTGGAAAAATGTTGGGATTGAAAAAGTATAGTTCTGAAAAAAACTAGCTATTACAGTGATTTAGTTGACTAACTTTTTGACTTAGTTGACTAAGTCTCTTGGATCTTGAACTTTAGCTTTTTTATGCTTTCTATCTTCTGAGACTTAGTCGACTAAGTTTCTTAGATTTTGAACTTCTATTTTTCTGTGCTTTCTATATTCTATTATCTTCTAAGACTGAGTCGATTAAGTCTATTCTTCTGAGACTGAGTCGACTAACTCCCAGACTTAGTCGACTAAGTCTACTGGATTCTGAATTTCAATCTTTCTATATTTTCTACTTTTATAGTTCTCTGATACTTAGTCGACTAACTCCTGGCTTAGTCGACTAAGATTGTATATCAAGCATGCCATTTAGTTTTTGACAGCTTTTCTTCTTCAATTTTTTTTTGTAGGCTAGACTTGCTTTCTAAATTTCATTTAACTCTCATTAACCATTCTTTTTAGGATATGTCAAGTCTTGATTTTCTTCAAGATCTTCTTGATTGTTGGTACTCCATTTGATTGATGAAAGTCACTTAGAGCATTGTGAATACTTGAAATTTAAACTACACATCCTCAAAAGTAATATTAGTAACTTAACAAATTATACTCAAATATTTTTATTATCATCAAAATCAATCCAGGGGTCAATAATCTCTCTCTTTTTAATGATGACAAAATTCTTTGTGTGTACCTTTCTTTCAAGTTTCAATATAATTTTCATGCAATCAATTTATATGCAATATTTTCATTTATACCTTATTAAATTTCATATGCTCTCCCTGAACATGATAACTATGTTCAGATTAATTTTTGATTTTATATTTACTCCCCCTTAATGTGTGCTAATTGATTTTTGAGGTTTCAAAATACATCTTCTCCTATTTGAATCAATTAAAATTATTAAATTATTCTCATTATTATCCTTCTCCTTCTTTTTTTCATTATTAAAAAAATAGATATTTTTAATTAAGAGCAGTACATTATACAAAAGAGACAAGCCATCATATATGCAAATGAAGAAAAAATAAGACATTTCATTCATATATATTAAAAGTTTGAATATAAATATAGGGCCAAATGAGCATACATCAAATATCAAAAGGAGCTTAAACCATTACAAGTATTAGATCAAATACAAAAAGATGTTTAAGCTCAAAGGTGTGCAACTATAGATGGCCCAATCTAAGATAGGGTTAGGATGAGTCGAGGAAGATGGATCCATAGCCGTCTAAGAATGCGGCCTGGCAAGGACATGCTCCACAGCATTCTCTACCAAAGCAGGAAGTCGATCAGATACCTCATAAACAATATGGTGCACTATTTCTATGATATGATCTTCTTCAAGGCAGATTGATATAGGTGGCACTAGCCAAATAAATAGACCTACAGATCTTGGCACGGGCTCAAGCATTGGCACGGGCTCTTCTTCATCATCAACTTTGGTCCATTGCCCATTCACATTTCTGAAATCCAACCTCTTCAAGGAGTTTTCATCATATGTGTCAAAATGCTTCATCTCCTTGAATGATTCACCCTCCATATCTACACCGAACTCTCTAGATATGATGATAAGGAATTTTCTATAGGGTAGAGCCGGTTTCACTCTCATCCTTGCCTCTTGCATGGTCTTCATCACCAAGGCAAGAAAATTAAATTTTTCTTTCTTCAATATATGATATAAAATCTCTACATCATTTCTTGTCGCATAATCAAAGTGGCCAATCTCGGGGATAAAAATCTTGCAAACCATGTGATGAAGAAGATGATGTTCGATACTCAGAGGTTTTGCCAAAATTTTCTCAAAGTCCAATGCATCATCTCTATTAAATAGCAAGCAAAGTCCTTCTTGCCGATCATCAAACCTCTCAGCCCCTTCTATTGGAGTCTTAAGTAACTGCACTAGGTTTTCAACTATCAGATGTATCTTAACTCCTTTGACCTCAGTCTCTAATGATTGAGCACTGATCTTTGCATTTCCATAGAACTCTCTCACTAAATTTGGGTAAGTAGGCAGTTTTAATGAGAAAATGTAATCCCATCCCAAAATTTGATGCACTCTCCAATCTCAAATCCTTGTTTTTTAGGAAAAGTAAAATCTATCTTCCTTTCAGTGGTCACCGTTCTTGAAAAAAATGGCATTACCTTTGAGGGAAAGGATGTGACCTGAGACGGGAGTTGAATGGGAGTAGAAAATGGAGAGGAACGATAGGGCAGTGAGAATGGAGGAGCACCAGCAGTTTGAGTGGCTGAAGGAATAGGAGAGGAAGGTGAAAACATGACTATGAGAATAAGAATCGGACCGGATTGAGGTTGCTCAGCGGCATCCAAATAGTTCTTTGTCCGCTGCTCGTACGTCCGTTGTTGATGAGGCATGCCTTAGGATGAGTGCATAACTTCTTCCTCGATGCCATGGATCCAAATCCTCTCTCTCAAGGTTTTTAAGGCTTTGATTTGGGATTTTTCGGAGAGGAAATGGAAGCCTTAGGTGTTAGATATGTGTGCTCTAGAAGTCAGAATTGGCTGACACTTGTAATGCACTTCTAGGGACAAAATTATAATTATGACTATAAATAATAAAATGGATTATTTTCTATCACATATGTGTATTTAGTATCTATGATACATCCCTTGAATTAATGGTAGTGATAATTTTTATTTTCAAAAGTTAAAAATTTAAGACAAGAATTTTCATTATTAACTCATAAAATGCTCCTGACCGTAGGATCATCCTGAGGATGGTGATTGATCCAAAAGATTAGTGTACAATCACTTCTTTATAGTAGATGAGTATTGAGTCTACGGTGTAGAGACATCAGAGTGAGAGTACAGATACTCGTTAAAGAATAAGGGCACTGAGCGTGACCACCTCGAGTAGTCATAAGGAAGTCTACCTTCTCGTGGATGACTGACTCGAAACTACAGTGGTGTGTCTGGTTCTTTGACCTGAGGTGCATCGATAGTTCACCTTGAGGGTGTTATAGTTTGACTGCACCATGATCCGATCTCCTAGCCATTTGGAACCCTGAGGTGTATGTTGGCTATAGCATGTTTATTGTAGAAATTGGATTGCACCAAGATGGAATCTATCTACCTCGGTGGATGAGGAGCAGCCCTATGATGATCATGAGAATCAAGTCCATAAGCCCATGGCCATGGCAGAGAGTGAAATAATAGAAAGAGTTTCTATTAAGATTTTCATATCGAATTTGTTAAAATGATTAAATCATATGATAGAAATTAGGGTTTGACGAGTTTAACCTTAACCCTAATCTGATCAGAGCTCAAGATAGAAGAACTTAATCACATAAGTAGCTGCACTGAGAGGTTCATTTTCAATTTTGATGGATTGCCACCATCTACTACTAGGTGTCACTGGTGGATTTTGGGAGCAATTAAAATGATTTAGATGATCGATCATTCTAGTTGTCTGAATTAGAAGAGTTCTGATCCATCAAAAGGAGTTTCGATGATGTCGATGATGGAGATCATGACATATCCCATTACCATATAGAACTAAATCTAACTGGATCACGCGAACAAGGGTTTGGATCTGGATATCATCAATTGGGCTAATCCAATTCAATTGATTTGAATTAAATTCAATTAGGTTTAAGAAAATCGTGCTAGCACACGATTGAGCCAAACATTCTCCTTTTTCTATCATTAAAAGTTGTCTCGACTGAGCCAAATGTGTTTGTGCTCACTCAAGTACCTTTACTCGGTCTAACTAAAGCTTGTCCAGGTTAGAAAAGAATTATCTTAATTTATGAGATAAATTTAAGATAATACCTACCATTTTCCATCATCTGCAAATTCTTGTCCTTTGACTTTGGTCAAACGTTGATCTTTGACCCTTGGACATCTGCCCATGTGTCATGTACCTATAGGAGAGACTTTTTGACCAAGTCCACCTACCATTTGGCCAGTAGATGGAGGGTGCATGCCTAGGATGGCGTGTGCCCCATGTGGATAAACACTGGAGTCCCATACAGATAGGACTCCAGGTTGCTTCTTGAATTCAAACTAGGTGACCCTTACCCATAGACTTTGACCAATCTAAGACGCCATCTAAGGATGAATCTATAGGGCTCTTATCTGATTGGATCAGGTGATATCATCCCATCAATTAGATTTAGATCTGATTGTACGAAGCAATGCGATTGATCGGGATGATGCAGCACTGCATGACATAGTAGGGTCTATAAATAAACCCTATCTGCGCCCAACTTTTAGAGAGTTTCTCTTAGCCCACGCCCTAAGGTTGCCTCTCTCCATCCTCCATGCCATCTTTTGATCATCTCTCTCCTCTCCATGCCCAAGAAAGTTGGGCCTTTCATTTTGGTGCGATCTAGGCAAGAAAAGGCTGACGAGAAAGGAAGAAGACAACACTGCTATAGAGACGACTGCTGATCTTCAGAAGGAGTTTTGAAGATCCTCAAAATTAGATTCAGATTTAATTTTTGGAAAAAAGAAAATGAAGGAGAAGATTTTCAAATCCAGCATGAGTGAAAACCAGTAGAGGCCAGATGCTTGAATGGTTAGATCCAGAACCTCGAGCAATCAGCAGGATCATCAAAGGATAATTAGATTACCCAGTATCAAGGTAAGATTAATTTAGATTTAATTTAATTTAATTTTTTTATTTATCAGATCATAAAATTAAATCTAAAAAATATTAGATCTAATTTAGATCTAAGAAAAATTTTTTAAAATTTGCCTCTTGATCCAATCAGATTTGAACAAACCTAATCCGAGAAAATCTGATTTTTTCCTTCAACTAGTATCAGAGCCAGGTTGCATAAAATTTATTTAGATCTAATTTAATCTAATAAATTAGTAATTTTAAATATCACATGAGATATTATTAGATCTAAAATTAGAAAATTAAAAAATTAAAATTAATTAATCTAGATCTAAAACATATGAGATACATAACTAGACTAGGATTAGAATTGTTCTATGTGTAGTCTAGTATAATCAAAATTTTTATTTAATTAAATATAATTTTGAGATCTATTTATTTAATATTTTTTTATCTTATAAATATTATAATTAGATCTAAAAATAGAAAATAAATTAAATTTAATTTATTCATATGAGATATGATAGTTGCATGTTTAGACTAGTTATAGAACAGTCCTACAAAAGGATCTAGATTAAATTTTATTTGATGTGATCAAATTTAAATTTAATTTTTTAGATGATTATGAGATAATTTAGTTCTAAAAAACATGCATGATATGATGTATGCAAAACATACTTTAATTAGATCAATTTTTATATAAGATATATGCTTAGATCTAATTAGTTTTGTAGATTAGTTGTATTTTTTATTAAAGCATTCCCCTTGGCCGTCCGATCATAAGAACAAAGTAGGATTTAAAGATCCTCTCCTTCCATTCAATGGAGTGTTCTTATGATGTGTAGGGATGCTGCGTGTTCGTCCTTAATTAGAAATTGAAAACTTACTTTCTGCAAAATCCTAGATCCTAAAATCCTAGGATCTTATTTACATATTTTGTTTATAAACCCTAAACTTAATTAAGAATTAAGATTATGAAACATATTAGGTCTAAAATTAAGAATTTTTAGATCTAAGACATGTTCATAAAATTGGGTTCGGGCTTGGGTAGCTTAATCAGGTTTAAGCGGTTGATCAAATCGAATCAAGAGTTGGTTAGATGGGATCAATAGTGCTTAAATTGACCAGCCTAATAGAATTAAGTCTAGGTCAAGATCGAGTCACGTGAGTGATCGATCAAGCTAAGACCTAATTAGACTCAGTGGTTAGAGTCTGGATTGTAGGCTAATCCCATTGGTTCTGGCTCAACAATTTAGTGTTTAAGATAAGTTTGGCAGATACGACCGATTGATTTTTAATTGGGAGCTACTTGACTTGAATGCATTCTTCTCAAGTTAATGGCATATCCCTTCCATCGGTCTCACTTACCTGACCATGTTTGTTGACTCAGTTCTGATCTGAGGTGGTCAATAATCCAAGCTAACCCATGCCACTAGGTTAGTCATAATGGTTATGACTACGTCAAGTTTAGTTTAATGAGACCTAAATCTAATCTCTCTAAGAAAAGATTAAGTCAAGGTCTTCCACCATTGTAGATGTGTGGGTCCTTTTCGGGGTTGATTGTTCTCGGCTGATTACAGTAGCTCAGTTGCACCGAAAAGATGCAACCATGTCTACTAGGCATTGGATGCTACAGGCTGGAGGATGGTTTGGGCTCAATATTTTGGATACGATGAGAGACCCAATTAGAAATCCAATCTATGCAAATGATGGATCTGACTTAACTATGGAGTGGATCAATATTTCGGACATGATGAGATTCATGAATTAAAGACCAAGTTAGGATGCACCATGATTAGAGAATTATTGAACAAGAGTTGTTCACTCATTGGCTAATCCATCACCAATAACTATTAGATGAGGTGATGAGTAAGTCGGTGGGACTGCACCACCCACTAAAAATCAGTAATCATGGAGATTTTCGCATCTCTACAGAGGGAGTGTATGAAGGAAAAACCTGATTTCCCGGACCAGGTTCGTTCAGATGTGATCAGATCAAGAGATATATTTCAAAAATTTTTCTCTTTGATTCAGATCAGATTTAAGATGTTTTAGATCTGATTATTATTATTTTAGAAATTAAAATAAAATTAGATAAATTAAATCAGATTTAATTTACCTTGAAGTGGGTAATCCTATTACCCGTTGATGATCCTGTAAGCAGCGGAAGGTTCTGGATCAAGCCACGCAAGTGCCTGGCCTCTACCGATATCCACTCGAGCTGGATCTGGAGATCCTCTTCTTCTCTATCACATCTCCAAAAATTAGATCTGGATCTAATCTGAAGGATCTTCAAAACTCTTTTCGAAGATCAATAGTTGTCCTATGCAGTAGTGCAGCCTTCTAGCTTTCAGTCGCCTTTCTTTGATCTAGATCGCATCAACCAAGAATCTAAACACTTTGGACATGGAGAGGAGAGGGAGAAGGTGGGTTGGATGAGGAAGAGGGGAGAAGGCAGCCTTGGGCGTGGGATTTCAATTCTTCCAATCAACAATTCACACTAGTTGGGCGCAGGGTCTTATTTTAGAGACTGTTGTGATCCAACTTCTCTTTTTTTCACCAATCACAAACTCTTTGCAAAATTAGATCTAAATTCTGATTAGTGGAAATAGAGTCCCCTGGATTCCTCCTTAGAGGCACCTAAGATCAGTCAAAAGTTGGTTCTTAGGAGAACTCTATTGAAATCCAAAAAGGAGATGGAGTCCCTGTCCAACAGGACTCGGGACCTCCAGCTTGGGCACACACCCAGGTGGGTGCACTCTCTTCTTGCTAGGTTCTGGTAGGGGGATAGGCCCCACCAGCTCTCCAATAGGTGCATGACATGTGGACAGAAGTCAAAGTATCAATGATCAATATTGCACATCAAAGGTAGACTTTTGACCAAAGTCAAAGAATGAGAAATGGCAGATGACCAAAATGGCAGGTAATGTCTACAAATAAGACAACCTTTTCTAACTTGGACAACCTCCAGTCAGACCATATGAAGGCCTCTGATTGAGCACAAACTCCTTTGGCTCAGTCAGGACAACTTATTGTGATAGCGAAAGAAGAACGTTAGGTTCAATCGAGTGCTAGCACGATTTTCTTGAACCTAATTGAATCTCATTTAGATCAATTGAACTAGATCAGTTCAATTGATGATCAGATTCAAACCCTTGTTTGTGTGATCTAGTTAGGTTCGTTCTGTATGGTAATGATATGTCATGATCTCTATCATCGACATATCGAAACTCCTTTCGATGGATCAGAACTCTTCTGATTCGAACAGCTAGAATGATTCGATCATCTAAATCATTCTAATTTGCCCCAAATACCCACCAGTGCACCTAGCAGTATATGGTGAACCCCATCAGAGCTGAATGCGAACTCCTTGGTCAGCTACTTGTGTGATTAAGTTTTTTCTATCTTGAGCCCGATCAGATTTAGGGTTAAGGTGAACTCGTCAAACCCTAAGTTCTCTATCATATGATGTAATCATTTGATTTACGTCCAATGTGAAAGCCCAAATAGAAATTCTTCTATTATTTCACTCTGCCATTGCCATGGACTTCTGGACTTGATTTTTATGATCATCATAGGGCTGCTCCTCTACCACCGTGGGTAGATAGATTCTCTTGATGCTTTCTAGTTCCTACAATGAAACATGCTACAGCCAACATACACCTCAGGGTTCCATATGGCTAGGAATCGAGTAATGGTGTAGTCAAACTATAACA
>QRFJ01001319.1:0-149407 GCA_006176705.1 Cocos nucifera | reverse complement strand
ATGTGTATCTTATGAGACACAAGTCTGAAGCTTTTGAAAAGTTCAAAGAATTCAGACATGAAGTAGAAAAACAAACTGGAAAACCCATTAAGGTTCTTCGATCAGATCGAGGAGGTGAATACCTTAGCCGGGAATTCCTAGACTATCTTAAGGAAAATGGCATAGTCTCTCAATGGACTCCACCAGGAACACCTCAACTCAACGGGGTTTCAGAACGGAGAAATCGGACTCTATTGGATATGGTTCGATCCATGATGAGCTTCACAGACCTCCCTGATTTTCTTTGGGGACACTCATTGTTAACTTCAATTTATCTACTGAATAGGGTTCCCTCTAAAACCGTTCCTACCACACCGTATGAGATATGGCACGGTAAGAAACCAAGTCTGAGTCATCTCAGAATTTGGGGTTGTCCGGCTCATGTCAAAAGACAACAAGCGGACAAGTTAGAGTTTAGGTCCTTTAGAGCTCGATTCATAGGATATCCTAAAGAGTCATTAGGATACTATTTCTACATTCCAGAAGACCACAATGTGATTGTGAGTCGACATGCCATCTTTCTTGAAAAATAGTTTATTCAAGATAGTGGCATTGGAAAGCAGATCAAGCTTGATGAGAAAGTCTCACAAGTGGAACGAGCTAAGGACCAAGTGGAACCAAATCAGGTTGAGCCAATAAGAACACTACCTCCTCCACCTCGTAGATCGGAAAGAGTTTCCCGTCCCCCTGAAAGATACTTAGGTATTATTTCAGAGGATGTAGAGGAAATGTTCCTCGTAGGTAATGGTGCTCATGGTGATGATCCCAAAACCTACAACGAGGCGATATCAGATATCGACTCCGAGAAATGGCTTGAGGCAATGAAGTCAGAGAATTGACTCGATGCACTCAAACCAAGTCTGGACCTTGGTAGATCCACCAGAAGGTATAGTACCTATTGGGTGTAAATGGATCTTCAAGAGAAAGATTGGTGCAGATGGGAATGTGGAGACATTCAAGGCTAGACTAGTGGCAAAAGGTTATAGTCAACGTGAAGGCATTGACTATCAGGATACCTTTTCCCCAGTGGCTATGCTAAAATCCATCCGCACATTGCTTGCTGTTGCAGCCTATTTCGATTATGAAATATGGCAAATGGACGTGAAAACGGCATTCCTTAAATGGATATCTTGAGGAAGATATCTATATGGAACAGCCGCTAGGTTTCACATCCAGTGATACTGATCACAAGGTTTGCAAGCTGCAAAGGTCCATATATGGACTTAAGCAAGCATCTCGGAGCTGGAACACTCGTTTCAATGATGTGATCAAAAAGTTTGGTTTCATCAAAAATGAAGAGGAACCATGTGTTTTCAAAAGGGTCAGTGGGAGCGCTGTTGTCTTCCTCGTATTGTACGTGGATGACATCCTCCTTATTGGGAATGATATTCCCATGTTGACATCAGTCAAGATGTGGTTGTCTAAGGAATTCTCCATGAAAGACCTAGGTGAAGCATCCTTTATTCTAGGAATTAAGGTCTATAGGGATAGACCGAATAGGATGCTAGGACTTTCACAGAAGATGTACATAGAGGAAGTACTAAAGAGGTTTAGTATGGAAAACTCTAAGAGGGGATTAATACCCTTCAGACATGGTATTCATCTTTCCAAGAAGATGTGCCCCAGCACACCTGAGGAAATAGAACGCATGAGCAAGATCCCTTATGCTTCTGCAATAGGGAGCCTCATGTATGCCATGCTATGTACACGACCTGATATAGCCCATGCTGTGAGTGTCACAAGCAGATATCAGTCAAATCCAGGTGAAGAACACTGGACTTCTGTGAAATGTATCCTTAAGTACTTGAGAAGAACTAAGGATATGATGTTGGTCTTTGGTAATGGAGAACTCCTGGTCCAGGGATACACAGACTCGGACTTCATGTCCGATATAGATGATCGAAAGTCGACATCTGGAAGTCTGTTTGTGTGCAATGGTGGAGCTGTCAGCTGGAGTTCCAAGCAAACGGTGATACATCTCATCCTGCAAAGGAAGCGATTACCTCAGATGAGAAACAATGGCGCCATAGCCCTACCGTCTCACCAGAGGTCAAGCGATTACCTTGAGAAGGTCAGGTCAAGAGAGTCTCCACAGATAATGTGGCAGACCCACTTACAAAGCCGTTGGGCCAGCAGAAGATCGAAGCCCACCTTGAGAAGATGGGACTTAGACTTGTAGCCAATTGGCTTTAGGACAAGTGGGAGATTGTTAGATATATGTGCCCTAGAAGCCAGAATTGGCTGACACTTGTAATACACTTCTAGGGGCAAAATTGTAATTTTGACTATAATTAATAAATGGGTTATTTTCTATCACATATGTGTATTTAGTGTCTGTGATACATCCTTTGAGTTAATGGTAATGATAATTCATATTTTCAAGAGTTGAAAATTTAAGACATGAATAATCATTATTAACTCATAAATAGCTCCCGACCATAGGATCATCACGAGGATGGTGATTGATCCGGAAGGTTGGTGTACGAATCGCTTCTCTTTAGTAGATGAGTCTTGAGTCTACGGTGTGGAGACACCGGAGCGAGAGTACAGGTACTCGTTAGAGAACGAGGGCACTGAGCGTGACCACCTCGAGTAGTCATTAGGGAGTCTACCTTCTCGTCAATGACTGACTCGATGCTGCAGTAGTGTGTCTGGTTCTTTGACCTGAGATGCATCGGCAGTTCACCTTGAGGGTGTTATAGTTTGACTACACCATTACTCGGTCTCCTAGCCATATGGAACCCTGAGGTGTATGTTGGCTATGACATGTTCATTGTAGGAACTGGATTGCATCAAGATGGGAATCTATCTACCTCGGTGGTAGAGGAGTAGCCCTATGATGATCATGAGAATCAAGTCCTGAAGCCCATGGCCATGGCAGAGTGAAATAATAGAAAGAGTTTCTATTTAGATTTTCACATTGGACTCGAATCGAATGATTACATCATATGACAGAGACTAGGGTTTGACGAGTTCACCTTAACCCTAATCTGATCGGGGCTCAAGATAGAAGAACTGAATCACACAGGTAGCTGCACCAAGAGGTTCGCATTCAGCTCTGATGGGTTGCCACCATATACTGCTAGGTGTCACTGGTGGATTTTGGGAGCAATTAGAATGATTTAGATGATCGATCATTCTAGCTGTTCGAATCAGAAGAGTTCTGATCCATCGAAAGGAGTTTCGATGATGTCGATGATAGAGATCATGACATATCCCATTACCATACAGAACTGAACCTAACTGGGTCACACAAACAAGGGTTTGAATCTGGTGATCATCAATTGAACTGAATCTAGTTCAATTGATCTGAATGAGATTCAATTAGGTTCAAGGAAATCGTGCTAGCACTCGATTGAACCTAACGTTCTTCTTTTGCTATCATAAATAAGTCGTCCTGTCTGAGCCAAAGGAGTTTGTGCTCAAACAGAAGTCCTTCTTATGGTCTGACTGGAGGTTGTCCAAGTCAGAATAGGTTGTCTTATTTGTAAGACATTACCTGCCATTTTTGGTCACCTGCCATTTCTTGTTCTTTGACTTTGGTCAAAAGTCTACCTTTGACTGGTCAAACGTTGACCATTCACCCTTTGACTTTTGACCACATGTCATGCACCTATTGGAGAGCTGGTGGGGGCTTGTCCCCCTGCCAGAACCTGGCAAGGAGAAGGGCGCACGCCAAGGGTGGCGTGAGCCCAAGTAGGAGGCGCCTAGGAGTCCTTGTTGGACAAGGACTCCATCTCCCTTTTTGGATTCCAATGAGAGTTCTTCTAAGAATCCAGTTTGACTGGTCTTAAGGCACTCTCCAAGTAGGAATCCAGGGGACTCTAATTCCCACCAATCAGATTTAGATCTGATTTCACAAAGGGTTGTGATTGGTTGGGAGGAAGATGGACTTGGATCACGCTTAGTCTATATAAGAGACCCAGCGCCCAAGTGAAAAAATAATAAAAAAAGAAATAATCAAGAAGCAATCTTCCCACGCCCCAAGGCTGCCTCTCTCCCCTTTCTCCATGCCATACTCTCTTCTCCCCTTGCTCTCCACGTCCAAAAGTGTTTTGGATTTTGGATTGGTGCGATTTAGATCAAGAAAAAGGAGATCAAAAGCAAGAAGGCTGCGCTGCTGCGAAAGAACGACTGCAGATCTTCAAAAGGAGTTTTGAAGATCCTCCAGATCAGATCCAGATCTGATTTTTGGAGGCGTGATAGAGAAGAAGAGGATCTCCAGATCCAGCCCGAGTGGATACCGGTAGAGGCCAGGCGCTTGCGTGGCTTGATCCAGAACCTTCCGCTGCAAACAGGATCATCAACAGGGTAATAGGATTACCCTATTCAGGTAAATTGAATGTGATTTAATTTATCCTTTTCATTTAATTTTTATTAAATAAATAAGAATCAGATCTGAAGCATCCCTGATCTGATACAGATCTAAGAGAAAAATTTTGAAATATATCTCTTGATCTGATCAGATCTGAACGAACCTGGTCAGGGAAATCAGGATTTTCCCTTCACTTGACTCATTGAGTTCTAAGTTATATCCAGTTTATGAATCCTGCCTTCAAGAGAAAATGACTAAGTTATCCTTTATGGGACATGGGGAAAGGGCCACTGAACTACTTGCCTTGGTACACGCAGATGTGTGTGGGCTATTTAATGTACAGGCTAAGGATGATTATCAATACTTCATCATCTTTACCAATAATTATTCATAGTATGAGGATGTGTTTCTTATGAGATATAAGTTTAAAGTCTTTAAAAAGTTTAAGAAATTCAGATATGAAGTAGAAAAATAAATAAAAAAATCTCTTAAGATTTTTTGATCAAATCGAGGAGGAGAATACTTTAGTGTAAAACTTTTGAGGTATCTCAAGAACAATGGCATAGTCTCATCGTGGACTTCTCTTGGTATGCCTCAACTTAATGAAATATTGAAAAGAAGAAAAAGGATCCTATTGGATATGGTCCGATCCATGATGAACTTCACTGACCTAGCGATATTTCTTTAGGGACATGCCCTACTAACCTCTATTTATATTTTAAATAGGTTTCCTCTAAATCCATTCCTACTACACCTTATGAGATATGGCATGCTAAGAAACTAAATCTTGGCCATTTCAAGATTTAGGGATGTCCAGCCTATATCAAAAGATTGATGGTGGATGTTGGTGCAAAATCTAGTCATCGATGGAGTCGAAGCTGGATTTGGAGAGGACGAGGTCGCCATCAAAACCTGCAAAACAAGTCTTGTCCAGAGTCTAGGGTGATGGCTCCGACAAAACCCTCCGATGATCAAGATAACTCTTTTGGCCAATAGAAATGGAATACGTAGAGAGATTCTAGCAAAATTTTTAGGAAGGGAAGAAGAGTTTTTAGGAGAAAGCATATCTGGAGGGTCTCTTATATAGATGGAGTCTATAATAAACTGATAGTGACAATCGTAACCATCCGGTAGTAGGCCGTTCAGGGCCATGTAGAGTTTGTTACGAGGGATAGTGTCTGCTGTCGCGATGTGCAAGCCCATCGGGATCCAATGGTCGAAGCTCGGATGGAAGAGATTGATGATTCTTTTGGCTATATCGAGGACGTGAGCTGAGGTCCTCTAGGGCTGCTGGATGGAGTTTGAAGGGAGTTTAGCTATTTGGAGGAGTCCGTCTGAAGGAGAAATCTATGAGAAATTTGATTGTTGGAGGAGTTCGACTAAAGAAGAAATCCGATAGGAGCTCGATCATTGGAGGAGTCCAGTTGAAGGAGAAGTTCGAAAGAAGTTCGACCATTGGAGGAGCCCGATTGAAGGAGAAGTTTGGGAGGAGTCCGACTATTGGAGGAGTTCGGCTAGAGAAGAAGTTTGACCATTGGAGGAGTCCGATTGAAGAAGAAGTCTGGAAGAAGTTCGACTGCTGAAGAAGTCTAAAAGCGATTCGATCGTTGGAGGAGTTCGGAAGAAGTTTGGCTGCTAAAAGAGTCGCAAGAGAAAGAATTTTCGATCGAAGCTCCTTTGTAATTATCAATTACATTAGGCTAAGCATCAGACTAGACTTCGATGGGAGCGGGGTTTATCCCCAACAATAGTCCTCCTACTCTCGAGTTCAAAATTTGAAGGGAGAAAAAAGGCGACTGTCGAAGTCTGATCCTGAGTTTCCACACTTGTCAGGATGAGATATTTTGGTATTTACCGCACTGGCACCGAAGCTTTTTAAGTCTAAAATAAGTTCGAAAAGATGGCCCTTCAAATCTTCCACCAAAACTCTGTCCCAGGTACGGTGCCATAAAGACTCCACCCGTTATCGCTCCTCTTCATGATGAGTGGGATATGCAGTGCATGCTGACCAGCCGAAGTCGATCCACAATCATAACTACCTTGGATTACCTCTGGCTATTTAAAGCCTTCTTCTATTGTTTGAAATTCATTCCTGCCCAAGTTTTCTTCTTTCTTCAGCCTTCGTCCATCTTCTTCCTAAGGATCTTAACCTTCTCTCGTCTTTTTGAGCTTCGGACATCCTTTTGGTTTGTCCTCATCGTGTCCATTGTCCTTTCATTCTTCCTGAATAGTTTAGGTTACTTTCCTAACCCTTCTCTTAGGTTATTCGTGCTTATCACTTCTAGCTCCTTGCTTTTCTAATATTTTGGTGGCGACCTTTGCCCTACATTTTTCTTTTATATATATATATATATATTATATATATATATATATTTGGGGGGGGGGGTGTTTCTTCGGGTTTAATCTTGATCCGAATGTCTTCCAAAACCTCCCACTCTATTGATTCATGGGGCTCATCCGGACCGACCTTCTTTAACTCTGCACCGCTAGTTGATGTAGAACCCAGGAACATGTCCCACTTATCTTTTGCTCTAGACACCATCCCATCCGTCCTTACTCCAGATGATCTTTCTGTAATCCAAATCCAATATGGAATCCCTCCAGAATATGATCTTGAACTCCCTAGCTCTGACGATCGGGTCAGCTCTCCTTTGACCAGCCGATTTTGTTTGTACTTAGAAGCTTTGCATGCTGGGCTTAGACTCCCGCTGCCCCCATTCGTAGTTGTCCTCTTCCAATTTTTAAATATCTCCTTCGCATCTATCATACTGAACTCCTTTCAGTTTGTCATAGGTTTCCTTTCCTTCTATCAATTGATCGAAGTCCAACCAACCATTTTGCTTTTTAGAAATTTTTATACCTTCAAGTGCCATCCTTCCACAAAGGATTGGTAGTACTTTTTCCCTCAAGCCAATAAGAAAGGGTTATTGAAGGGTGCCCCTTCTTCCATTCACAACTGAAAGAAAAAGTTCTTTTTTGTATATTGCTCGACCTTGCCATTAGGTCTTCCTTCATGGGGTTATATTAGAGAGTTAGTTCACCGAGCTCCTAGCTTAGACGGAGCCGACCTTGATTCCTTCGATAAACTCAAGATGTACCGAGCTCCTCTTCTTCCCATCCTTCTAAAGGAACTGACCTTGTTAAACCTGGATCTGAGTTTCACGATCCTGCTGGTACATCTTTTGATTTTTGAATCCACATGATTTCGTTCATGTGTATTGCTACTGACCACGCTTCTTTTTCTATTACAGAGATGGACGCACAAGCTGCCGAGATGCTTACCAAAGGGCTCTACACCAAGAAGAGGAAAGGAAAGGTGCAAAATGATGACTCAAAGAGGGTAAAGGTCAGTATTTCTAGCTCCGAAGTTCCTGCCTCCCCTGCCACTGCATCCGAGGTCATCGTTGGTGTCGAGACTGCCCTAACTACCAAGGTTGGCACCGCTGGCACAGGCCCAGTGCCTTCCATACCCTCAGGTCCCTCCAGCAGGGATCGGGTTTTGGAGCTCCTTATCAAGAAAGGGACAGGGGAGGAAAGAAAAAAGAAAGCCATTGCGAAGATATCCTACAAGGCTCACCTAGGCGGACCGGATGGCTACGATAATGAACGAGGGGAGGATCCCTTCAACAACCCGAAGGTCATCTAGGATCTTGCTGATAGGTTTGCCATGCCCGAGGTGGTGGACTAGATGGCCAACCTAGACCCACGGTAGCTTGTCTGGGGTTCTGTCAGAACCATCCTCAAGGTGATTGCTCTGTTGCTCGACTCTTTCTCTTCTCTTTTGCGCTTTTCTTCTTCTCTTCTTTTTTTTATTTTTTTTTTAACATCAATCATTTATTGCCATCGGGTCACCAGATGCTTGCCCACATCAAAAGGGCACATCGTCAGGAGGCAGAGGCACAGAAGATCTAGGAGGACCTTCGAGCTGAGATCCACCATCTTCAAGAGAGGGTCGATGAGGTAGAGCACCTTATCGAGGAGAAGGTGGCGGACATCAAAAGTCTTCAGGGTACGCTCGGCAAAGAGGAGTTCATCTCGGTCGAACTAAATGCTGCACTGGTCCTGTCGGAGGAAAGGAGGAAGAAAGTTGAAAATAGGGTCACCGAACTGGAGACCCAAATGGCGAAGTCGATCGTGGAGGCAATAATCCGATCCATGAAAGAGTTCAAGACCTCTTCCGAGATGTGGAACCTGAATGTCGAGTTCGACCAGAAAGAATTTATCAAGGGTTTCGAGCTTTGTGAACGCAGGATAGCCTAGAGGTTCCTCGAGCTCAACCTCAGCTTTTTGGAGGAGGAGAAAGACAACATGGATGCAGGACCGTCTAATGTCGTAGTCGACCCTACCTTCGATGAGCTCGCTTCTGGCCCGTCAGAACCTACCGTAGAGGCACCCAAACCAATTCAGGAACCTAAGGTGATCGAGAGCGATCCGGCTCCACCCTCCGTCATCCCTCCTATGGTTGAGATCCTCGAGTAGTTGTACATTTTTTTTCTCTTTTTTTTTATGCTGATTTTTTAAAAATATCCAAGTAAATGAAAGGTAAATCTTTTTTCTAGCCTTACACTTTATGTTATCGTTTGCATGGTTTAGAACGCTCTTGATGACCTAGGTCATGACTCCCCTCTTCCAATTGATGCTGATCCTTTGTCCTGTGGGGTTCCAATTGGACCACTAATTAGGAGCTTGAAGAAGGAGGTTCAGCGCTTGAAGAAAAAGTTGAGAAAAATCAAGGATGATCTCCAAGAATCAAGAAAGAATGCTTCGGAGGCAACTATCGAAGTTACCCACCTCAGGAACCTACACAGGAAGGACTCCACCAGTTTCAGTATTCGAAAGAATAGCTTCAAGAAAGAAATGGCCGAACTAAGAAGAAGCGCCAGCAACAAGTCTTGTGAGTTAATGGCAAAGATCAGCTTCCTTGAGATCGACCTTATAACGGCGAAGAAAAAAATTTAACTACTGAAGGAAACATCATCACGGTCTATTGACAGGGCTCGGTACGATTGGGATTGGTCCAAGAGGTTCTTTGAACTTCAGAAGTAGCTTCATGATATTGAAGCCTGGCATAATGAGTATAAGCTAACTTGGTCGAAGAAGGTGATTAGGCTCGAGCATGAGCTCCAGATAGCTAACAGAGAGGTGAGCCATCTCCAGTAACAATTGGCTAATGGTCGGCGGGCTATCTCTAGTGGAGAGTCAGAGGAGATTGCCTTCTTGAAGAAGACCATCGGTGAGCTTTCTGAGGCTGTCAGGATGGAGAAAGTCGAAGTTCAGCGGTTGAAGCTCCAACTAATCTATGAGCATCAAGCCATGCAGGGCACGAAGGACGAGAGCGAGGTCCTAAGGAGGCGGGGGTGGGAGCTCGAGGGCTAGTTCGAGCATATCAATAGGGTGTGCATAGATAATTTGTATAAAAAGAAAGAACTTGAGGAGGAAATCATTAGGTTGAAGTAGGCCTTGGTGATGGTCGGCGTCGACGATCCGAAGCCTGAGGAGTCTAGTCCATCTTAAGGCTTCACCTCCTTTTATATGTTATTTTTATTTTTTTTTGTAATCAGCCTTGTCGATCCCTACCGCGTTGGCTTCCTTATAATATGTAGTTGGTTTGGCCAACCTTCATCCTACTTATAATAAATTTAAACTTGTAATAATACCTTGTCCGTCATTGCCTTATATGAATGCAATGCTTGCCTTCAATCCTTCTATCTTTTTTTTGTAATTGATCTTGCCGATCCCTTATCCATCGTTGCCTCATGTGGATGCGATGCTCACCTTCAATTCTTCTATCTTCTTTTTTTTTCTTTTTTTTTTGTAATCAAGGCCTTTCCCCTCATCTCGTCTAAAATGAATGAGGTCTTCGACTTTGGTCACATTAGGATAAGGTTCTCCTCCTATTCCTAACAGGCTGTAGGGGCACATTAGGACCATTATCGGGGTCTCTCTCCTTCTCTCGTCTAAAATAAATGAGGTCTTTGACTTTACTCACATTAGGATGAGATTCTTCTTATGAGGATTAATGGTGCTCCCAAGCTTTGAGAGGCCACAGGAGGAGTCAGGGGGTTGGCTCTGGAGATTCCAGGGGCTTGGTTGGTGCTTCAGAGATCTGGGACACAAGGTTAAGTAAGAAACCAAAGTTGAAAAATCAAGATTATAGAAAGAAGATTTTCTACAGGTTAGCCAACTCAGTCTAAAACTGGATCGGCAAGTCTCAGTGCATAGGCAAAATAGAGAGCTATACATTCGGGATTGCTAGCATGACACAGGACTGGGTGACTCAGTTTCAGACTGAGCCGACCCAGTGTAACTTAGCTGGCTCAGTGCACGGGTAGAGTTATGCGAGGGTCTATTTTGGGCTAGGTTCTGGGTTGATCCTAGGGGTCTTAAGACCTGAATTGAGAGGTCTTAAAGGGGCTAATTCATGTATGAATTGGGTCTAGATCCAAAGGATCAAAGCATGGGAGACATAGGTGTACATGGGCTCGGTGAGTGCTTTCATGTATTGGGTTAGCCGAAGAGTTTTTTGGTCGGGCCTAATGGCTATGTATAAATACATAGATTGTATTAGGATTTTCAAAGTTGGAATCAATATAGATCTTTCTCCCTTAACTCTCTTCTTCTCTTCTCTCTAGAGTTACCACCTTAAGGTTCTTGAAGAAGGCTTAGAAAAGAGGGTCATCTCACTCAAGCCCAAGGAGGGAGGCACCCCATCACAGATCTAGATGAAGGATCGATGGTGTGCTGCCCATAGAGAACGTCATAGGTTCCTTCAGGTCCGTGTTAAAGATCAGAAGCTTCCGCAACATGATATCAGTGCTTGTGGTGTCAAGGATGATTGGTGTTCGAGTGATATCATGGGTCTACAATTTGGTATCAGAGCTAAGTGATGCCTGAAATATTGTGGATGGCAATACTCCTCCTATTTCTAACAGGCTATAGGGGCACATTAGGATCATTGTCAGGGCCTTTCCCCTCATCTCGTCTAAAATGAATGAGGTCTTCAACTTTGCTCATGTTAGGATGAGGTTCTCCTCCTATTTTTAATGGGCTATGGGAGCACATTAGAGCCATTGTTAGGGCCTCTTCCCTCATCTCGTCTAAAATAAATGAAACTTTCGACTTTGCTCATGTTAGAATGAGGTTCTCCTCCTGTTTCTAATGGGCTATAGGAGCACATTAGGGCCATTGTCAGGACCTCTCCCCTCATCTCATCTAAAATTAACAAGTCCTTTGACTTTGCTCACGTTAGGATGAGGTTCTCCTCCTATTCTTAATGGACTGTAGGGGCATATTAGGGCCGCTGTCAGGGCCTCTCTCCTCATCTCGTCTAAAATGAATGAGGTCTTTGACTTTGCTCATGTTAGGATAAGGTTCTTCTCCTATTCCTAATGGACTGTAGGGATACATTATTACCATTGTCAGGGCCTCTCCCCTCCTCTCATCTAAAATGAATGAGGCCTTCGACTTTGCTCATGTTAGGACGAGGTTCTCCTCCTGTTCCTAATGTAGCCATATTTATCGTGAGATTAAGTTCGGAAGGTAATCCTCCTTTATTACCAGTATACAACAAAGATTAGGATGTTGAAGTAGGAGGATTTCATTGTAATCAAATCATCGATAATACATTCGTAGATTTTTTGAATTTTATGGTCGAGATAGGTTTGCTCCCCCGAGTTTCTTCAAGTAGTACATCCCAGGTCGGACAACTTTCGTGATCTCATAGGATCCTTCCCAATTTGGGGCAAGCTTCCCCTGGCTCTAAGGCTGAGAGATGGTGGCTCACCGAAGCACTAAATCTTCCACTCTGAATATTTTACCTCTGACTCTGGAGTTATAGTATCTGGCCACCCTTCACCTGTAGGCCACCATCCAAACTTAGGCTTTCTCTCTTTTTTTTTCTAGTAGGTCGAGGTTGGCTTTGAGGTCCTGTAGGTTATACTACTCGTTGAAAGCCACTACCTGCACCGATGGAAGCTTAAGTTCGATCGAGATGACTGCCTCTATTCCAAAAACTAAGATGAACGGTATTTCTCTAATCGATAATCTTTGGGTAGTGTAGTATGCCCACAAAACATGATAAAGTTTGTCCGTCCAGACCCCTCTTGCTCTTTCAAGTCTTGTCTTGATGCCTTGCAATAGGATCCGGTTGGTCACTTCAGCTTCTCCATTTATCCGTAGGTGAGCTACTGATGTAAAATGGTGGAAGATATTCAGACCTTCGTAGAACTCGATGAACCTTGCCTCGGTGAATTATTGGTGGGGTAGTCCAAATCTACACACAATCGACTTCCAGACGAAGTCTTGCACCTTGGCTTCGGTAATCTTTGCTAGTGGTTCAGCCTCGATCCATTTAGTGAAATAGTTGATGGCGACTAGGAGAAACTTTTGTTGCCCAGATGTCATTCGGAAGGATCCAAGAATATCCATTCCCTACTACGTAAATGGCTAAGGAGCACTCAACGGGGCAAGTTCGGTGGCTGGTTGCCTCTGGACATTCATATTTTTTTGGCAGTGGTCACATCTCCTGACGTAATTAGCACAATCACCATGCATAGTCGGTCGGTAATATTCTTATCAGAGCAGCTTATAAGATAGAGATGTGGCACCCAGATGGCTCCCGTAAATTTTCTCGTGCACTTTTCATAGTACAAAATTAACCTCAGAGGGTCAGAGGCACCTCAATAATGATAGAAAATATGATCTTTTATACAACTTATTCTCATAAAGAACATACCGAAAGGCTTGATTTCTCAACTTTGGAGCCTCTTTCGGATCATGAGGAAGAACCCCATCCTTAAGATAAGCAGTCAGCAGGTCAATCCAGTAGGGCTCCTTGCCAATCTACATGATGAGCTATGGTTCCTCTGTGCATGGGCATTTTAATGTCTCATAATAAACTTCTTTTGAAAGCTCATTAGAAGCTAGGATGGCTAGCTAGGAAAGAAGGTCGGCCCTAGCATTTTCCACCCTTGGGATTTATCAAATGTTGAAGCTGCCGAAGGCTGGGGTCAAGCTCTTCACCTTCTCAAGATATTTTACCATGCTCTCTTTTCGAGCTTCATAATTGTCGCTGACCTACCCCACGATCAGTTGGGAGTCACTGCAAATCTGAAGCCAATCAGCTCCTAATTCTTTAGCTATCCTGAGTTCGGCTATTAGGGCCTCATATTCTACCCCATTATTTATCATCGAAAATTCAAAATGCAGCACATACTCCATGATGATCCCTTTCGGATTGATCAGGATTAGCCCAACACCTGCTCTAGAAGCGTTGGAGGAGCCATCGACGTACAGGGCCCAAAAATCTTCAAGAAGGTTCATTCTTTCTTTAGAGGAGCTTGGGTGCAACCATGAAATATTGGTTTCATTTTGAAGCTCGACATCATCTGGGATGGTACATTCAACTGTAAAGTCGGCCAGTGCCTAAGCCTTGATTGCTGGTCAAGATCAATAGTTGATGTCGAACTCTGTTAATTCAATGACCCATTTTATAATTCTTTTGAAAGTATCCATTTGATGAAGGATTGCTCTGATCGACTGGTCAGTGAGGAACATTATAGCATATCCCTGAAAGTAAGGTCGAAGTCTTCTTGCTGCAATTAAAAGAGCATAAATTAATTTTTCTAACTTTGTATATCTGGTCTCGGCATCTCTTAGGATCCAGCTTATGTAGTAGACTGGTCGCTACACTTTAACCTCTTCTTTGACCAGACTTGCCACTAGTGCCGCAGGGGAGACCATGAGGTAGAGAAACAGCTCCTCTCCGAATTTAGATTTGGCTAGTAAGGAACGAGCCGAGGTAGTTTTTGAGCTTGTCGAATGCCTTTTGGCATTTCTGAGTCCAGCAAAAATCTTTCAGTTTCTTGAGGATTTAGAAGAAGGGCATGCAGTGTTCGACCGATCTCGAGATAAAATGATTCAAAGATGCCACTTTCCTAATCAGGTGCTGAACTTTCTTGATGGACTTCAGAGTGGTCATCTCCTGGATAGCTCAAATTTTCTCTGAGTTAGTCTTAATCCCTTATCTCGAGATCATGAATCCTAAAAATTTTTCTGAGGCTATCCTAAAGGTGCACTTGGTTGGGTTCAGCTTCATCTTGTATTTTCTAAGCACATTAAAAGCCCCTTCAAGGTCGGCAACATGATTGATAGACATTCGACTTTTGACTAGCATGTCGTCGACGTAAACCTCCATATTGCAGCTGATCTACTCCTTGAAGATTTTATTGACCAAGCATTGATAAGTCACGCTTGCATTCTTAAGCCCGAAGGACATGACCCTATAACAGTAAAGACCATGGTTAGTAATAAAAGCAGTCTTCTCCTCATCCTTCGGTGCCATCTGAATTTGGTTATAGCCAGAGAAGGCATCCATGAAGGTGAGAAGCTCGTAGCTTGAAGTCGCATCCACCAGTTGGTCAATTCTGGGCAAAGAGTAGCTGTCTTTTGGATAGACTTTATTCAGCTTCTTAAAGTCGATGCACATCCTCCACGTGCCATTGGCCTTCTTGACCAGAACCACGTTAGAGATCTAAGTCAGATAGCTGACTTCTCGAATAAATCCAGTGTTGAGAAGCTTATCGACTTCTTCTGCTATTATCTTCTGCCTTTCTGGTGCATGGCTCTGAGCTCTTTCTTTCACTGGTCAATGCTTGAGATCAATGGCCAGTCGATGTTCCATAACCTCGGCATCAATCTCGAGCATATCCATCAGAACCTAGGTGAAGATGTTGGCATTCCTCCATAAAAAGGTGATGAGCTGCTCTCGAACTTCATCTTCCAGATTGGAGCTAATTACCACTGTATGCTCTACGTTTCCATCATTCAAAGGGATGGTCATAAGATCTTCTATGGGCTCATCCCATTCTTTGGCAAGGTCATCGCGGACATCAAGCCTGTCAACTGGGCAGGGGTCAAGTCGAGTGCCATTTTGTAAGGCGATGGAGTAGCAGTGCCGAGCTAATGCCTGATCGCCTCTGATTTCATCTATTCTATTGTTTATTGTAATTTTATTTCTAGGTAATAGGTTGACACCATGGCTTATAGTGCATTCAGATCAGGTCGGCCGAGGATTGCATTATAAGCAGAGGAGAATTTTACCACCAAAAAGTCAATCCAAACCTTGACCTACTTTGGATATTGTCCTGCAATCATGGCTAGAGTTATCATTTCCTACACTAGCACAGCATCGCCAGTGAAGCTGACCAACGGAGAGCTCATGGATCCTAGGCGATAATCGGATATGGATATTTTAAAGAAAGCATCATAGTACAGAATGTCAGTGAAACTTTCATTATCTACCAAAATGCAGCGTACATCATAATCGACAACGTTCAAAGAGATTACAATCGCATCGTTGTGCGAGAACTGGACTCCTTGAGCATCCTCATTGGTGAAAGCGATGGGTTCTTCAGTTCTCTGCCTCTTCCTAGGCTCAACTAACCCACTAGCCTTCCCTCATCGAAGTCCCGTGAAGATGGTGTTAATGATGTCGATCGAGAGCCGATCTTCTCACTGCTCGTCGCCCTTCGATGGTTCTAGCGGTAGGGATGCTCTCGACCGATCCTCTCATCCTTTCGATCGACGTCGTAGGAATCGACCAAGCCTATTACACCTGATGAGCTCGTTGATCTCATCTTGGAGTTGGATGTACTATTCTATATCGTGATCGTGATCATGATGGTAGAGGCAGAACTTGCTAGGATTGCGCTTGTCGGGGTGAGTGCGCATCCTTTTCGATCTCGGTAGTTGCTTTCTGATCTCCATAAGTACTTGAGTTTTTGGAGCATTGAGAGGGGCGTAGTTATGGAATTTTTTGGAGGGAAAGCTCCATCGCGCCATTTTATCTGGACTTCTTCGCCTCTGGGCCCAAGTAGGAGTTTGGGCCCACTTACGCTCCGGAGGAGTTCCTCTGCTTGATTTCTCTCTAGCTACGGGCACATTTGGTTTGCCCGCCTGTCGCTCCTAGGTGGCTTCATTATCCCTGGCCTTAAAGGCCTCTTCAGCTTGGGCATAACCTTCAACCCGAGCCAGCATATTGGCAAAGTCTCTAGAGTACTTTTTTTCCAGGGAGAATAACAAATCATTTTTCTGAAGGCTATCCTTGAGTGCGGCAATTGTAATAGACTGGTCTAGATTTTGGACCTTCAATACAGCAGCATTAAATTGGGTGAATAAGTTTGGATAGATTTTCCATCCTTCTGCTTGATATTCATCAAAAAATCCAAACCTCAGTAGGAACCTCGGCTGCTAATGAAATGAGCCATAAACTGATGGCTCATTTGATCGAAGAAAAAGATGGTACCAAGCTTAAGGGTCGAGTATCAATTTCTGACAGCTTTCTTGAGGGTGGATGAGAAAGCTCGACACAAAATGGTGTCTGGCATGCTATGGAGCAGCATCATTATTTGGAAGGCCTCTAAATGGTCGATCGGATCGGTGGTTCCTGAAGGAAAATTCTGATTTTCTGGACCAGGTTCATTCAGATCTGATCGGATCAAGAGATATATTTTAAAAATTTTTTTCTTTGATCCTAATCAAATCTAGGATGTTTCAGATCTAATTCTTATTATTTTAATAATCAAAATAAATTTAGATAAATTAAATTAAATTAAATTTATCTTGAAGTGGGTAATCCTATTACCCGTTGATGATCCTGTAAGCAGCGAAAGGTTCTGGATCTAGCCACGTAAGTGCCTGACCTCTACCGGTATCCACTCAGGATGGATCTAGAGATCTCTTCTTCTCTATCACGTCTCTAAAAATTAGATCTGAATCTGATCTGGAGGATCATCAAAATATCTTTCGAAGATCAGCAGTTGTCCTTTGCAGCAGCACAGCCTTCTAGCTTTCAGTCGCCTTTCTCTCATTTGGATTGCACCAACTAAGAACCCAAAACACTTTTGGACATGGAGAGGAGAGGGAGAAGAAGCTTTAGCATGGAGGAGGAGAGGAGAAGAGGCCTTGGGCATTGGAAATTTTAATTTCCTTTTTTTAATTCTATTTGAGTTTGGCGTAGGGTCTTATTTATAGACTATCTGTGATCCAACTCCTCTTCTTTCCAACCAATCACAATCCTTTGTGAAATCAGATCTAAATCTGATTGGTGGGAATAGAGTCCCTTGGATTTTTCCTTAAATGGCACCTAAGACCAGTCAAACTTGGTTCTTAGGAGAACTTTAATCAAAATCCAAAAAAGAGATGGAGTTCCTATCCAACAAGGACTCCTGGGCGCCTCCAGCTTGGGCGCACGCCACACACGCCAAGAGTGGCATGCACCCTCCTCCTTGCTAGGTTCTGGCAGGGTGACAGGCCCCCACCAGCTCTCCAATAGGTGCATGACATGTGAACAAAAGTCAAAGTATCAATGGTCAACATTTGACCAATCAAAGGTCAACTTTTGACCAAAGTCAAAGGATGAGAAATGGTAGGTGACCAAAAATGGCAGGTAATGTCTTACAAAATAAGATAACCCTTTTCTAACATGGACAGGCTCCAGTCAGACCAAGTGAAGGCCTCTGATCGAGTACAAACTCCTTTGGCTCAGTCAGGACAACTTATTTATGATAGCAAAAAGAAGAACGTTAGGTTCAATCGAGCTAGCACGATTTCCTTGAAACCTAATTGAATCTCATTCAGATCAATTGAATTAGATGAGTTCAATTGATGATCACCAGATTTCAAACCCTTGTTTGTGTGACCCGGTTTAGGTTCAGTTCTGTATGGTAATGGGATATGTCATGATCTCTATCATAGACATCATCGAAACTCCTTTCGATGGATCAGAAACTCTTCTGATTCGAACAGCTAGAATGATCGATCATCTAAATCATTCTAATTGCTCCCAAAATCCACCAGTGACACCTAGCAGTATATGGTGGCAATCCATCAGAGCTGAATGCGAACCTCTTGGTGCAGCTACCTGTGTGATTCAGTTCTTCTATCTTGAGCTCCGATCAGATTAGGGTTAAGGTAAACTCGTCCAAACCCTAGTCTCTCATCATATGATATAATCATTCGATTCGAGTCCAATGTGAAAATCTAAATAGAAACTCTTTCTATTATTTCACTCTGCCATGGCCATGGGCTTCAGGACTTGATTCTCATGATTATCATAGGGCTGCTCCTCTACCACCGAGGTAGATAGATCCCATCTTGATGCAATCCAGTTCCTACAATGAACATGCTATAGCCAACATACACCTCAGGGTTCCATATGCTAGGAGACCGAGTAATGGTGTAGTCAAACTATAACACCCTCAAGGTGAACTGTCGATGCATCTCAGGTCAAAGAACCAGACACACTACTGCAGCATCGAGTCAGTCATTGACGAGAAGGTAGACTTCCTAATGACTACTCGAGGTGGTCACGCTCAGTGCCCTCGTTCTCTAACGAGTACCTGTACTTTCGCTCTGGTGTCTCCACACCGTAGACTCAAGACTCATCTACTAAAGAGAAGCGATCGTACACCAACCTTCCGGATCAATCACCATCCTCGTGATGATCCTATGGTCGGGAGCTGTTTATGAGTTAATAATGATTATTCATGTCTTAAATTTTCAACTCTTGAAAATATGAATTATCATTACCATTAACTCAAAGGATGTATCACAGACACTAAATACACAGGTGTGATAGAAAATAACCCATTTCATTAATTATAGTCAAAATTACAATTTTGCCCCTAGAAGTGTATTACAAGTGTCAGCCAATTCTGGCTTCTAGGGCACATATATCTAACAGTTTGGCATTCATGTTTTGCTTGATAGTTAGAACAGGTACATCAATATGTAGCTGATAAAGACCGTTAATAAGGAAATCATTTGCAATTTTATTTCTTTCATAAAGAATGTTACAATGGTCCTTAAAGAAGGTAATCACATAGCCTTCTAGTGCTAAGCATGAAACAGAAATCAAATTCCTGCTAGCTGCAGGCACATAATAACAGTCTTTCAAAACTAAGTCTAAACCAGATGGTAATCAAAGAGGATATGTTCCCACCACCACTACAGCAACTATTTTTTCATTATCGATGCATAAGATCATGTCTCCATCCCTCAGCCTCCTGCTATCCTCAAGACCCTGCATGGAAGTGCACAGATGAGCACTAGAACCAGAGTCAAGCACCCAACTGGATGCAAAAGAAATCGTAAGGTTAGACTCAATAACGAGCATACCTCCAGAAGGACCTTCCTTCTTGTTCTTCAGGGTGGCCAGGTAAGTAGGGCAGTTTCGCTTCCAGTGGCCGTCGCTGTTGCAATGGAAACACTTTCTTTTGACAGCGGCTTTCATCTTCGGCTCTGCCTTCTTCTTCTTTGCTCCTTCCACCTTACTTTTTTCACAGACTTCTTTTTCTTTTCATAAGACTTTCTTTTGGAAGAAGTCCATTCCATAGCAAGAACTGAGCCTTTAGAATCTTTCATAGAAAGCTCAGCAGTGACCAGCATATTCATTAATTCAATCAAGGAAATTTTGAAGTTTATGCATGTGGTAATTCATGATGAATTGCCCATATGCATCAGTCAAGGATTGCAGAATAATATCATTCTGCAGATTCAAGTCTAACTTCACACCGAGCTTCTCAAGCTCTTCCATGTCCTTGATCATCATCAGATAGTGATCTTGGACTGACTGTCCATCATGCATCTTATCCTTAAAAAGTTATTTCGTGACTTGATACTTGGCTGCGCGACTCTGTTCACCAAACATCTCCTGCAGGTGAGCCAACATTTGGCAAGCAGTCCTGATATCTTCATGTTGGTGCTGGAGCTCATCAGACATCGAGCCCAACATGTAATATCTGGCCTTATTATCTTCGTCTATCCATTTTTCCAGAGATGCTCTCTGTTCAGTGAATGGACGAGCTGGTAAGGTGGAAGGGTCCTGGTCCAATACATGGGTTAACTTCTCGGAACCCAAAATGATTTTGTAGTTTCTGAGCCAATCTTTATAATTGGGTCTGGTCAGTCTATGTGTGTCCAGGATACGTGCCAATGGGTTGGACGCAGACATTTTTCTGTAGAGAGTCAAAGATTCTAGTTAGATACTATAATTATGACTTGACCAATTTGTTTAAGAATTTTATTTTTAAATAAATTAGCTTCCCACTATTTTCTCAAATTCCTACACTCCCTCTGTAGAGATGTGAAAATCTCCATGATTAATGATTTCTAGTGGGTGGTGCGGTCTCACCAACTGACTCATCACCTCACCTAATAGTTATTGGTGATGGGTTAGCCAATGAGTGAACAACTCTTGTTCAATGATTCTCTAATCATGGTGCACCCAAACTTGGTCTCTAATTCATGAATCTCACCGTATCCAAAATATTGATCCACTCCTTAGTTAAGTCAGACCCACCATTTGCACAGACTGAATTTCTAATTGAGTCTCTCACCGTATCCGGAATATTGAGCCCAACTCATCCTCCAGCCCATAGCATCCAATGCCTAATAGACATGGTTGCATCTTTTCGGTGCAACTGAGCCACTATATCCAGCCGAGAACAATCAACCCCGGGAAGGGCCCGCACATCTACAATGGTGGAAGACCTCAGACTTAATCTTTTCTTAGGGAGAATTGATTCAGGTCTCATTAAACTAGACTTGTCATAGTCATAACAATTATGACTAACCTAGTGGCATGGGTTAGCTCGGATTATTGACCACCTCAAATCAGAACTGAGTCAACAGATATGGCCAGGTAAGTGAGATCGGTGGAAGGGATATGCCATTAACTCGTACAAGAACGCATTCAGGTCGAGTAGCTCCAATTAAAAAACCAGTCGGTCGTATGTGCCAAACTTACCTTAGACACCAAATTGTTGAGCCAGAACCAATTGGGTTAGCCTACAATCCAGACTCTAACCTCTGAGCCTAATTAGGTCTTGCTTGATCATGACTCGATCTTGACCCAGACTTAATCCTATTAGGCTGGTCAATTTAAGCATTGTTGATCCCATCTAACCAACTCTTGATTCGATTTGATCAACCGCTTAGACCTAATTGAGCTACCCAAGCCCGAACCCAGTATTATGAATATGTCTTAGATCTGAAATTCTTAATTTTAGATCTAATTAATATTTCATAATCTTAATTCTTAATTAAGTAGGGTTCATAAATAAAATATGCACAATAAATCCTAGGGTTTCAGGATCTAGGATTTTGCAGAAAGTAAGTTTTGGATTTTCGATTAAGGACGAACGCACTGCACCCCTATACGTCATAAGAACACCCTATCGAATGGGAGGAGAGGGCCTTTATATCCTTCTTCATTCTTATGATCGAACGGCCAAGAGAAATGCCTTAATCAAGAACATGTAATACTACAAAATAAGTTTTAGATCTATATCATATATCTCATATACAAATTAGATCTAATCATGGCATATTTTGCATACATCTCATGTATCGAATCATGCATATTTTTAGATCTAAATTATCTCATAATAATCTAAAAAATTAGATTTAAATTGATCTTATCAAAATAAACTCTAATCTAGATAACTATGTAGAACTATTCTACAACTAGTCTAGACATGCATCAATCATATCTCATATGATGTTTAAAATTAAATAATTTTTATTTACTATTTTTTAGATATTATTATAATAATTATAATATCAAAAAATAGTAAATAAATAGATCTAAAATATGATTTAATTAAATTAAATTTGAAAATATGCAAGACTATTCTATAGAACTATTCTATTTTAGAACTAGTCATGCATATTTTCTAATCTTAGATCCAAATCATTTAATTTTAATTTTTTCTAATTTTAGATCTGATCACATCTCATGTGACATCTAAAATCACTTATTTTTTAATTAAAATAAATTTAAAATTAGATCTAAATACTTTAGAACCTTGGCTCTGATATCAGTTGAAGGAAAAATCCTGATTTTCAGACCAGGTTCGTTCAGATCTGATCAGATCAAGAGATATATTTTAAAAACTTTTTTCTTTGATTCAAGATTAGATCTAAGATATTTCAAATCTAATTTTTATTATTTTAATAATTAAAATAAAATATAGATAAATTAAATTAAATTTAATTTACCTTCGAAGTGGATAATCCTATTACCCGTTGATGATCCTATAAGCAGTGGAAGGTTCTGGATCTAGCCATGCAAGTGCCTGGCCTCTACCTGATATCCACTCAAGCTGGATCTAGAGATCCTCTTCTTCTCTATCACATCTCCAAAAATTAGATCTGGAATCTGATTTGGAGGATCTTCAAAACTAGCTTTCGAAGATCAGCAGTTGTCCTTTGCAGCAGCGCAGCCTTCTAGCTTTCAGTCACCTTTCTCTCATCTGGATTTGCACCAACAAGAATCCCAAACTTACTTTGGGCATGTAGAGAGAGAGGGAGAAGATGAACTTTGGCATGGAGGAGGAGAGAGAGGCAGCCTTGGGGCATGGAGAATTTAATTATTCTTTGAGTTGGGCGCAGGGTCTTATTTATAGACTATGCGTGATCCAACTCCTCTTCTTCCCAACCAATCACAACCCTTTGTGAAATCAGATCTAAATCTGATTGGTGGGAATAGAGTCCCTTGGATTCCTCCTTAGATGGCACCTAAGATCAGTCAAAGTTGGTTCTTAGGAGGAGTCTAATCAGAATCCAAAAAGGAGATGGAGTCCCTATCCAACAGGGACTCCTGGGCGCCTCCAAGCTTGGGCGCACGCCAACCCTTGGCGTGCGCCCTCCTCCTTGCCAGTTTCTGGTAGGGGGACAAGCCCCCACCAGCTCTCCAATAGGTGCATGACACGTGGACAGAAGTCAAAGTGTCAATGGTCAACATTTGACCAGTCAAAGGTCAACTTTTGACCAAAGTCAAAGGACGAGAAATGGCAGGTGACCAAAAATGGCAGGTATTATCTTACAAAATAAGACAACCCTTTTTTTGATCTGGACAGGCTCCAGTCAGACCAAGTGAAGGCCTCTGATTGAGCACAAACTCTTTGGCTCAGTCAGGACAACTATTTATGATAGTAAAAGAAGAACGTTAGGTTCAATCGAGTGCTAGCACGATTTTCTTGAACCTAATTGAATCTCATTCAGATCAATTGAACTGGATTAGTTCAATTGATGATCACCAGATTCAAACCCTTATTTGTGTGACCCAGTTAGGTTCAGTTTTGTATGGTAATGGGATATGTCATGATCTCTATCATCGACATCATCGAAACTCCTTTCGATGGATCAGAACTCTTCTGATTCGAACAGCTAGAATGATCGATCATCTAAATCATTCTAATTGCTCCCAAAATCCACCAGTGACACCTAGCAGTATATGGTGGCAACCCATCAGAGCTAAATGCGAACCTCTTGGTGCAGCTACCTGTGTGATTAAGTTCTTCTATCTTGAGCCCCGATCAGATTAGGGTTAAGGTGAACTCGTCAAACCCTAGTTCTCTGTCATATGATGTAATCATTCGATTCAAGTCCGATGTGAAAATCTAAATAGAAACTCTTTCTATTATTTCACTCTGCCATGGCCATGGAACTTTTGGACTTGATTCTCATGATCATCATAGGGCTGCTCCTCTACCACCGAGGTAGATAGATTCCATCTTGATGCTATCCAGTTCCTACAATGAACATGCTATAGCCAACATACACCTCAGGATTCTGTATGGCTAGGAGATCGAGTTATGGTGTAGTCAAACTATAACACCCTCAAGGTGAACTGCCGATGCATCTCAGGTCAAAGAACCAGACACACCACTGCAGCATCGAGTCAGTCATTGACGAGAAGGTAGACTTCCTAATGACTACTCGAGGTGGTCACGCTCAGTGCCCTCGTTCTCTAACGAGTACCTATACTCTCGCTCCGGTGTCTCCACACCGTAGACTCAAGACTCATCTACTAAAGAGAAGTGATTGTACACCAACCTTCTGGATCAATCACCATCCTCATGATGATCCTATGGTCGGAAGCATTTTATGAGTTAATAATGATTATTCATGTCTTAAATTTTTAACTCTTAAAAATATGAATTATCATTACCATTAACTCAAAGGATGTATCACAGACACTAAATACACATATGTGATAGAAAATAACCCATTTTATTAATTTTAGTCAAAATTATAATTTTGCCCTTATAAGTGTATTACAAGTGTCAGCCAATTCTGGCTTCTAGGGCACATATATCTAATAGCTCATAGCTATACAAGATATCTGGCCTCTATGAATCATCCACTCAAAACTTCGATCTAATTTGCCTTACGGGAAGTGCTAGCTCGCACAAAAGACTTCGGTATGGTTGATTCTTCATCTTCTTCAAAACCTCTGAACACCTTCAAATCTGAAAAAGAACTTTAAAGAGGATTTGATGGTGAAAGAAGGGGGAGGAGAACTGTCTTTTCTAAGATTTTTCTTCACAAGAAAATCTAGATTAGATCTAGATCTTTCTCTCATCTAAGGAGGAAATATGTTCCTCTAGAATCGATGCCAAGGAGAAAAACCACCCAAGCCTCACAACCAAAACCCTAAAGCCCTTCTTTGATCACCCAAAACTCAGAGAGATTTGCTTTCCCACGTCTAAGAGGCCCCTTATATGGAGAAGTGGATAGGGTTGATGAGTCAAGGACTGCTTTGAATCAAATTTAAATTATGACTCATCCCTATCTCAAATAGAATTCAAATCAGATCAGAATTTTCTTTAATCCTCATCCAAGGGCACATGGAGTGGATGACAACCAAGGCTTAGGCATGACATATCTTCATGCAAAAACTCTTTTTGCATGGAGAAAAATTGGCACACAAGAATAGGTGGCGCAGGGTGCATAGTCCAATCCAATTAGACTCTAGGTTTTTAGTTTTTTGGTTCTAACCAATTTAGACCCAAATAAATAACAGTGAACCTAATCTAATTAGGTATCTTATGGCTTCAATTAATTATCAATTAATTAGGCCAAAGATCTGATCAAATCAAAAAACATACACCCTTGACGATTAGGTCATCCCATAACCTAATCGGATCAAACCAAATTGAATTCAATTCAATTAGATTTGATCTAATTTTTATTGCTCAATCAAATTAAGCTAACTAGCAATCTAATTGCTAACTAATCCTTCTATAATTCACTAACCTTAGCAAATTAATTCATTGTAATTTTTTTACTAGATTAATTATCAATCATATTGATAATTAAACTCTTAAATGATTCTTAATTATTTATCAGCCACACGATCAGCCAAAAATTTTTTTTGAGTGCGACCCCATAGGTTCGAACCTAAGCCTGTAGCACAGGAACAACTTTCTATACTAATCAAAATAACCATCTAGTAATGGTATCTAACATTCAAATAAGTCGAATGTATGCTAAGCAACATCCAAAAACCTAAAGATATGGTTACCATATAATTCATCCCTTTGACCTCAAGTGCTCAGAAAGACCTAGGGTTTTACTGTCAACCCTGAATGAGTCATCCATATTGTAAATCAATCTTTCATATCCATCACATGGATTATCCCGATCGAAAAATTATAAAATTGAAATGCAGTGATGCACTATCTTCAGTTTTACTTGGAGGGGTCAACTCCATCTTGACTCACGCACTGACTTAACAAGTACTTGACTACATCCAAAAATCTTCCATCACTGAATTAGAAATTTAGATAGTCTGATATAAAAATGCAGTAAGTTGCTTATAAGTCACCATGGTGATCTCAGGTGTAAGGGATGCTTATATCCATAGTCCTCAGAAAATACTCTTGATAGCAGAATGCTCTAGAATGGTCATGTTCAGTACAGATGTACTCTTACATCTCATTTGTATGCCATACCAGTGTCTTCACATCCTTTAGTTAAGAGGACAATCAATCCATATGATACACAATGACCTACACTCGATATAACTATCGTCCTTGTAATAGTATATTATTTGATCATGAATAAATTTAAAGACTAAATGATAAATTCTTCTTTATCAATTTAGTATAGTCCTATGAACTTTATCACATTACAGGAGTTTATTAGATAATGTACACTATGTGACAAATCAAGTAGAATAACTTTTATTCATTTATAATTTATATACATTTATAATGAGCAAACCGTCTATAATCTAGATGATTGGATTTGAGATATATTTTTCAACTCTCAATAGTCTAAGATTCTATAGTCAACAGTTCCACTGGACTGGGACTCTATGATCTAGAGTTCTACTGGACTGAAATTCTACCATCTACCTGCACTCAGGTATCATGTTCTGAATATGAATAGAATAGTAAATCAGATTAATTATTCTATGCTTTTAGTATTTCATATACATATATATATCATGTTATGATTCTAGTATAGGATTTTCTATGATTAGATCATATACATGTATAGATTAATTAGATTAATCTTAGTCTTTTATTGTATTTTATTTGAAAAAGTTTTGAAATTAATGCTTAAAGCCCTGTAGTATTTCTTTCATGGATTGCACGCAGGTATGGCCCAAGAGTGCACGTAGCCCATCATGCATAGGCATGGCCTGGATTGCATGGTCCACATGCCACTTGGGATTTCCATGTAGTCTACATGCGTCCACTTGGGATTTCCATGCAGTCCATGCAATGCATGTAGGCCCTCAATGGCTCACCACATTTTCACGCAGTGTACAGCTGGTACTTGTCATTACAGCACAAATATAAATTTAAACCTGATCCTATTATTGGTTAGAATAGTGGTGAGTCGGATGTCGATTTTCTTAAAGATTGTAGGCTAAGTTACGATCAATTTTAAAAAGAATTTAAATTAATCTTTAAATAAATTAATTAAAGAGAATTAATTTAGATTTTAGTAAATTAAAATAAAAAAGTAAATAATAATTAAGTGAGATTTGAAGAATCGATTAAAGGTATTCTGGGATTTCGAATCCATCTTTAGCAGGATTGTAGTAATTCTTTTTAATGCAAGAATTTTTATTTTAAAAATTTAGTTATGACTATAACTTATATTTTTAAAGCATGAACCGTATCTTTCGATCACGACCCATCTTAATAGAATCATAAGTTATTTAATACTTAATTTCTAAAAATTAATAACAACTCATTTAATGATTCTCTCTAACATTAACTATTAAATTGAGTAGGACGGTATCTCTCAATCATAATCCATCTTCATAAATATAGCTGATTTAGATATTAATTATTAATAAATATGTTAATATAAGATCTCATGCATGGGAGATAAAATTTAAAATTGAGCAGGAGAACATATTATTCATTACATAAAAGAATTGTAAAAGATAAAAAAAAAATAGAACATATGCTAGAAGACTTCATTTACTTTTTTAGAATTTAGGTCTTTAGGTATGCATGATCGAGGATCTACTCATCTCCAGCATCTTCAAACTCCTTGGTGAAGGATAGAAGAAGAAAGGAGAAAAGAAGAAGAAAGAGAGAAGGGAGAAAGAAGAGAGAAGGAGAGAGAGGAAGAAAAAGCTCTATGGCATAGAGAGGGGCTAATCTCCCACAGGGGAGGTCTGTCTCAGAACTGTGGCATACAAGGGGTTAAATAGAGAAGAAACAGGGATTTTTGAGCTCTTTCCAAACTCAAATTAGAGTTTGGATCAAACTTTATCACCCAAAACATTCTTGGCTGTTCGATTAAGATTAAATGGCTTAAAAAAATATTAAAAACCAAGGCATAGTATCTGATTAATACCCGAATCAATTTTGAGCCATTGGATTGATCTTGTGGATGCCTTTGTGCCATCAGATGGTGCTAAAATCCTTGAGAAGAGTTTGGAATTAGTCGGCTTCTCTCTTGTTTGTTCGATCTCGTGCGACAGTGATATCCGCCGCATGATGGTGCAAATGATAGCATCCCAACTATGCGCCGCATGTAAGCTGGGTTCACTAGGGTTCACTACCTGCGCTGAAGACTTTTATGAACCGCGTTGAATTGGATGTCTGGATGACATCATCCAAGCTGGGCCGATGGGTTGGGCTGAGTTGCTTTCGTGTGGCCATGCTGGTAAGCAAGGCTAGGCCAAGCGGGCTGCGGTGTGCTGAGCCGCAAGCTGCACTGGGCCACGAGTTATGTGCTATTTTTTTTCTAATTTATTTATTTTTTCATCATTTCTTCTGGCCTTCATTTAAACTCTAATTTAGCTCTATTTTTTTTTAAATTTGATTTTTTTTAACTAAAAATTTTAGCTCTTCGCATTAGTGAGGATCTTTCCTACAAAACATTAATAAACATATCAATTCTTAAAATAAATATTAATTAATATATATTTTAATATTTTTATTAATATTTTTACGATATTTATCATGCCCTCCAATTTAAGTTTTACTCATCCTCGAGTAAAATGAGAAAAATTAGAAGCATGTACGTCAACCATATTTGTCGGCCCAGTCCTGATCTAAGATGGCTAATAATTTGAGCTAACCCATGCTTCTAGGTTAGTCATAATAGTTATGGCTACGTCAAGTCATATTTAAAGAGACCTAAATCAAATCTCCCTGAGAAAAGATTAAGTCTAAGGTCTTCCACCATTGTAGATGTGCGGGCCCTTTTCGGAGTTGATTGTTCTCAGCTGGTCACAGTGGTTCAATTATACTGAAAAGATGCAACCATGTCTATTAGGCATTGGATGCTACAGGTAGAAGGATGGATTGGGCTCAATATTCTGAATATGGTGATAGACCCAATTAGGAATCCAATTTATGCAAATGGTGGGTTTGACTTAACTAAGAAGTGGATCAATATTTTGGGCACGATGAGATTCATGAATTAGATACCAAGTCTGGGTGCACCATGATTAAAGATTCATTGGACAAGAGTTGTTCACTCATTGGCTAATCCATCATCAATAACTATTAGGTGAGATGATGAGTCAGTTGGTGGGACAGCACCATCCACTAGAAATCAGTAATCATGAAGATTTTTGCATCTCTACAAAAAAAATGTAGGAATCTAAGAAAATAGTGGGAGCTAATTTATTTAAAAATTAAATTTTTAAATAAATTGGTCAAGTCTTAATTACAAAATCTAACTAGAAACTTTGACTCTCTACTGAAAAAAAAAATATCTGCATCCAACCCACTAGCCCATATCCTAGACACCCATAGACTGACCGAACCCAATTACAAGGATTGGCTCCAAAACTTTAAAATTATTTTGGATTTTGAGAAGTTGACTCATGTATTGGATCAGGATCCCCCACCTTACCAGCTCATCCATCCGCTGAATAGAGAGCGTCTCTTGACAAGTGGATGGATGAAGATAATAAGGTCAGGTACTATATGTTGGGTTCGATGTCTAATGAGCTTCAACACCAATATGAAGATATCAAGACTGCTCATCAAATGTTGGCTCACCAGCAAGTGTTGTTTGGTGAACAGAGTCATGCAGCCAAATATCAGATCACTAAACGACTATTTAAGGCTAAAATGCATGATGGGCAGTCAGTCCAAGATCATTGTCTAATGATGATCAAAAACTTAGAAGAGCTTGAGAAACTTGGAGTAAAGTTAGATCAGGATCTACGGAATGATGTAATTTTGCAATCCTTGATTGATACGTATGGTTAGTTCATCATGAACTACCATATGCATAAACTTTAGAATACTTTGGCCGAGCTTATGAATATACTGATTACTGCTAAGCTTTCTATGAAAGATTCTAAAGGCTTAGTACTTGCTATAGAATTGACTTCTTCCAAGATAAAATCTTTTAGAAAGAAGAAGTCTATGAAAAAGTAGAAGATGGAAGGTGGAAAGAAAAAGAAGGCAGAGCTAAAGAAGAATGCCGCTGATAAAGAAAAGTGTATCCATTGTAATATTGATGGCCACTGGAAGCGGAACTATTCTACATACTTGGCCATCCTGAAGAATAAGAAGGAGATAGTGAAGGGAAAATCCTGATTTTTCGATCCAGGTTCGTCCAGATCTGATTAGATCAAGAGATATATTTAAAAATTTTCTCTTGATCTCAATCAGATCTTGATATATTTCAGATCTAATTCTTATTATTTTAATAAATAAAATAAAATAAGATAAATTAAATCAAATTTAATTTACCTGATTTGGGTAATCCTATTACCCTGTAGATGATCCTGATTGCAGCGGAAGGTTCTGGATCTTAGCCACGCAAGCGCCTGGCCTCTACCGGTATCCACTCGGGTTGGATCTGGAGATCCTCTTCTTCTCTATCACACCTCCAAAAATCAGATCTGGATCTGATCTGGAGGATCTTCAAAACTCTTTTGAAGATCTGCAGTCGTCCTTTTGCAGCAGCGCAGCCTTCTTGCTTTTGATCGCCTTTCCTTGATCTGAATCGCACCAACCTAAGTCCAAAACTCTTTTGGACGTGGAGAGCAAGGGGAGAAGAGACTATGGCATGGAGAAGGAGGGGAGAGGCAGCCTTGGGGCGTGGGGTTTCTCAATTGAATTGCATTCACTTTTAATTAGGGTTGGGCGCAGGGTCTTATTTATAGACCTCTTGTGATCCAACTCCTCTTCCTTCCCAACCAATCACAACCCTTTGTGAAATCAGATCTAAATCTGATTGGTTGGAATAGAGACCCCTGGATTCCTCCTTAGAGGGCGCCTAAGACCAGTCAAACTGGATTCTTAGTAGAACTCTGATTGGAATCCAAAAGGGAGGTGGAGTCCTTGTCCAACAAGGACTCCTAGGCGCCTCCAACTTGGGCTCACGCCACCCTTGGCGTGCGCCCTTCTCCTTGCCAGGTTCTGGCAGGGGGACAGGCCCCCACCAGCTCTCCAATAGGTGCATGACATGTGGTCAAAAGTCAAAGGGTCAATGGTCAACGTTTGACCAGTCAAAGGTAGACTTTTGACCAAAGTCAAAGAACAAGAAATGGCAGGTGACCAAAAATGGCAGGTAATGTCTTACAAAATAAGACAACCTTTTCTGACTTGGACAACCTCCAGTCAGACCATATGAAGGCCTCTGATTGAGCACAAACTCCTTTGGCTCAGTCAGGACAACTTATTTATGATAGTAAAAGAAGAACGTTAGGTTCAATCGAGTGCTAGCACGATTTTCCTTGAACCTAATTGAATCTCATTCAGATCAATTGAACTAGATCAGTTCAATTGATGATCACCAGATTCAAACCCTTGTTTGTGTGACCCAGTTAGGTTCAGTTCTGTATGGTAATGGGATATGTCATGATCTCTATCATCGACATCATCGAAACTCCTTTCGATGGATCAGAACTCTTCTGATTCGAACAGCTAGAATGATCGATCATCTAAATCATTCTAATTGCTCCCAAAATCCACCAGTGACACCTAGCAGTATATGGTGGCAACCCATCAGAGCTGAATGCGAACCTCTTGGTGCAGCTACCTGTGTGATTAAGTTCTTCTATCTTGAGCCCCGATCAGATTAGGGTTAAGGTGAACTCGTCAAACCCTAGTCTCTGTCATATGATGTAATCATTCGATTCGAGTCCAATGTGAAAATCTAAATAGAAACTCTTTCTATTATTTCACTCTACCATGGCCATGGGACTTCTGGACTTGATTCTCATGATCATCATAGGGCTGCTCCTCTACCACCGAGGTAGATAGATTCCATCTTGATGCAATCCAGTTCCTACAATGAACATGCTATAGCCAACATACACCTCAGGGTTCCATATGGCTAGGAGACCGAGTAATGGTGTAGTCAAACTATAACACCCTCAAGGTGAACTGCCGATGCATCTCAGGTCAAAGAACCAGACACACTACTGCAGCATCGAGTCAGTCATTGACGAGAAGGTAGACTTCCTAATGACTACTCGAGGTGGTCACGCTCAGTGCCCTCGTTCTCTAACGAGTACCTGTACTCTCGCTCCGGTGTCTCCACACCGTAGACTCAAGACTCATCTACTAAAGAGAAGCGATTGTACACCAACCTTCCGGATCAATCACCATCCTCGTGATGATCCTATGGTCGGGAGCATTTTATGAGTTAATAATGATTATTCATGTCTTAAATTTTCAACTCTTGAAAATATGAATTATCATTACCATTAACTTCAAAGGATGTATCACAGACACTAAATACACATATGTGATAGAAAATAACCCATTTTATTAATTATAGTCAAAATTATAATTTTGCCCCTAGAAGTGTATTACAAGTGTCAGCCAATTCTGGCTTCTAGGGCACATATATCTAACAATCTCCCACTTGTCCTAAAGCCAATTGGCTACAAGTCTAAGTCCCATCTTCTCAAGGTGGGCTTCGATCTTCTGCTGGCCCAACGGCTTTGTAAGTGGGTCTGCCACATTATCTGCGGAGTTGACTCTCTTGACCTCGACGTAACCCTTCTCGAGGTAATCGCGGATGAGGTGGTATCGCCGCTCAATGTGCTTGGATTTCTGGTGAGACCTCGGCTCCTTAGCAAGGGCTATGGCGCCATTGTTGTCGCAGTATAGAGGAATGGCATCTGATGGCATTACTCCAATTTCTGCAGCAAACTTCTTGTACCAGAATGCTTCCTTTGCAGCCTCTGATGCAGCGATATATTCTGCTTCCATGGTGGAATCTGCTATCACAGTTTGCTTGGAACTCTTCCAGCTGACAGCACCACCATTGCACACAAACAGACTTCCAGATGTCGACTTTCGATCATCTATATCGGACATGAAAGTCCGAGTCTGTGTATCCCTGGACTTGGAGTTCTCCATTACCAAAGACCAACATCATATCCTTAGTTCTTCTCAAGTACTTAAGGATACATTTCACAGAAGTCCAGTGTTCTTCACCTGGATTTGACTGATATCTGCTTGTGACACTCACAGCATGGGCTATATCAGGTCGTGTACATAGCATGGCATACATGAGGCTCCCTATTGCAGAAAGCATAAGGGATCTTGCTCATGCGTTCTATTTCCTCAGGTGTGCTAGGGCACATCTTCTTGGAAAGATGAATACCATGTCTGAAGGGTATTAATCCCCTCTTAGAGTTTTCCATACTAAACCTCTTTAGTACTTCCTCTATGTACATCTTCTGTGAAAGTCCTAGCATCCTATTCGGTCTATCCCTATAGACCTTAATTCCTAGAATAAAGGATGCTTCACCTAGGTCTTTCATGGAGAATTCCTTGGACAACCACATCTTGACTGATGTCAACATGGGAATATCATTCCCAATAAGGAGGATGTCATCCACGTACAATACGAGGAAGACAACAGCGCTCCCACTGACCCTTTTGAAAACACATGGTTCCTCTTCATTTTTGATGAAACCAAACTTTTTGATCACATCATTGAAACGAGTGTTCCAGCTCCGAGATGCTTGCTTAAGTCCATATATGGACCTTTGCAGCTTGCAAACCTTGTGATCAGTATCACTGGATGTGAAACCTAGCGGCTGTTCCATATAGATATCTTCCTCAAGATATCCATTTAGGAATGCCGTTTTCACGTCCATTTGCCATATTTCATAATCGAAATAGGCTGCAACGGCAAGCAATGTGCGGATGGATTTTAGCATAGCCTACTGGGGGAAAAGGTATCCTGATAGTCAATGCCTTCGCGTTGACTATAACCTTTTGCCACTAGTCTAGCCTTGAATGTCTCCACATTCCCATCTGCACCAATCTTTCTCTTGAAGATCCATTTACACCCAATAGGTACTATACCTTCTGGTGGATCTACCAAGGTCCAGACTTGGTTTGAGTGCATCGAGTCAATTTCTGACTTCATTGCCTCTAGCCATTTCTCGGAGTCGATATCTGATATCGCCTCGTTGTAGGTTTTGGGATCATCACCATGAGCACCATTACCTACGAGGAACATTTTCCTCTACTTCCTCTGAAATAATACCTAAGTATCTTTCAGGGGGATGGGAAAACTCTTTCCGATCTACGAGGTGGAGGAGGTAGTGTTCTTATTGGCTCAACCTGATTTGGTTCCAACTTGGTCCTTAGCTCGTTCTGCTTGTGAGACTTTCTCATCAAGCTTAATCTGCTTTCCAATGCCGCTATCTTGAATAAACTATTTTTCAAGAAAGATGGCATGTCGACTCACAATCACATTGTGGTCTTCTGGAATGTAGAAATAGTATCCTAATGACTCTTTAGGATATCCTATGAATCGAGCTCTAAAGGACCTAAACTCTAACTTGTCCGCTTGTTGTCTTTTGACATGAGCCGGACAACCCCAAATTCTGAGATGACTCAGACTTGGTTTCTTACCGTGCCATATCTCATACGGTGTGGTAGGAACGGTTTTAGAGGGAACCCTATTCAGTAGATAAATTGAAGTTAACAATGAATGTCCCCAAAGAAAATCAGGGAGGTCTGTGAAGCTCATCATGGATCGAACCATATCCAATAGAGTCCGATTTCTCCATTCTGAAACCCCGTTGAGTTGAGGTGTTCCTGGTGGAGTCCATTGAGAGACTATGCCATTTTCCTTAAGATAGTCTAGGAATTTCCCGGCTAAGGTATTCACCTCCTCGATCTGATCGAAGAACCTTAATGGGTTTTCCAGTTTATTTTTCTACTTCATGTCTGAATTCTTTGAACTTTTCAAAAGCTTCAGACTTGTGTCTCATAAGATACACATACCCATACCTAGACAGATCATCGGTAAAGGTAATGAAGTAGACAAAATTGCCTCTAGCCGGCACATCAAATGGGCCGCACACATCAGTATGTACTAGGGCAAGGAGATCTGTGGCCCTCTCCCCATGTCCAACAAAAGGGAGTTTAGTCATTTTGCCTTGAAGACAAGATTCACAAGTTGGATATGACTCAAAAGTCAATGGACTCAATAGCCCATTTTTCTCCAATTTGTTAATCCTATCTTCTGCTATATGACCTAATCTCAGGTGCCAACAGATATCTGTCGTTTGGCAATGCTATTCCCTAGGTCTGTTCCTGCATTGCACAGTTTGCTCGTAAGGTTAGACTCAATAACGAGCATACCTCCAGAAGGACCTTCCTTCTTGTTCTTCAGGGTGGCCAGGTAAGTAGGGCAGTTCCGCTTCCAATGGCCGTCGCTGTTGCAATGGAAACACTTTCCTTTGCCATCGGCCTTTTTTCTTCGGATTCTGCCTTCTTCTTCTTTGATCCTTCCACCTTTTGCTTTTTCACAGACTTCTTTTTCTTTCCATAAGACTTTCTTTTGGAAGAAGTCCGTTCCATAGCAAGAACTGAGCCTTTAGAACCTTTCATAGAAAGCTCAGCGGTAACCAGCATATTCATTAACTCGGCCAAGGAATTTTGAAGTTTATGCATGTGGTAATTCATGATGAATTGCCCATATGCATCAGTCAAGGATTGCAGAATAATATCGTTCTGCAGATCCAAGTCCAACTTCACACCGAGCTTCTCAAGCTCTTCCATGTCCTTGATCATTGTCAGACAGTGATCTTGGACTGACTGCCCATCACGCATCTTAGCCTTAAAAAGTCATTTCGTGACTTGATATTTGGCTGCGCGACTCTGTTCACCAAACATCTCCTGCAGGTGAGCCAACATTTGGCGAGCAGTCCCGATATCTTCATGTTGGCGCTGGAGCTCATCAGACATCGAGCCCAACATGTAAGTATCTGGCCTTATTGTCTTCGTCAATCCATTTTTCCAGAGACGCTCTCTGTTCAAGTGGATGGACGAGCTGGTAAGGTGGGAGGGTCCTGGTCCAAAACATGTGTTAACTTCTCTGAACCCAAAAACAATTTTGTAGTTCCTGAGCCAATCTTTATAATTGGGTCCAGTCAGTCTATGTGTGTCCTAGGATACGTGCCAAGTGGGTTGGACGCAGACATTTTCCTGTAGAGAGTCAAAGATTCTAGTTAGATACTGTAATTTTGACTTGACCAATTTGTTTAGGGATTTTATTTTTAAACAAATTAGCTCCCACTATTTTCTCGGATCCCTACACTCCCTCTGTAGAGATGCGAAAATCTCCGCGATTGATGATTTCTAGTGGGTGGTGCGGTCTCACCAACTGACTCATCACCTCACCTAACAGTTATTGGTGATGGGTTAGCCAATGAGTGAACAACTCTTGTTCAATGATTCTCTAATCATGGTGCACCCAAACTTGGTCTCTAATTCATGAATCTCACCGTATCCGGAAATATTGATCCACTCCTTAGTTAAGTCAGACCCACCATTTGCATAGACTGGGTTCCTAATTGGGTCTCTCACCGTATCCAAAATATTGAGCCCAACTCATCCTCCAGCCCATAGCATCCAATGCCTAATAGACATGGTTGCGTCTTTCCGGTGCAACTGAGCCACTGTATCCAGCCGAGAACAATCAACCCCGGGAAGGGCCCGCACGTCTACAATGGTGGAAGACCTCAGACTTAATCTTTTCTTAGGGAGAATTGATTCAGGTCTCATTAAACTAGACTTGGCTTAGTCATAACAATTATGACTAACCTAGTGGCATGGGTTCAGCTCGGATTATTGACCACCTCAGATCAGAACTGTGTCAACAGATATGGCCAGGTAAGTGAGACCGGTGGAAGGAATATGCCGTTAACTCGCACAAGAACGCATTCAGGTCGAGTAGCTTCCAATTAAAAACCAGTCGGATCGTCTGTGCCAAACTTACCTTAGACACCAAATTGTTGAGTCAGAACCAATTGGGTTAGCCTACAATCCAGACTCTAACCTCTGAGCCTAATTAGGTCTTGCTTGATCGTGACTCGATCTTGACCCAGACTTAATCCTATTAGGCTGGTCAATTTAAGCATTGTTGATCCCATCTAACCAACTCTTGATTCGGTTTGATCAACCGCTTAGACCTAATTGAGCTACCCAAGCCCGAACCCAGTATTATGAATATGTCTTAGATCTGAAATTCTCAATTTTAGACCTAATTAATATTCCATAAACTTAATTCTTAATTAAGTTGGGTTCATAAACAAAATATGCACAATAAATCCTAGGGTTTCAGGATCTAGGGTTTTGCAGAAAGTAAGTTTTGGGTTTCTGATTAAGGACGAACACGCAGCACCCCTACACGTCATAAGAACACCCCATCGAATGGGAAGAGAGGGCCTTTAAACCCTTCTTCGTTCTTATGACCGGACGGCCAAGAGGAACGCCTTAATCAGGAACATGTAAATCTACAAAACAGTTATAGATCTATATCATATATCTCATATACAAATTTAGATCTAATCAAGGCATATTTTGCATACATCTCATGTATCAAATCATGCATGTTTTCAGATCTAAATTATCACATAATAATCTAAAAAATTAGATTTAAATTGATCTAATCAAAATAAATTCTAATCTAGACAATTATGTAGAACTATTCTACAACTAGTCTAGACATGCATCAATCATATCTCATATGATATTTAAAATTAAATAATTTTTATTTGCTGTTTATCAGATGTTATTATAACACTTATAATATCAAAAAATAGTAAATAAGAAGATCTAAAATATGATTTAATCAGATTAAATCAAAGACATGCAAAACTATTCTATAGAACTATTCTATTCTAGAACTAGTCATGCATATCTTCATGTTCTTAGATCCAAATCATTTAATTTTAATTTTTTCTGATTTCAGATCTGATCACATCTCATGTGACATCTGAAATCACTTTATTTTCTAATTAAAATAAAATTAAAATCAGATCTAAATAATTTAGAACCATGGCTCTGATACCAGTTGAAGGGAAATCCTGATTTCCCGGTCCAGGTTCGTCCAGATCTGATTAGATCAAGAGATATATTTCAAAAATTTTTCTCTTGATCTCAATCAGATCTTGATATGTTTCAGATCTGATTCTTATTATTTTAATAAATAAAATAAAATAAGATAAATTAAATCAAATTTAATTTACCTGATTTGGGTAATCCTATTACCCTGTAGATGATCCTGATTGCAGCGGAAGGTTCTGGATCTTAGCCACGCAAGCGCCTGGCCTCTACCGGTATCCACTCGGGTTGGATCTGGAGATCCTCTTCTTCTCTATCACACCTCCAAAAATCAGATCTGGATCTGATCTGGAGGATCTTCAAAACTCTTTTGAAGATCTGCAGTCGTCCTTTTGCAGCAGCGCAGCCTTCTTGCTTTTGATCGCCTTTCCTTGATCTGAATCGCACCAACCTAAGTCCAAAACTCTTTTGGACGTGGAGAGCAAGGGGAGAAGAGACTATGGCATGGAGAAGGAGGGGAGAGGCAGCCTTGGGGCGTGGGGTTTCTCAATTGAATTGCATTCACTTTTAATTAGGGTTGGGCGCAGGGTCTTATTTATAGACCTCTTGTGATCCAACTCCTCTTCCTCTCAACCAATCACAACCCTTTGTGAAATCAGATCTAAATCTGATTGGTTGGAATAGAGACCCCTGGATTCCTCCTTAGAGGGCGCCTAAGACCAGTCAAACTGGATTCTTAGTAGAACTCTGATTGGAATCCAAAAGGGAGGTGGAGTCCTTGTCCAACAAGGACTCCTAGGCGCCTCCTACTTGGGCTCACGCCACCCTTGGCGTGCGCCCTTCTCCTTGCCAGGTTCTGGCAGGGGGACAGGCCCCCACCAGCTCTCCAATAGGTGCATGACATGTGGTCAAAAGTCAAAGGGTCAATGGTCAACGTTTGACCAGTCAAAGGTAGACTTTTGACCAAAGTCAAAGAACAAGAAATGGCAGGTGACCAAAAATGGCAGGTAATGTCTTACAAATAAGACAACCTATTCTGACTTGGACAACCTCCAGTCAGACCATATGAAGGCCTCTGATTGAGCACAAACTCCTTTGGCTCAGTCAGGACAACTTATTTATGATAGTAAAAGAAGAACGTTAGGTTCAATCGAGTGCTAGCACGATTTCCTTGAACCTAATTGAATCTCATTCAGATCAATTGAACTAGATCAGTTCAATTGATGATCACCAGATTCAAACCCTTGTTTGTGTGACCCAGTTAGGTTCAGTTCTGTATGGTAATGGGATATGTCATGATCTCTATCATAGACATCATCGAAACTCCTTTCGATGGATCAGAACTCTTCTGATTCGAACAGCTAGAATGATCGATCATCTAAATCATTCTAATTGCTCCCAAAATCCACCAGTGACACCTAGCAGTATATGGTGGCAACCCATCAGAGCTGAATGCGAACCTCTTGGTGCAGCTACCTGTGTGATTAAGTTCTTCTATCTTGAGCCCCGATCAGATTAGGGTTAAGGTGAACTCGTCAAACCCTAGTCTCTGTCATATGATGTAATCATTCGATTCGAGTCCAATGTGAAAATCTAAATAGAAACTCTTTCTATTATTTCACTCTACCATGGCCATGGATTTCTGGACTTGATTCTCATGATCATCATAGGGCTACTCCTCTACCACCGAGGTAGATAGATTCCATCTTGATGCAATCCAGTTCCTACAATGAACATGCTATAGCCAACATACACCTCAGGGTTCCATATGGCTAGGAGACCGAGTAATGGTGTAGTCAAACTATAACACCCTCAAGGTGAACTGCCGATGCATCTCAGGTCAAAGAACCAGACACACTACTGCAGCATCGAGTCAGTCATTGACGAGAAGGTAGACTTCCTAATGACTACTCGAGGTGGTCACGCTCAGTGCCCTCGTTCTCTAACGAGTACCTGTACTCTCGCTCCGGTGTCTCCACACCGTAGACTCAAGACTCATCTACTAAAGAGAAGCGATCGTACACCAACCTTCCGGATCAATCACCATCCTCGTGATGATCCTATGGTCGGGAGCTGTTTATGAGTTAATAATGATTATTCATGTCTTAAATTTTCAACTCTTGAAAATATGAATTATCATTACCATTAACTCAAAGGATGTATCACAGACACTAAATACACATGTGTGATAGAAAATAACCCATTTTATTAATTATAGTCAAAATTATAATTTTGCCCCTAGAAGTGTATTACAAGTGTCAGCCAATTCTGGCTTCTAGGGCACATATATCTAACAATCTCCCACTTGTCCTAAAGCCAATTGGCTACAAGTCTAAGTCCCATCTTCTCAAGGTGGGCTTCGATCTTCTGCTGCCCAACGGCTTTGTAAGTGGGTCTGCCACATTATCTGCGGAGTTGACTCTCTTGACCTCAACGTAACCTTTCTCAAGGTAATCGCGGATGAGATGATATCGCCGCTCAATGTGCTTGGACTTCTGGTGAGACCTCGGCTCCTTAGCAAGGGCTATGGCGCCATTGTTGTCGCAGTAAAGAGGAATGGCATCTGATGGCATTACTCCAATTTCTGCAGCAAACTTCTTGTACCAGAATGCTTCCTTTGCAGCCTCTGATGCAGCTATATATTCTGCTTCCATGGTGGAATCTGCTATCACAGTTTGCTTGGAACTCTTCCTAGCTGACAGCTCCACCATTGCACACAAACAGACTTCCAGATGTCGACTTTCGATCATCTATATCAGACATGAAGTTCGAGTCTGTGTATCCTTGAACTTGGAGTTCTCCGTTACCAAAGACCAACATCATATCCTTAGTTCTTCTCAAGTACTTAAGGATACATTTCACAGAAGTCCAGTGTTCTTCACCTGGATTTGACTGATATCTGCTTGTGACACTCACAGCATGGGCTATATCAGGTCGTGTACATAGCATGGCATACATGAGGCTCCCTATTGCAGAAGCATAAGGGATCTTGCTCATGCATTCTATTTCCTCAGGTGTGCTGGGGCACATCTTCTTGGAAAGATGAATACCATGTCTGAAGGGTATTAATCTCCTCTTAGAGTTTTTCATACTAAACCTCTTTAGTACTTCCTCTATGTACATCTTCTGTGAAAGTCCTAGCATCCTATTCGGTCTATCTCTATAGACCTTAATTCCTAGAATAAAGGATGCTTCACCTAGGTCTTTCATGGAGAATTTCTTGGACAACCACATCTTGACTGATGTCAACATGGGAATATCATTCCCAATAAGGAGGATGTCATCCACGTACAATACGAGGAAGACAACAACGCTCCCACTGATCCTTTTGAAAAGGAGAAGATCTAGATTTGATTTAGGAAGGATTGATTGAGAAGGAGAAGATCTTCAAATCCTGTATGGCTATATCTAGAACCTTAGGCAAACATCGAAATGATCATAGGATAATTAAATTATTCAAAATAAAGATATAATTAAATTAGATTTAATTTTATTATCAGATTAATGAGATTAGATCTAAGGAGTCTCAGATCTGATTATAATTTTAGAGAAAATATTTTTAAAATATCTCTCCTGATTCAATCAGATCTGAATTAATCTAATCCAGAAAATAGGTTTTTTTCTTAATTACAACCGCATCGTTATGCGAGAACTAAATTTCCTATGCATCTACTTCATTGAAGGCTATGGGTTCATCAATCCTCTATATCTTAACTGATCCATTAGATCCACTAGCCTCCTCTCATCGAAGGCCCCTAGAAATGATATTGATGATGCCGAGAGGTGGTCAATCTTCCTATTGCTCCTCCCTCCTTGACGATTCTGACTGTGGCAGTGCCCTTGGTCGATCCTCTCTTCTTTTGAGCCAACATCACAGAAATTGATCAAGCCAGTCTCGCCTGATGAGCTCCTTGATCTCATCCTAAAGTTGAATACATTCTTCCATATCGTGATCGTGGTCACGATGGTAGAGGCAGTATTTGTTAGGATTGAGCTTGCTAGGATGAGTGCGCATCCTTTTCGGCCTTGGTAGTTGCTCCTTGATCTCCATCAGTACTTGTATTTTTGGAGCATTGAGGTGGGCATAGTTGTGAAATCTTTTAAGGGGAGAACTTCATGCTCATCTGTCAGGGCTTTTTCATCGACGAGCTCGAGGAGGAGTTTGGGCTCATCTACGCTTAGGTGGAGTCTGTGAGTGCAGTCGAACTTTGTTTGGCTTATATTCAATTATAGGTTTACTAAATTCGCTCGCCTGCCACTCTCCTATGGCTTCCTCATCCTCCAGCTTGAAGGCTTCCTCAGCTCGAGCATAACCTTCAGCTTGAGCCAGTAGTTTAGCAAAATTCCTGGGGTACTTCTTCTCTAGAAAGAATAATAAGTCATTCTTTTGAAGGCCACCCTTCAGCATGGCCATGGCAACGGACTGGTTCAGATTTCGGACCTTAAGGGCAGCAGCACTGAAGCGGTTGACGTAAGCCCGAATTGACTCTCCCTCTTTCTGCTTGATGTTGGTGAGGGAGTCCGAATCTCGCTTGGAACGTCGACTACTAATAAAATGAGCCACAAACTGATGACTTATTTGGTCAAAAGAGAAGATCGTACCTGGCTTCAGTGTCGAGTACCAATTTTTTGCTGATCACTTTAAGGTAGATGGAAAAGCTCAACATAAGATGGTGTCTAGCATGCCATGGAGCAGCATTATGATCCGAAAGGCCTCCAGATGATCGATCGGATTAGAGGTCCCGTCGTAGCTTTTGAATTGGAGAAGCTTGAAGTTCGGTGGAATAGGCTCTTGCATAATTTAAGTAGAGAAGGGGGGATCGGTGCAGATGTCATCATGGTGAGTTGAAGCGATATGATGGAGTTTCTCAATCCATCGATCCATTTCTTGTAGTTTTTGATCGAGATCATAGATCCTGAAAGGCTTCTGGTTGTAGATAGGAAAGGTTTCTTCTGGAGAGGAATTATGGTCAGAATAAGGTTCTTTAGCTCTCTATTTTTTCTTCTGAGGAGTGACAGGTCTGTTGACCCAAGTATGCCTTCTTGGGATCGGTTCTTGACACCTCGACAGGGAATTTTTGGTAGAGCCACCACCGAGGGTTGCTGCATGGCCTGCACCATTTTTGTGAGGCCTCAAATCTACTGCATTAGCAGGTTGAACTGCTTCGGATCTACTATGGCTACCGATGGAGGGGGTTGAGGTGCTGGTGATGGAGTAGGGATGGGCAGATTTGGCTAAGATCTAGTGGCAGAAGTAGTGAATCCCCGAATGGTTGTCTTCTTTAGAGGCATTTCTAAGCTAAAAAGATTGAACAAAGATGAATCTCAATGGATCTCAAAGAATTAAAAGAAGACAAGAATCAAAATCAACTGGGCACTCCTTTTAGAACAAGGGCTCAAGGGATCCTTCCTCTAGCATCAATTCTATTGGTGCAGAATCTAGTTGATGCCAGAATCGAGCTGGAGCTAGAGAAGATGAGGTCGCCATCAGGAACCTGCAAGATAAGTCCTGATCGGAGTCGGGAGTGGTGTCTCCGGTAGGACCCTCCGATGATCAAGTTAGCTCTTCTGGCCAATAGAAATGGAGTGCTCAGGAGAGAAAGTAGTGGAGTTTGGGGAAAGAGAAGAGAGTTCTTGAGAGAAACATATTTGGAGGATTTCTTTGGCGGAGCCTGCAACAAACCAAGAGCGACAGCCATAACCATTTGGTAGTGGGCCACTTGGGGCCACGTGGAGTTTGTTACAGAGAGTAGTGTCTGTTATCGTGACTTATCGGTTCGTTGGGATTTAATAGTTAGTGTTCAGAGGAGTAGACATCGGTCGATGAAGAATTTTGAGTTATATCAGTTCTAAAGGGGTTCAAACTCTCCGAAGGTAGTTTGTGTGCGGGTTGGTCCATGCTGTCTATAGAACCAGATTCGTGTAGACGAGGAGATCCTTCTGAGCGACTACAGAAAGTTCGGTCGGAAGAGATTCGGGAGCTCTACGATTGGAGAAATCTTGAAGGAAGTTTGCTAGAGAAATCTGAAAGTGGATCCGCTAGAAGAATCTAGAAGTAGATCTGCTGGAGGAGAAATCAGAAGGGGGATTCGTCTGATGAAGAAATCTGGCTGAAGAAGAAGTCTGAAAGAAGTTCGACTGATGGAGAAGTCCAGAAGCAGTCCGACTGTAGAGAAGTTCGGAAGGAGTTCGACTGATGGAGAAGTCCGGAAGGAGAAATCTGCGATTGAAGCTCTTCTATGATTATAAGTTATATTCGGCTGAGCATCAGACCGAACTTCAGCGGGAGCGAGGTTTACCCCCAACACCCTCTAACTCCTTGAAACACGGGATTAAGAAGCTTGTGCGGTATGCTTCGAACATTAATTTTCTGTTGGCTTTGCTTGCGACAAAATATTCAATGCTGCCTGGTTTCCAAAGAAGACCATATGGTCATGCCCTGCAATGGTTGGTCCGTTGTTACAAAAACATTCAAGATGGGACCACCTTGTTACAGGTTCATTCCTATTATTTAGTGAGAAGAGTCCTATTGTGGGTGCTGTTTGTTGCCACTTTTATGTTACATCATCAACAACATTCATCGTTACAGCTTCCTTCCGGCCTCAACCTCACATATTTTGTTGTTTTAACTTTCCCCCTATGCTGTCAGTCATGGATTTATGCAACTTCTGTTTCATACACCATGGGATTCCTGGGTCATATGGAGATGAGCGTCCTTTACTTCAGTCCTATACTTCTTTTTGGGAGGGGATTTCCACTGTTCATATATCTACATAGCTCAACATCCTTTGATGGACCAAAGAATTTTGCGATCGGTTGGTTCTTCATCTTTGTTATTATCTATTTCAAATGGTCCACTGTTATTCCACAGGGCGCATCATCTGGCTACCTTTGCCTGTTTTTTATGAGGGGTTTCTTCTTCAGCACCTCTATGTAATGCCGCATCAGGCTATTTCTCTAAGATGGCTGTCTTCCTATCTCTTCTTTAGCTTGAAGTTATCTTACTGTGCTATGATGCAGCATTTTGGCTCAGTTTCCTGGGATACTAACTACATTTACTCAGCACGTTGCTCTTTTGCGGCAGCTCTCCTTACTGTCTTTATAATCCTCCATTGGTTATATATCTTTATATTAGTTTCTTGCATCATGCGTCTGTCTATTCATACTTCTTATATATTTGGTCTCACAGCTTTTATTACTTCGGCTCATGTCTTGGGCCAACTTTATTTGCTTCATAATTTTGTTATATTCAAGCAGCACTAGTATGTTCTGGGATGTATTTTGGACTATCTTAGCTAAATAAAGTAATCATTTCAACCAAAAAAAAAAAAAACAAGATAGACATCGGATTAGCATTCTGAACTATGACACCTTTTATGGAAATCTATCCCTTAATTTTTGTCTTTCAAAGTTGTAGTTTTTAATTTATATACAGAAGATACTTGCATCAAAATCAACTTCAAATCAGTAAAATGTCGTTATTTATCATCATGGTTTCTAAACGATGCCGTGCTGGTGGTGTTGAAACAGTAGATAGGCTGGTAGTATTTGTTACAAGTCTACCATGATCCACGTGAACTTTTAGGAAAGACGGAAAAAAAAATTTAAGGATGAGACCCTTTTTCACATAGATCTTTTTTTTTTTTCATTTCTTTTTCTTACCATTTGGCCATGCACTTCAGTTTCATGTGTCTCAAAAACTATTAGACTCTTTGTATGTCTTGTAGGTTGTTGTTGTTAGTTGAGATGATTCACTTGTTCCAACATCATGTTTTAGATGCCTAATATGGATCCACTATCATGCAATGATTCAATTTTAATAGATGATTACCTAACAGCACACTTCTTTATTCTTCTTTAGAACAGCTGTTGGAGATCTTCTTACTAGTGGGGATTTATATATTGTACATTATGCAACATTGGACAACCTTTTTTTTTAAAAATAATTTATGATGAATACTCTTTTAATTGATATTTGAAAAAAAAAATAGCACTTTTTATTCTAGTTCCATATAGATTGTAATATTGATTATTTACAATGCAGACTGCTTCTGAAAACACTTATTTTTCCACTGGTCAATACACCCTGAAGGTCTGTGAGCAATTTTTCTTGCTTGTGAATTTTAGGTCTATTCATCTTTGTTGAGCAAGCTTGTTTGTTTTTTTCATCATCTATTTGTTAGATGTATGCCCTAGAAGTCAGATTGGCCGAGATCCGATTGTAGGATTATTACGAGTTTGGTGATCGATCCGGAAGATCGTTGTATGATCACTTTCTTAGGGTAGATGAATCTTGAGTCTATGGTATGGAGATATCGGAATAAGAGTACAGGTACTTATTGAAAACAAGGGCACTGAGCATGACCACCTCGAGCAGTCATAAGAAAGTCTATCTTCTCATCAATGACTAGCTCGATGCTGCAGTCATGTGTCTGGTTCTTTGACCTGAGGTGCATCGGTAGTTCATCTTAAATATGTTATAGTTTGACTACACCATAACTCAGTCTCCTAGCAATTAGAAATCCTAAGGTGCATTGTTAGCTATAGCATGTTCATTATAGGAATTGGATCGCACCAATAGGGGACTTATTAACCTCGGTAGAGGAGTAATCCTATGATAATCATAAGATCAAGTCCTGAAATCTTGGTCATGATAGTTTGAATATAATAGAAAAAAGTTTCTATTAGGATTTCACATTGAACTCGGGTCGAATGATTTATTCATATGATAGGTGTAGGGTCTGATGAGTTTATCTTTACCTAGATTCTGTCGAGGCTCATGATAGAAGAATCCAATCACACAGGTAGCTATATCGAGAGATTCATATTCCATTCTAATGGATTGCCACCATATACTGCTAGGTGTCACTGATAGATTTTGGGATCAATTAGAATTATCTTGATGATTGACGATTCTAATTGGATGAATTAGAAGAGTTCTGGTCCATCGAAAGATGTTTTGATGATGTCGATGATGAAGATTGCGTCATATCCCATTACCATATAGAACTGAACCAAACTGGATTACACAAACAAAAATTTGGGTCAGGATATAATCAATTAGGCTAATATAGTTTGATTGATTTGGATTATATCCAATTAAGTTCAAGAAAATCATGCTAGCACATAATTGGACCTGATTTTCTCCTTCTATCGTCTTTTTGGTTCATCTCGATTGAGACAAATTATATTTGGCTTGTCTGAGAACCCTATATGGTTTTGTCCTGATATGATTGGATCTTATCCTAGTCAGATCAGAGCTTGTCCTGGCTTGATCAAGGCTTATCTTGAAGAGTTCAGGGCTTGTCTTAATCCAAGCAAGGGGCACCAGGATAAGGATGTTAGATATATATGCCGGAGAAGTTAGAATTGGCTAACACTTGTAATACACTTATAGGGGCAAAATTATAATTTTGACTATAATGAATAAAATGGGCAATTTTCTATAACATATGTATATTTAGTGTCTGTAATACATCCTTTGAGTTAATGATAATGATAATTCATATTTCCAAGAGTTGAAAATTTAAGACATTAATAATCATTATTAACTCATAAAATGCTTCCGACCATAGGATCATCATGAGGATGGTGATTGATCCGGAAAGGTTGGTGTACAATCGCTTCTCTTTAGTAGATGAGTCTTGAGTCTACGGTGTGGAGACACCGGAGCGAGAGTACAGGTACTCGTTAGAGAACGAGGGCACTGAGCGTGACCACCTCGAGTAGTCATTAGGAAGTCTACCTTCTCGTCAATGACTGACTCGATGCTGCAGTGGTGTGTCTGGTTCTTTGACCTGAGGTGCATCGATAGTTCACCTTGAGGGTGTTATAGTTTGACTACACCATTAACTCGGTCTCCTAGCCATATGGAATCCTGAGGTGTATGTTGGCTATAGCATGTTCATTGTAGGAACTGGATTGCATCAAGATGGAATCTATCTACCTCGGTGGTAGAGGAGCAGCCCTATGATGATCATGAGAATCAAGTCCAGAAGCCCATGGCCATGGCAGAGTGAAATAATAGAAAGAGTTTCTATTTAGATTTTCACATCGGACTTGAATCGAATGATTACATCATATGACAGAAACTAGGGTTTGACGAGTTCACCTTAACCCTAATCTGATCGGGGCTCAAGATAGAAGAACTTAATCACACAGGTAGCTGCACCAAGAGGTTCGCATTCAGCTCTGATGGGTTGCCACCATATACTGCTAGGTGTCACTGGTGGATTTTGGGAGCAATTAGAATGATTTAGATGATCGATCATTCTAGCTGTTCGAATCAGAAGAGTTCTGATCCATCGAAAGGAGTTTCGATGATGTCGATGATAGAGATCATGACATATCCCATTACCATACAGAACTGAACCTAACTGGGTCACACAAACAAGGGTTTGAATCTGGTGATCATCAATTGAACTGATCCAGTTCAATTGATCTGAATGAGATTCAATTAGGTTCAAGAAAATCGTGCTAGCACTCGATTGAACCTAACGTTCTTCTTTTACTATCATAAATAGTTGTCCTGACTGAGCCAAAGGAGTTTGTGCTCGATCAGAGGCCTTCACTTGGTCTGACTGGAGCCTGTCCAGGTCAGAAAAGGGTTGTCTTATTTTGTAAGACAATACCTGCCATTTTTGGTCACCTGCCATTTCTCATCCTTTGACTTTGGTCAAAAGTTGACCTTTGACTGGTCAAATGTTGACCATTGACACTTTGACTTCTGTCCATGTGTCATGCACCTATTGGAGAGCTGGTGGGGGCTTGTCCCCCTACTAGAAGCTGGCAAGGAGGAGGGCGCACACCAAGGGTGGCGTGCCCCCAAGCTTGAGGCACCCAGGAGTCCCTGTTGGATAGGACTCCATCTCCTTTTAGATTCTGATTAGACTTCTCTAAGAACCAACTTTGACTGGATCTTAGGAGCCATCTAAGGAGGAATCCAAGGGACTCTATTTCCACCAATCAGATTTAGATCTGATTTCATAAAGGGTTGTGATTGGTTGGGAAGAAGAGGAGTTGGATCACGCATAGTCTATAAATAAGACCCTACGCCCAACTCAAAGCAATGACACAATTCTCTATGCCCCAAGATTGCCTCTCTCTTCCTCCTCCATGCCAAGTTCATCTTCTCCCTCTCCTCTCCATGTCCAAAGAAGTTTGGGATCTCAGTTGGTGCAATCTAGGTGAGAGAAAGGCGACAGAAAGCTAGAAGGCTGTGCTGCTGCATAGGACAACTGCTGATGTTCGAAAGCTGTTTTGAAGATCCTCCAAATCAGATTCAGATCTAATTTTGAGAGAATAATAGAAAAGAAGAGGATCTCTAGATCCGCCTGAGTGGATAATTAGAGGCTAGGACTTGTGGCTAGATCCAAGACCTTCCGCTGCTTACAAGATCATCAATGGTAAATAGGATTACCCTAAATCAAGGTAAATTAAATCTAATTTAATTTATTTATATTTTATTTTAATTATTAAAATAATAAAAATTAGATCTAAAATATTTTAGATCTAATTTGGATCAAAGAGAAAAATTTTTGAAATATATCTCTTGATCCGATCAGATCTGAACAAACCTGTTCTGGGAAATCAGGATTTCCCTTCAAAGGTTTTTCTTTGTGACCCGATTCTTTGCAAGAAAGAAAGGAGGGGGTGTGCGCCCTTCAGGAGATTTCTTGGGAGCATGCCCTAGATGAATTTTTGCATGGAGAAAAGGGTGCAACCCCTCCTATCATGCACCCCTTGTGGATTAGCATGATGAGTCTCTCATTCAAAGAAGTTTGAAAGAGTCTAAAGTTTGAACGGTTCAAACTCTAGTAGATAACTTCTGCACCTACTCTAGATAAAGTGATGCCTTCTTTTTTTGGTTTTTGGTGAAAAAATTCTGGAGAAAATCTAAAGAAAGCATGAAAATCAAGGGAGAGTCCTTCTGCATGTTGGCTTTGATCCGATCAAAGTCAGATGCTAAGGCACTATAGGATTTGGTCTATATATAGACCCTGCGCCAAAGTGTTTGGAGTTTCCAATTAACCCACATCCAGACTCTACCCATCTCTCCACCTCCACACCATCTCTCCTTCATCCTCTCCCTCTTCTCCATGCCCAAGGAGTTGGACAAAACCAGCCATCAAACAAGTTGAAGTGCTGCTGCAAAGATCAAGTCAGGGAGTTGCTATTTGTGAGATGAACGCATTGTTGCTGAAGATCAGATCAAAGATGCAACTAAAAGATCCCAAATTTGATCTTTTAAGATTAGATCTAGAAGAAGGGGACATCTAGGTTTGATCTGAGTGGGCTCTGCTAGAGGCCGGGCGCATGTACGGCTAGCATTGGAACCTCGAAGCTTCATCAGATCATCGTTGTGGGTAAACCATTTACTCGATTAGATAACATGAGATATTATTGATTTTTATTTTATTTTATTTTTATATTTAGATCAATCTAATTAGATTTGAGAACTCTTAGATCTGATTAGATCATAGAATTTTTTAAAATTCTATTCAGATCAGATCAGATTGGATCGATCTTGCGGTCTAAGAATAGAGATTCCTTGAACTGGTATCAGAGCTGTGTTTGCAGTTCTAAATCTATTTTTGATTTGATCTAATTTTTTCTTTATGATTTAATCATTTAGTTTTCAGATGTTGCATAAGATGTAATTAGATCTAAAATAAGTATATGCATTTAAATTTTTCATATGTATGACACATGCGATGCATGTTTAGACTAGTTCTATAGTTCATACCATGAATAGTCTAAATCCAAAAATTTTTATGATATGATCATTTAAATTTTTATTTTTAGATGTCACATGAGATGTAATCAGATCTGAGACATGAGTTTATATGTTTAAATTTTATACATGAGATGTATCCAAAGCATGTGTAGATTAGATCTTAAATCATATAAGAGTTATATGTATTAGATCTAATTGTTTTGCAGTTTTTTCTATATTTTTGATTAAGGCATTCCCCTTAGTTGTCTGTTCATAAGAGTAAGAAGGGCTTAAAGTCCCTCTCTTTCTATTCAATAGGATGCTCTTATGGCATGTAGAGGTGCTGTGCATTTGCCCTTAATAAAAAATCAAAAACTTATTTTTCTGCAAAACTCAAGATCCAAAAATCCTAGGATCCTTACATGCTTTGATCTTGAACCATATTTTGACTTAATTAAGAATTAAGTTTATTAAATTAATTAGGTCTAAAAATTATAAATTTTTATATCTAGGATATTTTCATAAAATATGGATTTGGGTATGGGTAGCTTGATTAGGTCTAGTGGTTGATCAAATCAAATCATGAGTTGGTTAGGTGGGATCAAGAGTGCTTAGAATTGATCAGCCCATTAGATGTAAGTCTTGATCAAGGTCGTCTCACAATCATATATTGTTGATCAATTTAATAACTAATTTGGCTCTATGGTTCGAGCCTGGATTGTAGGCCAACCCGATCAGTTTTGATCAAACAAATCGGTGTCTAAGGTATGTTTGGCAGATACAGTCGGTGGTCTTTAATTGAGAGCTACTCGATCTGAATGCGTTCATAATGAGTTAATGGCATATCTCTTCCACCAATCTCACTTACCTGGCTAATTGGATCGATCCAGTTCTGATTTGAGGTGGCTAACGATTCGAGCTAACCCATGCCACTAGATTAGTCATAATCATTATAACTAGTCGAGTCTAAGAGACCTAAATTGATATCTTTCTAAAAAATATTAAGTTATTGGTCTTCCATCATTGTAGATGTGTGGGTCCTTCCTGAGGTTGATTATTCTCGGCTGGATACAGTGGTTCAGTTACATCTAGAAGATGTAACCACATCTATCAGGCATAAGATGCTACGGATTGGAGGATGGATTGAGCTTAATATTCTAGATATAGTGAGGATCCTAATTAAAAATCTAGTTCGTGCAAATGATGGGTCTAACTTAACTAAAGAGTACAGAATATTTCAGGCATGGTAAGCTTCATGAATTAGAGATCAAATTTGGGTGCACCATATTTAGAGAAATATTGGACAAGAGTTGTCCGCCCATTGACTGACCAATCATCAATAACTATTAGGTGAGGTGGTGAGCCAATTGGAGGGATCGCACCATCCACTAAAAGTCAATAATTGTGGAGACTTTTGCATCTCTGCTAAGAAAGTGTAGAAATTTGAGAAAATAGTAAAAGCCTAAATTTATTTAAAAATAAAATTTTTAAATAAATTGATCAAGTTAAATTATAATTCTAACTATAAACTTTGACTCTCTATAAAAAAATGTCTGTGTCAAACCTCCTAGCTTAAATCTTAGATACCCATAGACTGATCAAATCCAATTACAATGATTGGTTTCGAAACTAAAAAATTATTTTGAGTTCTGAGAAGCTATCCTATGTACGAGATCAAAAACTTTTCACTCTCCCAGTTCGTCCGATTGTTGATCAAAGAGTGTCTCATGAAAAATTATCTAACGATGACAACAAAGTCAGGTGCTACATGTTCGGCTCAATGTTTGATGAGTTGCAGTACCAACATGGGGATATTAGGACTGCACGCCAAATATTGGCTCACCTACAAGAGTTGTTTGGTGAACAGTGTCGCATAGCACGCAACCAAATCCCAAGGAGACTCTTTAAGGCATAGATGCATGATGGGTAGTTGGTCCTTGATCATTGCTTGGCAATGATCAAGGACTTGGAAGAGCTTGAGAAGTTTGGTGTCTTGATTAACAAAAAATTATAGATTGATGTGATCCGACAGTTCTTGACTGATTTGTATGGGCAGTTCATTATGAACTTCTATATGAATAAGCTCCAGTGCACCTTGGGTGAGTTGATAAACATGTTGATCACTACTGAGCAAACTTTAAAGAGTTCAAGAGGCTCAGCTCTAATTATGGAGTAGACTTCTTCCAAAAGAAAGTCTTTTGGAAAGAAGAAGTCTTGGAAGAAGAAGAAAAGAGAGGGAAAGAAGAAGGCCTCGAAAAAGGAAAAGTATTTCCACTGTAACTCCGATGGCCATTGGAAGCTGGACTGTCTTGTATACCTGGCCAACCTAAAGAACGAGAAGGAAGAAGGACCTTCTGGAGGTATACTTGTCATTAAAACTAACCTTACGATTTCTTCTACATCCAATTAGGTGCTTGGTTCTAGTACTCATTTGTACACTTCTATGCAGGATCTTAAGGATATTAGGAGGTTAAGAGAAGGCGAGATGATCCCATGCATTAAAAAAGAAGCAAGAAAGCTGCTATGGCTATTGGATCATACCCTTTCTGATTACTGTCTGGATATGTCTTAGTTCATAGGGATTGTTACTCTATGCCTGCTGCGAGCAAGAATTTGATTTCTATTTTATGCTTAGCATAAGATAGTTTTATAATTAGCTTTTTCAAAGATCACTGTACTATTCTTTTTGAAAAAAATAAAATTATAAATGGTTTCTTAATTAACGATCGCTATCAATTATACGTAGATATTTTTGTTTTTAATATCGAGCAAAACATGAATGCCATCAGATCAAAATGATCTAGGGATAGTCTAAATGAAAGGTATCTATAGCACCTTAGGTTAGACCATATAGCTAAAGGTAGGATTAACAAATTGAAAAAAATTGGACTAATGGATCTATTGACTTCTAAGTTATATCCGATTTGTGAGTCATGCCTTCAAGGCAAAATGACCAAGCTTTTTTTTATGGGATACGGGAAAAGAATCACAGACCTACTTATCCTTGTATATACAAATATATGCTAATCATTTGATGTGCCGGCCAGAGGCAACTTTTTATACTTCATTACCTTTATCAATGATCTATCTTGGTATGGGTCTGTGTACCTAATATGACACAAGTCTGAAGCCTTTAAAAAGTTTAAAAAATTTAGACATGAAGTAGAAAAGTAAACTGGAAAGCCCATTAAGGTTCTTCGATTAGATCGAGGAGGTGAATATCTTAGTCGAAAATTTTAGAATTATATCAAGGATAATGGCATAATCTTATAATGGACTTCATTTGAAATACCTCAACTTAACAGAATTTTAGAATAGAGAAACCAAACCCTATTAGATATGGTCCGATCCATGATGAGCTTCAAGGACCTTCCTGAGTTTCTTTGGGGACATGGCATAATAACAGCTATTTACCTGCTAAATATGGTTCCATCTAAAATCATTCCTAACATACTGTATCAGATATGGCATGGTAAGAAGCCAAGTCTGAGTCATCTCAGACTTTGAGATTGTTCAACCAATGTTAAGAGATAATAGGCGGACAAGTTATAATCTAGATCACTTAGAGCTCGATTTGTTGTATATCCTAAAGAGTTATTAGGATATTTTTTCTATCTTCTAAAAGACCGTAATGTGATTGTAAGTTGAAACATCATTTTTCTTGAAAAATAATTTATTCAAGATGGTGACATAGAAAGATAAATTACGCTTAAGGAGAAGGTCTCCGAAGAGCAACTAGCCAAGGAACCTGAGGAACTCAGTCAGTCTGAGCTGATCAATACACTACCTCCACCTTATAAGTCAAGTAGGGTTTTCCATCTTCCTAATAGATACTTAGGTACTATTTCAATAGAGAAAATATTCTTTATAGAAAATGGGGTTCATGGTGATGATCCTAAGATCTATGATAAGGTGATATCAGATATTAACTCTGAGAAATGGCTAGAGGCAATAAAGTTAAAAATTGACTCGATGTGCTCAAACCAAGTCTGAACCTTTGTAGATCCACCTGAAGGTATTGTACCTATTGGGTGTAAATGAATCTTTAAGAAAAAGATAGGTGTAGATGAAAATATAGAGATATTCAAGGCTAGATCAGTGGCGAAAAGATACTATCAGTGTGAAGATATTGACTATCAAGATACCTTCTCACTAGTAGCCATGCTAAAATCCATCAGCACATTGCTTGCTATTGCAGCATATTTTGACTATGAAATATGATAGATGGATATGAAAAATAATGTTCTTAAATGAATATCTTGAGGAAGATATCTATATGGAATAGCAGCTTGATTTCACTTTCGGTGATGGTGATCATAAGGTATGCAAGCTGCAAAGATCTCTCTATGGACTTAAGCAAGCATCTCAGAGCTGGAATGCTCGTATCAATGATGTAATCAAATCATTTAGTTTCATCAAGAATGAGAAGAAATCTGATGTGTTCAAGAAGATTAGTAGGAGCGCTGTTGTCTTCCTCATACTATATGTGAATGACATCCTCCTAATTGAAAATGATATTTTTATGTTGATCTTGGTCAAAGTATGGTTATCTAAGGAGTTTTCTGTGAAAGACCTAGGAGAAGCATCCTTCATTTTGGGAATTAAGGTCTATAGGGATAGATCGAAGAGGATGTTGGGTCTCTCATAGAAGAAGTACATAGAAAAGGTGCTGAAAAGATTTAGCATAGAAAACTCCAAGAGGGGACTAGTGCCTTTCAGACATGGCATTCATCTCTCCAAAAGGATGTACCCCAATACACTTAAGGAGATTGTATGTGTGAGCAAGATTCCTTATACTTCAGCAATAGGGAGTCTCATGTACGCCATGCTATGTACATAATCTAATATCGCATATGCTATGAGTGTCACGAGTAGATATCAATCGAATCTAGATGAAGAGTACTGAACTTCTATGAAATGTACCCTTAAGTACTTGAGAAGAACTAAAGCTATATTTTTTATCTTTGGTAATGGAGAACTCTAGGTCCAGAGGTATACAAACTTAGACTTTATGTCTGACATAGATAATTGAAAGTCAAAATTTGAAAGTCTATTTCTATGCAATGATGGTGATGTAAGCTAGAAGAGTTTCAAGCATACAGCAATTTTACCTCATCGGCATTTACCTTGAGAAGGGATATGTTGAGGTTAAGAGAGTCGACACCACAAACAATGAGACTGACCTACTAATGAATCCTTTAGGCCAGCAGAAGATCGAAGCCCACCTTCAGAAGATGGAACTTAGATTTATAGCTAATTGACTTTAGGTCAAATAGGAATTTGTTAGATATATGCCCTAGAAGTCAGATTGGCCAATATTTATAAAATACTTTTTAGAAATATTTTTATAATTTTGACTTAAAATTAATAAAAAAATTATTTTCTATCAAATTATATATTTAAAGTGTCTGTGATCTATCCATTGAGTTTATAAGCATAATAACACATATTCTCAAGAGTTAAGAATTTAAGACGTGTTGTCATAATTAACTCATAAACTACTTTCGATCGTAGGATCATCAAGAAGATGGTGATCGATTTGAAAGATTGATGTATGATCGCTTTCTTAGGATAGATGAATCTTAAGTCTATAGTATGAAGACATCAAAGTGAGAGTACAGGTACTTGTTGAGAACAAGAGCACTGAGCGTGACCACCTCGAGCAGTCATATGAAAGTCTACTTTCTTGTCGATGACTAGCTTGATGCTGTAGCCATGTGTTTGGTTCTCTTATCTAATGTGCATCGATAGTTCACCTTGAGTGTGTTATAGTTTGACGATACCATAACTCAGTCTCCTAGCAATTCAAAATCCTGAGGTGTATGTTAGCTATAGCATGTTCATTGTAGGAATTGGATTGCACCAATAGGAGATCTATCAACCTCGATAGAGTAGTTCCATGATAATTATGAGATCAAGTCCTAAAACTTGTAGCCATGGTAGTGTGAATATAATAAAATGAAGTTTCTATTTGAGTTTTACATCAGACTTGAGTCGAATGATTTATTCATATGACGTGTAGGGTTTGACGAGTTTACCCTGACCTAGATCATATTGAGGTTCATGATAGAAGACCATAATCACATAGGTAGCTACATCAAGAGGTTCGTTTTCAATTCTGATAGATTGCCACCATATACTGCTAAGTGTCATCGGATGATTTTAGGATCAATTATAATTATCTTAATGATCGATGATTCTAATTGGGTGAATTAAAAGAATTCTAGTCCATTGAAAGATGTTTCAATGATGTCGATGATGGAGATCATGACATATCCTATTATCATATAGAATTAAACCTAACTGGATCACACAAATAAGAATTTGGGTTTGGATGTCATCAATTAGGCTAATATGGTTCGATTGATTTGGAGTCGATCCAATCAGATTTAAAAAAATCATGCTAGCACATGACTGGACCTAACTTTCTCCTTCTATCATCTTTTTGGTTCATCTCAATGGAGTCAAATTAGATTTGGCTCATCCGAGAACCCTATATGATTTTATCCTGATCAGATTAGAGCTTGTCCTGGCCTTATTAAGGCTTGTCCTGAAGAGTTCAGGGTTTGTCTTAATCCAAGCAAGGGGCAAAGGGGCACCAGGACAAGGGCTTGTCTCTTGACCCGATCTTTGCAAGAAAGAAAGGGAGGGGGCAGCGCCCCCTGGAGATTTCTTAGGGAGCGCATCCCAAATGAATTTTTGCATGGAGAAAAGGGTGCACGCCCCTCCTGGCGTGCGCCCCTTGTGGATAAGCATGAGGAGTCTCTCATTCAAAGGAGTTTAAATGAGTCTAAAGTTTGAATGGTTCAAACTCTAGGAGAGATAACTTCTGCACCTACTTCAGATAAAGTGACACCATTATTTTTTGGTTTTTGGCAACACAATTCTAAAGAAAATATGAAGAAGGCATGAAAATCAAGGGAGAGTCCTTCTACATGTTGGCTTTGATATGATCAATGTCAAATGCTAAGGGACTCTAGGATTTGGTCTATATATAGACCCTATGCCAAAGTGTTTGGAGTTCCAATTAACCCATGCCCAGACTCTGCCCATCTCTCCACCGCCATGCCATCTCTCCTTCATCCTCTCCCTCTTCTCCATGCGCAAGGAGTTGGGTGAAACCATCAATCAAATAAGTTGAAGTGCTGCTGCAAAGATTAAGTTAGGGAGTCGCTATTGGTGAGACGAATGCATTGCTGCTGAAGATCAGATTGAAGGTGCAACTGGAAGATCCCAGATCTGATCTTTTGAGATCAGATCCAAAAGGAGAAGATCTCCAAATCTTACTTGAGTGGACTTCAGTAGAAGCCGGATGCGTGCGCGACTAGCATTTAAACCTTGAAACTTCGTCAGATCATTGCTGCAAATAAACTATTTATCCGATCAAATAATATGAGATGTTACTAATTTTAATTTTATTTTATTTTTATATTCAAATAAATCTAATCAGATCTGAGAACTCTCAGATTTGATCGAGTCATAGAATTTTTTTAAAATATTCTGCATCAGATTTGATCAGATTAGATCGATCCTGCAGTCTAGGAATAGAGAATCCTTCACTATTCTACTTCCTATATCATTACTGTTGCATGATTTATTCAGGATACGGTGCTTGAGCTCGAGTTTCAAGGTGTCAAAAAGCAATTCACAATGCTTTAGGTTAATATCTTGTTTATTTTTTAGTTTGATTATCTTTTACCAATGTGCTAAATTAGGTCTAGGTTTACATAATGCCATTTTATGCAGACATGGTCAGTGACATGGTCAGTGTGTACACCAAGGCCTGTTACAGCAAAGCTTGCTGCTGTTACGGCTCTATTAACATGGAAGGTAAGAATGAAATATACTTTAATGAATTTATGTTATCATTGACCCCATTATTTTTCTTGCATATTCTTTTGTTTCTTTTAGTTTTCTAAATTGTGTAATTTGTCTTCAGCATGTACTTGATGCCCTTTTCCCCTCTGTTCTATTCTTGGAGGCACTTGTGCAATACCTGGAACATTTGGTTGTGGAAAAATAGTTATCTATCAGGCACTCTCAAAGATAACCATATTTTGAACGATAATTTTTTTTTTGATATTTTCTATTTCAATATGATCTTCCACTTATTTTTGTCACCTCATCTTTATTTGGTACTCTAATTCTGACACCATGGTTTACATGGGTTGCGGGGAAAGAGAAAATGAAATGGTTGAGGTTTGTGCCCCCACCCTCTCTAGTTATCAGTCCTAGTTTGGATTTTTTTCCACGTAAGGGAAAAAAATGTAATTCTATTTTTTTTTTTTTTATGCTTCTTTTATGATTTCTAAATTTATTAATGTATGATGTTAAATATCTATTTTGAAGCATCATTGGAGGGTAATAAAGATGGACAAAATAATGGTAGTGGTGAAGTGCACCTAGGCACTCCATAGTTGTTATTTTCTAATATCCTATGTTTTATGTATGAGATATTTATTTAATGTGTGTACTTTATATATGCATATGATACACACTTCTTATATTTATTATTTATCTTGATACTATGTGTACTTTAGACGTGCTTTGACATACTATGCAAGCTTTATAAAATATATACTTTATTAATTTTTTGGTGTTATTGGATTAACAAATGTTATTGTTGTTGGACGACTTAAAATCTATTGTTGGATGACTTGAAATTATTGTAGCTATTGTTGGATATATAGTAGGTTTTTGAGGTAAAATAGCTTTCGTTGAAGTTCAGCAGGATGTCCAACCTTGATATAGTATTGATTGGAGTTGTGACGATCGAACTCGAGCCTCAACCAAGTTGATTGTCTAGTCTTGGCGAATCCTTGAAGATCAGACTTCAAGGATCACTGGGTTCAAAACTTCATTCAAGAAGAACTCATGAGTGCTTGACTTCATGTGCAAGCCGATCTTCTTAATGGAAGTCCTTCCGGCTCCTTCCTGATAGCGGCCGATCTTGAAGGCGGCCAAATTTCTCTATTTCCTCTCAATAATCGTAGACCCTATGAAATTATACCATAAACTTCAGCTAGATGAACTTGAGCAGCGAAAGAAGTTGCCATTTGACTAATTCTGATTCCTGCCTCAAGGTAGGCAGCAGGCTTCTATCAAATAAAAAATCCTGGCATAGCCCAACCTTGTCTGGTGGCTATCCTTGAAGGTGGCCAAATTTCTCAACTCCATTATAGATAACAAGATCTCATGAATTTCACGTCAAGGCCCTTAGTCGGATGAACTTGAGTTAGTGAGAGGACTTTGCTATCAACATAAGTCCGATCTTCAACATGAAATAAGCAGTGGTCACTTGAGAAGCAACGAATCTCAATTTTCATCCATTCCAGCTTCAAGTCAATCTCAGATCTTTGCTATCCTAGCCAAACTTTCTTAAGAAATCCTGATCGTAGTCCTCATTAAAAAGCCTACCATCTCCTTTCTGGCCTCTAGTCTGAATGCCCTTACCCACTCTTGGCCGACCTTGAAGGTGGCCAAGCTCCTGAAAGCTATCAAAGGCAGCATCGACAAGATCCAAGCTTAGAACTCAATTACAAGTCCGCCATATGCTACTTAGAAGCTGACCTTCAAATTTGGCCAGTCTGGCTTCGAGTTTTCCATCCTAACATGAACATCTTGCTACCAGGCACAAAAGTATCCAACTATCCATCTGAACTTCGACAAATAAAATTAAACCACCAGTAAGTCATGACAAACAATAGCCCACACTCCATAACAAACTCCAAGTGGCCCAAACGGCCTTCTGACATTCCATTATGGCTGTCACTATCATTCGACTACAAGCTCCACCTATATAAGAGATCCTTCAGGTACATCTTCCTCTCTTAAGCTTTTCTCTTTGCTTTAATTCTCTTATGTACTCCATTCATGTTGGCCAAACAACTAACTTGATCATCAAAAGATCCTATCAGAGGCAACTCTGGCCAGGACTTCATCTTGCAGCTTTCGTCGACGACCTCATTTTCTCCAACTCCAGCAAACTCCGATGTGCAATCATTTTCTGCACCAATAAGATTGGCACCAGAGGAAGGATCTCTGAGCCCTTATTCTAAAAGTACTGAGTCAAATTCATCTTGCTCCTCTCTTCTTCCACCTTTTACCTCTGATCTATTTTTATTCTAGTAGTATGACACCTAGGAAGGTTCCTTTTTGGTGATCCATCACCTCTGTCACTAGATCCAACCCAGAGCTGGCGGATCAGCCTGCTCCGACCCCACCACCAGCACCTTAACCTACTCTACCGATAGCCATGGTGGATCTAGAGCAGTTCAACCTACTGATGTAGTCGGTTAGGGGCCTCATAGAAGTAATGCAGGCCATGTAGCAAGCTCTAACACTAGCACCACCAGAGAGACCATCGTCGGAGCACTGGAATCCAGCATAAGGAAGGCCTATATGGGCAAGTCAACCTATGAATCTTGGATGGAAAAAGCAGAGAGTAGAGAGCCCCTATTCCAAGCATGACTCCACCCTCAGAAGGTCTCTACCTCCATTCAGCAAGCCATACTTTGAAATTTATGATCAAGATGATATTCTCGATTAGAGGTTTTAGGAGATGAATCGATGGATCGAAGAGCTCCACCATGCCATCCTAGCCCACAATGATGACATCTGCACCAATCCTCCATTCTTCAGCCAGATCATGTAGGAGCCCTTCTCGCCAAACTTCAAGCTCCCCCAATTTGAGAGTTATGATTGTTGCCTAGATAGACAACCCAAGAGGGGTGAATTGGGTTTTCAAAAATTAAAATAGATATGTATAGTGCTAAATTATTAAAACCTAAGTGAATCAAATATAAGAGAAAATAGAACATACAATTAAAAGCATACACACAAACAAGAGAATTTTATAGTGGTTCGGTGTTCTTCCAGCACCTACGTCCACTCTCCAAGCACACTCTTGGAAATTTTACTATAATCCCGCAAGATTACAGTCGGATAGCTTTTTTGCGGTCACTATCCAAAAATTTAGTTGGTTTTTTTCTAGGTTCACCAACCACAATCTTTATAAGAATCAGATGAATCAATCTGAATAAATAGAGAAGAGAAAAAACCCCAAAATCCAAGTTTTAGCCTATGCTGAAACCAAGTACATGAAAAAAAGAAAAAAAATTTTACAACTCGAAATGCCCTTTTGAATGAGCAGAAAAGTTATCCTTGCAGTTTGTTGAAAGCCTCTTTGAACGTGTGGAGTTAGTGCACCTGAGGATTCTTCAAAGCTTGAGAGAATAGATTGATTGGAGATTGAGTATTCGTTCAAGAATAGAGCGTGCTTTTCTTTCTCTTATTTTTCTCTTCTTTTGAAAAATAATCTTTCTTTCTTTTATATCTCTAGTATTTTCTTTTTTTTGATGATGATTGGAGTTCAGAAAAAATAAAATCTGACCGTTGGAGAGCAGCAACTAGCCATTGGAATGAAAAAAATTTGACTTGGAATGTCCCGTCAAAAAGCTATCGATGTGTCTTAAGATCTCTCGATTTGTCTCGAGATGTCTCACCAGGTTATGAGTATTGAAAATGTGTTTCAAAGCCAATCGTCAATCTATTGATGATTATGCGATATATTTATAATTGTAGATAAATTATAAATTAATAAAAATTATTTTGGTATTTTTTATCATAAATTCTGTTGTCTTCTAATGAACTTCTGTGTTGTAATAAAGTTCTTAGGACTATCTAGACTCGGCAAAGGAGGATTTATCATTTTGTCCTTAAAAAGTTTACGATCAAATGATATGTTGTTAGTTAGGATGATAATATTTATCAAGTATAGATCGTTGTGTGCCATATAGGTTGGTTGTCTACATAACTAAGGAGTATTGAGACACTAATATGGTATGCAAGTGAGATGTATGGGTACATCTATACTAAACATGACCAACTCTAGGGCTTTTCTCCTATCAAGATTAGCTTCGATGGAATATTGGTATAAATATCCCTCCGACCTGAGATCACCATGGTGACTTTCAAGCAACTTACTATATTTTGGTGTTGGACTATCTAAATTTCTAATTCAGTGATGGATGGTTTCTAGACACAATCAAGTACTTATGGAGTTGGTGCATGTATCAAGATGGGATTGACTACTGATTTCAGGAGTTGTGTTCGATTATGTTTCAATTTAGCAAAACCTTGGCCAGGATAGTCTTAAAGAGGAGTTATGAGACTAATTGCTTTGAAACACGACATGGATGTATTTTCTAAGGTTGACAGTCTAACCCTGAGTTATCTATTACACAGAGATCATAGGGATAAATTATATGGTAACCATATATATGTAGGTTCCGAATGTTGCGATTGCTATTGTTCGACCTATCCGGACGTCGGATACCAATGCTAAATGGTCACTTTGATTAGTATAGAAATTGATTTCTATGCTACCAGCTTAGGTTTAAACCTGTGGGGTCACACACATTAGGAGTTTTTAGCTGATCTAATGGCTGATCAAGAGTTCCATTGGTCTGGAACTCTATGGTCAAGAGTTCCACTGGACTAGGACTCTATGACCAAGAGTCCTAATGGACTGGGACTCTAAGTCTGACTTGTCTGAGACTCTCGGATCAAGTGTCCCATTGGTCTGGGACTCTATGGTCAAAGAGTCCTACTAGACTGAAACTCTATTTTCAAGAGTTCTACTAGACTGGAACTCTGAGTCCTACTTGTCTGAAACTCTCTGATCATGAGTTCTGATAATCTAAAAAACATGGTCAAGAGTCCCACTGGACTAGAACTCTATGACCAAGAGTCCTACTGGACTAGAACTCTGAGTTCTACTCATCTAAAACTTTCTGATCAAGAGTTTCACTAGTCTGGGACTCTATGATTGTGTGTTCAATTCGTTTGGGACATTGGGTTCAAGAGTCCCGCTGATTTAGGACTCTTCAAGATTTTCATGTTGTTAGGACTCTGTTGCCTAGTAACACATTTAATTTGGACTTAGATATTGAAGGATTAATGAGCAATTTGATTGATGATTAGCTTAATTTGATTGAGTGATAAGAATTTGATCAAGTTTGATTAATTTGATTCGATTGGATTTGATCCGATCAGGTCATGAGATGACCTAATCGCTATGGGAGTTTTGACCCTGATTTGATCAGGATGTAGATCTAATTAATTTCTAATTTAATTAAAATTTTATTGGATTAGGCTAAGCCTAATTTAGTTGGGTGTAACATAGTTTAATTGGATCTAAATTAATTGGTTTGGTTGAAACCAATTAGGACCAAGTCAAATGAAGTTTGAATTCAAATTCTCCCATGCGCCCACCATTTTTGACTTTTTCACTATGCTTCCCACGCCCTCCCTTTTGTTTATCAAATATTTTTTGAAAAATAAAAATATGCATGTAGAAAGAGAGACCTTCTACATCTTAAACACAAGGGAGGGGGCTTTGGATAAGGATAAGAGACTCATTTGATTTTTGAAATTAAGTGAGTGGTTAAAACCTCTCAACCACTCGACCCTTATCATTTTCTATATAGTTCTCCCATGGTATTCATATAAATAAACAATGAAAATTTTTGTGCATGTAGTAGAAGGGGTTAGCATTATGTGGTAAAAATTTTAGAGTGTTTGGGAATCAGTTCTAGGCAAAAAAAATCTTGGAGTGAAGGTGAATAAGATCCTGCATTACTTTTCTTTTCCTTTATGCCTCTTTTCTCTTATGATTTTCACCTCTAAGGATATTCTATTTTTAGATATAATCTAAATAGAGATTATACATCTAAATGTTATCTTTTCATAAAAACTTATTTCATCAAGAAACTTCACACAGAGAGGGCATGATAGGATTTTTAGTGTGTCAGGGTTTTTGGACCAAGTGAAATCCTAGATTTGGGAATCTAGGTTCGGGTGGAGAGGTCGAGTGCTGTGAGCATCAGATCACCACCAAATTTGAAACACATCTTCATCATCCTCCAATATTTATATTATAATTTTTTAGAATATTTAAGAAATAAGAAAGTATATGATCGATCGTGATCAAATATCGAAGGCTTTGGTGAGGAGTTAGCACTCCAGTAGGGCTGATCAGGACTAGGAGCTCTGTGTGGACCAACCGTAGAGGCTGAATATATGTGCAGCTATGACACAATACTAGAGCATTATCCAATAAACTTAGATTGTAGTGATCGACTATCCATAAAAAGGTATTATATTCTGAACACGTAGATATAGTAAATAGTTTATTATATAGTTTTATTTTCAGATCTATTGATGTATGCATGCATATTATGTTTAGATCCTAATGTATAGGCTTAAATAATCTAATATGATCAGTAGATAACTAATTAGATTAATTATTTTTTATTACATCATTGCTATTTTTGAAATATTTTTCGAAAGTAGTATGGCAAACCCTGCACTATTTTCTTAAAATGGTATCAGAGTAAGGCTCTTTAAACATGATATGCTTGCATATTTAGATTAATAATTTAGATTTAATCTAAATATTAATCTATTAATTAAAGTAATTAGATCTAAAGAATTAAAATTTAGATCACACGGACTGCAGGTTGTCCTGCTATAGGATTTACCCCCTACAGTGAAAAGATTATCCTAGTACGTTGATGATCTATATTGTTAATCATGAAATTACTAGATTTGATCTAATATTTTTATAATTTAATTATATTAGATTTTAATCTAATTTATGATTATGAATGCATAATTAGATAAAGTTTGATTCATGATTTCATTATTATGTAGTGTACATAGTTTCAGATTAAACCCTACAACTAGTGTTATTTGTGAATTAAGGCGATTTAATTTTAAAATGAGTTGACTCAATTAGTGAACAATGCTAAGTTATAAAGAATCTTTCAAAATTAAAAATATTTTTGAAATGCTGAACCCTAACCCTCAGCCCATAAACTTAATTAAAAATTAAGTATAATAATTTAGTATCTAGAATTATGAATTAAGACTCTAAGTCATTAATCATAAACTTATGGATTATTGGGTTAGTTGAATTAGGTCCATAAATTGGGTTAGACCTAAGGTTAGTTAAAAGATGGATTAATTTAGAGTAATTAATTAAATTTAATTAAATATTAATTTAGATTAGATCAAGGACTCTATAGAATCAATTACAATAGTTGTAGTTGGTCAAGTCTATGACTTTAACAAGGACCAAATGGACTTGATTCAAGGCTACGCAGTCAAATCCAAAATTATTAGGTTGGTCAAATTAAAACTAATGAACCGGATGGTGTCTAAGGTAAGTTTGACAGTTTGATCAATGATTTTTAATTGGAAGCTCCTCGCACTGATTCGATCTTTGACGAGTTAATGGCATATCCCTTCCACTGATCTCACTTACCTGGCCATCCTGGTGAGTTAGATTTTGATTAGATCACTTGGTGATTCGGGCTCATCCATATCTATTAGGTAAATCAGTCTGACTGATTTAGGTGCTCCTAATGCCAGCTTAGATTAGATTATTTTCTAACTTGATGAAGTTAGTGGAAGAATCAAACTTGGCTTGCAAAATTTTTTTAAATTTATTAACTAAATCTTCTAAAATTATTAGATCCTTAGAAATGAAATAGTTATATAGATAACTAAATCATAGCCTCCCATTAAGTTGAGTGATAATGGGTTAATTAGTATAATGATCATTGAAGGCTCAAAGGCTTGGTGATTATTGACTAATAAAATTATCATTCATAAAATGATAATTTGATAAAATCTTTCTAATGGTGGTTAGGTTGGCCAATCAAAGTCGGGCTTGATCATTTATTGGTTAGATAAGATCAAATGTGGTCATGTTAATGGTTGGACCTAATCAAAACCTTTTTAAGTGGAGGCCAAAGCCTACTGATTAGGTTTATGGGGCAAAATTAATGTTACTAGAAGTTGTTTAGAGAAACAATTAATTTTGAATCTACTCATAGGTGCACATGGGTTGACCAACCAAAGTTGGACTCATGTGTAGTCTATGTGGATTCTAGTACCCACTAAGAAATTAGAGTAATTCTTCAAATTGGAGGTAGAGGCTATCAATTCGTATAAAATAGTGGAAGAATCTTTTGACTGAAGTCTAAGTCTTTAGAATTAATAATTCATATACTAATTAGAGTTTGATTTTTTTTTTGTGCAGACATGGCCACTAATCTATCACTCCGATCATTGTTAGACCATGACAAATTAATGAAACCCAACTACGATAGCTGGTATCGTAAGTTGAAAATCATCCTGGAGCATGAGTGAATCCTTTATGTGGTAACGGATCGAGCACCTAAGGAGCCAGCCCCGAATGCGAGGAAAGTGGTCCGAGAAACTTATCTAAAGTGGCTCAATGACCGCACCACCATTCAATGTATAATACTGACGACAATGAATGATGAGTTCAGCCATAGGTTTGAAAATGCCCAGCCATAGGATATGCTTCAAATATTGAATGACTCTTTTGGCACATCGAACAATATTGAAAGGCATAAAATAAGTTGAGCCATTTTCAATGCTCAGATGAGGGACGGGGCCTCAGTCACCAATCATGTATTGTACATGATCGAGGTGATTGAGCGCCTTAGTAAGTTGGGCTTTCTCCTACATGAGCAGCTCGGTAAAGATGCGATCCTTAATTCTTTGTCCAAATTCTTCCTATCCTTCCTAACTCATTTTAGAATGACAAAGCCTACAGTGAGCTACCATAGCTTGCAGTGAGCTACCATAGCTTGTTGGGGTTGTTGTAGAACTTTGAGAAGGATCACCAACTCCACAAGGAGACGGTGAATGTAGTGGGAGGGTCTTCTTCTGGTCATCGATCCTTTAAGAAAGGGAAGAAGAACAAGAAGAAAAAAAAAAAGAAGATGCGGCCGCATGCTGGGACGATTGCACAGGGTCAGACCAAGAAGTGCAAGCCTAACCAGAGCCAGGCAGAGTGCTTCTTCTACAAAAAGCTGGGGCACTAGAAGAGGAACTATCCTCTATACATTGCCTCCCTGGATCCAAACAGACCGAGGAAGAAGCAAGTGGTTGCTGGGCAAGGTAATTATATGATAACATCTTGTAATTTTTTTTTATTTGATTCTATTGCTTAGGTATTAGATACTGAAAGCCCTTATCATATTTATAATTCTATGTAGGGCTTGCAGGTCAATAGAAGATTTGATTAAGATGAGAGGTTCCTGAACATCGGAGATGGAAGACAAGTTTCAATTCTAGCTTTAAAAATCATGAACCTTATAATCAATTCAAATAAAGTTATTTTTAATGAATGTCATTATTGTCCAATTTTCTTATTGAATGTCATTTCTATAGGCCTTTTGGCCATGAATGGTTTTGAATTATAAATAAAAGAAAAATTTTGTAATGTCATTTTGAATGATGTTACAATTTTGATTGGATAATTGAATAACAAAATTTATTTACTTTCTATGCATGTTAATGTGATTCAATCCTCCAGTAAATATCCTAGAATTAGTGATGTGTCTGATGTCTACCTTTGGCACTATAGGCTAGGTCATATTAACAAGAATAGAATTGACAGGTTAGCTCAAGAAGAAATTCTTGAGGTTAGTGATTGTGAGTCACTTTCGACCTATGAGTCCTATCTTCTTGGTAAGATGACCAAGTCACCTTTTACTAGAAAAGGTGAACGAGCCACTGAACTCTTGAGTTTAGTACATTCGGATGTATGTGGACCCATGAGCTCAAGTGCTAGAGGTGGATATTTCTACTTCATAACCTTCACAAATGACCTATCGAGGTATGGGTATGTCTATTTAATGAAGCATAAGTCGGAGTCGTTTGAAATGTTCAAACTATTTCAAAATGAGATAGAAAAGCAAACTAGGAAGAGTATTAAATCTCTTCAATCTAACCGAGGGGGTGAGTTTTTTTCCAATGAGTTTCTGACATATCTTGGGAAGAATGAGATTCTCTCTCAATGGACCTCTCATGAAATACCACAACATAATGGTGCATTTGAAAGAAGAAATCGGATCCTATTGGACATGGTTCGATCCATGATGGAGTTTGTTGGTTTGCCGATCTCTCTATGGGGATATGCGCTCGAGTCAACTTGTTATATTTTAAATAGAGTTTTGAGTAAACTATTAATAAAACATCATATAAAATATGGATAGGGCGTAAGCCAATGCTTTCACACCTTAGGGTTTGGGGGTTTCCAGCCTATGCCAAACATTTGATGACAGACAAGCTTGGACCTACGTCTGATAAGTGTAGTTTTATTGGTTATCCAAAAGAAATCAAAGGATACTACTTCTACCTTACTGATGAGCAAAAAGTGTTTGTCAACCATAAGATAGTTTTTTTAGAAAAGGAGTTCCTTAATGAAGAAACTAATGCATCCAAGGTCGAACTTGATGAAGTATGATAGGTGAAAGAATGGACATAAGTTGTTAAACCTGAGCCAGATCTGATTAGATCATACTCAGAATCCATTGTAGAAGTATCCTTAAGGAGATCTGGTAGAGTACCACGTCAACCAGATAGATACTATGGTTTTCTGGTCCGAGATGGGGATCCTATCAAACTCGATGAGAACGATTAGGACCCAATCACCTATATAGATGTAATGTAGAGATCCAACTCTAAGAAATAACTTGAGGTCATGAAATTTGAGATGGAATCCATGAAGGTCAATGATGTATGGACATTGGTTGACCCACCCGAAGGGGTAAAACCCATAGGATGTAAGTGAGTCTTCAAAAGAAAAAATGGCACAGACAGAAAGGTGGAGATCTATAAAGCCCGTTTGATTACCAAGGGGTATCGTCAACATTATGGTGTTAACTATGACGAGACGTTCTCTCCTGTGGCAATGCTCAAATCCATTTGGATAATACTTGCCATAGCTGCCCATCTGAACTATGAAGTCTGGTAGATCGATGTGAAAATAGCTTTCCTGAACAGAGAGCTGGATGAAGATGTGTATATGATACAACCTAAAGGTTTCATATTCATAGATGAGTCTAAGGTGTGTAAGCTTCAAAGATCCATTTAGAGACTAAAGCAGGCATCTCGAAGCTAGAACATACAATTTGATTGAACAATCAAAATGTATGGCTTCGTTAAGAACGAAGAGGAGCCCTGCATATACAAATGGACTAATGGTCCAGTAATAGTATTCCTAGTATTGTATATGGATGATATTCTCTTAATCAGGAATGATATCCCTACATTACAAAGAATAAAGATCTGACTGTCATCACAGTTCTCTATGAAAGATCTGGGAGAAGCTTCCTACATCCTAGGGATGAAGATCTATAGAAATAGATCTAAAAGGTTGCTTGGATTGTCCCAGTCCACATACATTGATACTGTGCTGAAATGATTTAGCATGAAAAATTCCAAGAAAGGCTATCCACTGATAGGCCATGAAACTTTTCTTTCAGAGAGGGATAGTCCAACAACACCTCTAGACAGAGAGTGTATGAATAGAATACCATATGCTTCAGTAGTGGATTCTATAATGTACGCCATGATATATATGCGATCAGATGTGGCATACTCACTAGGTGTAGTGAGTAGATACCAATCTAATCCAGGGGAGAATCATTGGAAGGTTGTTAAAACCATCCTGAAGTATTTAAGAAATACTAAGGACCAGTGGCTTGTATATGGTGAATCGGACTTAAAACTTATGGGATTTATAGACTCCAGTTTTCAGTTCGATCATGATGATAGCAAGAGTGTGTCGGGATACATATTTACCCTTAATGATGGGGCCAACTACTGGAAGAGTTCCAAGCAGCACACTATGGCCGATTCAGTTTGTGAGGTGGAGTATGTCGCTGCATCAGATGCTGCCAAAGAAGTGATGTGGCTAAGAAAATTTATCACCAAGCTTGGAGTAGCATCCTCCCTTGATGGTCTAATTCTACTCTATGGCGATAGCTTTTGAGTCATTGCTCAGGTGAAGAAACCAAAGGCACACCAGCGGACGAAGCATATTCTTCACCGCTACCATCTTGTTCAAGAGATTGTGGATCAAGGTGATGTCAACCTTTAGAAGATCAATGAAAAGGAGAACCTGACCAACCCATTCACTAAAGCTATTATGGTGAATGAGTTCGACAACTTTAAGTCAAAGATAGGTATTAGATACTGCACCGATTGGCTTTAGTCCAAGTGGGAGATTGTTAGGAATGTGTCCCAAAGTCAATCGTCAGTCTGTTGATGGTTGGACTATATATTTATAATTATATATAAATTATAAATTAATAAAAATTAATTTGATATTTTTCATCATAAATTTTATTGACTTCTAATGAACTCCTGTGTTGTGATGAAGTCCTTAGGACTATCTAGATTCGGCAAAGAAGGATTTATTATTTAGTCCTTAAAAAGTTTATGACCAAATGATACGTTGTTACTTAGGATGACAACATTTATCAAGTATAGATCATTGTGTGCCATATAGGTTGATTGTCCTCATAACTAAGGAGTGTTGAGACACTGATATGACATGCAAGTAAGATGTATGGGTACATCTACACTGATCATGACCAACTCCAGGGCTTTTCTCCTATCAAGATTAGCTTTGATGGAATATGGGTATAAATATCCCTCTGATCTGAGATCACCATGGTGACTTTCAAGCAACTCACAGTGTTTTGGTGTTGGACTATTTGAATTTCTAATTCAGTGATGAAAGGTTTTTGGGCACAGTCAAGTACTTGTAGAGTCAGTGCGTGTATCAAGATGGAATTGACCACTCCTGATTTTAGGAGCTGTATTTAATTATATTTCAATTTAGCAAAATCTTGGCCACTGTAGTCTTAGTGAGGAGTCATGGAACTAATTGCTTTGAGATATGACATGGATATATTTTCTAGGGTTGATAGTCTAATCTTGAGTCATCTATTACACAGAGGTTATAAGGATAAATTATACGATAACCATATTCATGTAGGTTCTGAATGTTGCGATTGTGATTATTCAACCTATCCAAATGTCGGGTACCATTGTTAGATGGTCACTTTGATTAGTATAGAAATTGATTTCTATGCTATCGGCTTAGGTTTGGACCTATGGGATCACGTACATTAGGAGTTCCTACTTGATCTGATGGTGATCAAGAGTTTCATTGGTCTGAGTCTCTATGGTCAAGAGTCCCACTGGACTGGGACTCTATGACCAAGAGTCTTACTGGACTGGAACTCTGTGTCCGACTTGTCTGGGACTCTATGTCCGACTTGTCTGGGACTCTCTGATCAAGAGTCCCATTGGTCTGAGACTCTATGGTCAAAGAGTCCTACTAGATTGAAATTCTATTTTTAAGAGTCCTACTGGACTGGGACTCTATGTTCTACTTGTCTTGGACTCTTTGATCATGAGTCCTGATAATTTAGGAAACTATGGTCAAGAGTCCCACTAGATTAGGACTCTATGACCAAGAGTCCTACTGGACTGAGAATTTGAGTTCTACTCATTTGAAACTCTCTGATCAAGAGTTTCACTAGTCTGAGACTCTATGATCATGAGTTTGATTCATTTGGGACACTGGGTTCAAGAGTTCCACTGATTTAGGACTCTTCAAGAGTTTCATGTTCATAGGACTCTATTGCCCAGTAATCCATTCAATTTGGACTTAGATATTTTTTGAAGAATTAATGAGAAATTTGATTACTGATTTGCTTAATTTGATTGAGCGATGAGAATTTGATCAAGTCTGATTGAATTTGATTCGATTGGATTTGACCCGATCAAATCATGAGATGACCTAATCGCTATGGGAGTTTTGATCCTGATTTGATAAGGACGTAGATCTAATTAATTTCTAATTTATTTAGAATTTTATTAGATTAGGCTAAGCCTAATTTGGTTGGATTTAACCTAATTTAATTGGGTCTAAATTAATTAGTTTCGTTGAAACCAATTAGGACCAAGTCAAATGAAGTTTGAATTCAAATTGTCGCATGCACCTACCATTTTTGACATTTCCACTCTACTTCCCACACCCTTCCTTTTGTTTGTTGAATATTTTTTAAGAAATAAAAATATGCATGTAGAAGGAGAGTCCTTCTGCGTGTTAAACATAAGGAAGGGGGCGTTGGATAAGGATAAGAGGCTCATTTGATTTTTGAAATCAAGTGAGTGGTTAAAATCTCGCAATCACTCGATCCTTATCATTTTCTACATGGTTTTCCCATGGTATTCATGTTAATAAATTATGAGAATTCTTTTTAATGTAGGAGAAGGGGATAGAATTATGTGGTAAAAATTTTAGAGTGTTTGGGCATCGGTTCTAGGCAAAAAAAATCTTAGAGTGAAGGTGAATAAGATCCTTCAGCAATTTTCTTTTCTTTTATGCCTCTCTTCTCTTGTGATTTTCACCTCTAAGAATATCCTATTTTTAGATATGATCTAAGTAGAGATTATAAATATAAAAGTTATCTTTTCATGAAAACTTATTTTATAGAAAAACTCCACACAAAGAGGACGTGATAGGATTTTTAGTGTGTCAAAATTTTTGGGCCGAGTGAAATCCTAGATTTGGGAATCTAGGTTCGGATGGAGAGATCGAGTATCGTGAGCATTGGATCACCACCAAATTTGAAACACATCTTCATCATCCTCTAGTATTTTTATTCTAATTTTCTAAAATATTTAAAAAATAAGAAAGTATATGATCGATCGGATCGATTGTGATCAGCCATCGCAGGCCCTAGCATGGAGCTAGCTCTCCAGTGGGGCTGATTGGGATCAGGAGCTCCATGTGGACCAATCATAGAGGCCAGACATGTGTGCAACTATGACATAATACTAGAACGTTATTTGATGAACTTAGATTATGGTGATTGACTACCCGCAAAAAGGTATTGTATTCTGAACACGTAGATGTAGTAAATAGTTTATTACATGGTTTTATTTTTAGATCTATTGATGTATGCTTGCATATTATGTTTAGATCCTAATGTATAGGGTTAAATAATCTAATATGATCAATAGATAATTAATTATATTAATTATTTTTTGCTACATCATTGCTATTTTTGAAATATTTTTTGAAAGTATCATGGCAAACCCTGCACTGTTTTCTTCAATGAGGCCTCTTGGGTTTTTTAGAAGAGCTCTCATCTTCAGTGGCATGAAAAATTACCTTTCTAGAAAAAATGGCTCGTCTGAGATCGAGATGTCTCGGATCTAAATGAGACATCTAGTTGGAATCATGAGACCTCTCAGGAATCCTGCGAGACCTCTCACTCTCAGAGCATAGAAACTGGGTTTCTATCGTCTGAGATTGAAACATCTCGAGATTCACTCGAGACTTCTCGAAATCGAGCCAGAACTGCATTTGCTGCATTCCAATCCACTCGAGAGCTCTCGAAAAAAATCCAAGACATCTCGAAGACTACTCCAAGGTAATTTTAGGAGATTTGAATTTCATTTAATTTTCACTTTATGTCTTCCTTGTTTTGGTCAAAGAGCTCTCTTTCTTCTGATATTGGAATACTTAAAATAAAATATATTAATAATCACTTGCTTTAATGTTTGGTCATCTCAAAATTACTTAGGGGGTCAATAATCTCTCCCTTTTTGATGATGACAAGACATTAAGTAAGCCATAAAAGGAATGTAAGCAATGTATATCAAGAACTAATGAATGCAATATTTTTATGCTAAAGCTCCCCATTAGTGTATGCTCTCATGAAATGAATAGAATTTGAATAACATTCTTTTCATTTTGTATTTGTTCATTTCAATCATTTTATTTTTTAAAAGTTTCTTTTTGTGAATTTATTTTTTTATTTGAATGATTATACATTTGTATTTTGTATGTTAGATTTAATTATGCATTTGCATATTTCTCCTTAATATTTCTTCTCCTTTTTGTCAGCATCAAAATCACAACAATGAGAGAATCTTAAAAAGACAAGAGCAGGAAAAAGATTGATTTCATTGTAAGATGTCATAATACATAGATAGAGATATATGTTGGTTTACAAAAAAATGAATCTCATACCAACATATTTAAACCAAAAGTTAAAATGAAAGAGATACTAGACCTAGTCTTCATCGGAGAGGAACTCAATGATGGGTTCAGAGGAGGATTTGGGTCTAGGAGAGGATAAGTGAGGAGTAGGTCTAGGAGAAGGTGATGGTCTAGAAGAAGATGATGGCCTAGAAATTTCAAGCTATATTTTTTTTTTCAAGATTGTATTAGGAGTGTATAGGATGATAGAGGGAGACCAAAAAATAATCCAAAAAATTTAAGATTAAATATTTTTATAGAGGATCACATACACCAAGTTCATCCCAAATTTTAGAGAATCTATCTTCACTTAGAAGTTTTATAAAAATATCAGCTAATTGATTTTTAGTTGAAACAAATTCAAGCATAATGTTATTATTTTGAACATTAAAATGAAAGAGATACTAGACCTAGTCTTCATCGGAGAGGAACTCAATGATGGGTTCAGAGGAGGATTTGGGTCTGGGAGAGGATAAGTGAGGAGTAGGTCTAGGAGAAGGTGATGGTCTAGAAGAAGATGATGGCCTAGAAATTTCAAGCTATATTTTTTTTTTCAAGATTGTATTAGGAGTGTATAGGATGATAGAGGGAGACCAAAAAATAATCCAAAAAATTTAAGATTAAATATTTTTATAGAGGATCACATACACCAAGTTCATTCCGAATTTTAGAGAATCTATCTTCACTTAGAAGTTTTATAAAAATATCAGCTAATTGATTTTTAGTTGAAACAAATTCAAGCATAATGTTATTATTTTGAACATGATCTCTAATGAAATGATGTCTAATTTCAATGTGTTTGGTTCTTGAATGTTGAATAGAATTTTTTGTCAGGTTTGTGGCACTAGTGTTATCACATTTAATAGGTATCTTGTTTTGCTTAGATCCAAAATCTTCGAGTTGTTGTTTGAACCAAAGTATTTGAGCACAGCAACTTCCCACAGCAACATATTTGGCCTTGGCCATTGACAGTGCTATAGAGTTTTGCTTTTTGCTATACCAAGAGATCAAGTTCAATCCTAGAAATTGACAAGTGCCATTAGTACTCTTTCTATCAAATTTACATCCTCTATGGTCTGCATCAGTGTATCCAATCAATTCAATGGAAGATTATTTTAAGTACCAAAGACCTAAGTTGTGTTTGTAGATCAAATATCTAAAAATTCTTTTAACAGCTAATAAGTATGATTCTTTAGGATTATATTAAAATCTAGCACACATGCACACACTAAATAATATATCAGGCCTACATGCAGTTAAGTAAAGTAAGAATTCTATCATACCTCTGTAGAGCTTTTTATTTACATTCTTACCATTCTCATCATTATCAAGTTTGCAAGAAGGGCCCATGGGTGTGCCGATTTTCTTTTTATTTTCTATGCCAAACTTCTTGAGCATCTCCTTAATGTACTTTGTTTGGCTAATGAAAATGCCTTCCTTTGATTGTTTGACTTGTAGTCCAAGGAAGAAATTCAGCTTCCCCATCATGCTCATTTCAAATTCACTCTGCATCAACTTAGCAAACTCTTGACAAAGAATCTTATCAATAGCTCCGAATATGATGTCATCCATATATATTTGAACTACAAGAAGGTCATTATTTTTTTTTTTAAAAATAGTGTGGTCTCTACAGTTTCTCTGATAAAATTATTTTGTAATAAGAATTTGCTATATCTCTCATACCAAACTCTAGGTGCTTGTTTAAGTCCATAGAGTGCTTTATTTAACTTATATACATGATTGGAAAATGAGTGATTTTCAAATTTGGGTAGTTGTTCTACAAATACTTCTTCGGCAATATAACCATTTAGAAAGATGCTTTTCACATCTATTTAAAATAATTTAAAATTCATATAACAGGCAAAAGCAAGTAATAATCTTATACCCTCTAATCTTGCTACAGGTGCATATGTTTCATCAAAGTCAATTCCTTCTTCTTGATTATATTCTTTAGCAACTAATCTAGCTTTATTTTTTACAACATTACCATGTTCATCTAATTTGTTCCTAAATATGCATTTTGTACCAATTATAGGATGATTTATGGGTCTGTTTACAAGAGTCCATACATTGTTTTTTTCAAATTGGTTTAGTTCATCTTGCATGGCTAGCATCCAATTAGAGTCTTATTGAGCTTCTTCTATGTTTTTAGGTTCTATCTGAGAAACAAATGCAAGGTAATCAAATATATCCTTAAAAGAGGATCTAGTTCTTACCCCTTGTGAAGGATCACCTAAAATCAATTCCTTTGGGTGATTATGTGCATATCTCCACTTCTTGGGTAGATCTCTATGATCATTAGATGCTTCAATCTCAACATCCTTGTTCAATGATTGTTGTAGAGTTATCTTTATCATGAATGATGTTATCCCTTAAGTTTAGCTCATTCATTCCATCTTCGAGAATTCCTATATCATCATCAAAAACATCTTTTTTTCTCGAAGAATGATTGTTAGCTTCGCCAAAAGTGTCATGTATTGATTCTTCATCAACTAAAGATTATTTGTTGAAGACTCTATATGCTTTTCTAGATATAGAGTATCCAAGGAATATACCTTCATCTGCCTTCGCATCAAATTTGCCTAGATTATCTTTACCATTGTTATGAATAAAATATTTGCAACCAAAAATATGAAAATAATTAATATTAGATCTTTGTCCTTTCCAAAGCTCATAGGAGATTTTCTTTAAAATTAGGTGAATAGAAACTCTATTTAGGATGTAAAATGCTGTGTTAATGGCTTCAACCCAAAAGTATTTAGGTAGATTTTCTTCAAACAACATGGTACGGGCCATATCAACTAAGGTTCTATTCTTTCTTTCAACAACATTTTGTTGAGGGATTCTAGGTGCTAAAAAATTATGTTCTATACCATGTTCATTGCAAAATTCTTCAAAGTATTTATTTTCAAATTCTGTGCCATGATCACATGGATATATACCACAGTAGAGTTCTTTTCATTTGTTATTTTCTTGTAAAACTTTGAAAATAATGAAAATGGTTCATCTTTGTGAGCTAAAAATAGAACCCAAGTGAAACGAGAATAATCATCAACAATTACTAGACCATACTTCTTTCCACCTTGTGATCCTAGTATGTCCAAATAAATCCATATGAATCAATTCAAGAGGCCTAGAAGTTGAAACTACATTTTTGGATTTGAAACTCCTCCTAGTTTGTTTTCCGAATTGGCAAGTATCACAAAAATGATCAATTTGGAAATTTAGTTTTGGTAGCCCCTTAACTAAGTCTTTATTATGCAATTTATAAAGAGTATGCATGCTAATATGACCTAATCTTTGATGTCAAAGCCAACTAGTTTCTTTTATGTTAGCATTCATTGCAAGTAGGCATTGGCCACTCTTCATGGCAATTTCATCAAGATTCACCATGTAGATATTCCCACGCCTAAATCCAATGAATTTTAAACTATAATTCAAGGAACTAGATACTTCGTACAAGGAAGATTCAAATGATACTTTAAAACCTCTATCACATAGTTGACTAATACTAAGCAAGTTATATTTAAAATTATCAACTAATAATACATTATCTATAAAGGTCGAAGGGGTAATCTGAATTTTACCATAGCCAATGATTTTACCTTATCCATTATCGCCAAAGGTGACTACTCTCCCTTACTTTCTTTCTAGGATGATGAATTATTGCTTATCACCCGACATATGCCTTGAGCAATCGCTATCTAAATGAAGGAAAATCCTAATTTCCCGGACTATGTTCGTTCAGATCTGATTGGATCAAGAGATATATTTCAAAATTTTTTTTTTATAATCCAGATCAGATCTGGGATGTTTTAGATCTGATTCTTATTTATTCTAATAATTAAAATAAAATCTAGATAAATTAAATCCCCACGCCCTCTTTCTCTCTTCTTTTTGGCATGAAATCTCTTCTTCCTAGTATCTCATGCATGCCTCTTCTCTCCCTCTCTTTCTCATATGGAAATTAGGTGGTAGATCAAGTCAAAGGTAGTAGTTTGTTTTGATTTGGGATTCTATGAAATCGAATCCTAATAGCCCACAACTTCTCCCTTATGTGCCACCCTCCTCCCCATTTCTTCTCTAGTTTCCATGGTGAAAAGGGAGACATTTTGTGTGTCAAAAGCTTGAGGTCCATGCCAAAAAGAAAGGAGGGGGCGCCCAAGTATTGGGCGCCCCAACTAAATGTCTATTTTGCATAGGTAATAGATCTGATCTATTTTTTATACATGCATTAGATGTAGTGTAGATGCATGTTAATGTGATTAACATATTTTATTTTTTTTCATTATGTTTAATTTTTGATATAATCTCATGCCTTAATCATGTAATAGGATATTAGATCTAGAATATTTTTTAGTATTAAAAATTAATTTTGATTAATTTTAGTCTTTCACTGTCTGATCTTGAAAAAATTTCAAGATCTAGTCCTGAAACCCAAGATTTGGTTCCTTCACATTCGAGCTTATGTCAGTCATTTTAATGCTGCTGCTTTAGAGGTCTACAACTTGGACCAGTCTATTGCTATGGCCGCACTGAAGGATGGCCTTCTTAAGAATGATCTCCTTTTTCTCTTAGAGAAGAAGTATCTTTGGAACTTTATCGACACGTTAGCTTGAGTGGAGGGCTATGCCTAGGCTAAGAAATCTTTTAAGCTTCATGATGAAGAGGCCATAGGAGAGTGGCAAATGAGAGAATCTAGTGATCCCGCACTTGAAGAAAAATCGAGTGAAGCTCGATCGCATTCTAGAACTCCTCTAGACTGTAGATGAGCCTGAACTCCATCACGAGCTTGTTGACCAAGAAGCCTGGATTGGAGGATGTGGCAAAACTCTCCTCCCAAAAGATTCCATAACTATTCCACCATGAATGCTCTGAAAGCTCAAGTATTGATGAAAATCAAGGAGCAATTACCGAGACCAAAAAACATACGGTCTCATCCAAGCAAGCACAATCCCAATAAGTACTGCTTGTACCATCATGACCACGATCATGATCCTGAAGAATTCCTCCAGCTTCAAGATGAGATTAAGAAGCTAATCAAAAGAGGTTGATTGATTCCTCTGATGTCAGCCAAAAAGGACAGAAGATCGGCCAAGCGCCCTGCTGCAACTTGAACCACCTCGGAAGGATGCATCGCAAGGAGATCGTGTTGACTCATTGATTATTTTTGATGATTCCAAAATATTGAGTATAAATAGTACTAATTATGTATTTCAAGAATGTATGTAGATCTTTTCAGATGTTCAAATTAAAAAAATTAATCTAAGAAAAGATCCACACAAAAATCACCATGTCATGAGCTTCAAGGAAATTAAATTGATAAACATCCTTGAAGAAGGATAAAATTATAATTTTATAAAGTTGAAAAAATCTATTTTGGAAGCCTCAAGAACAAGCTTAGAAGATTTATGATCTTTTGGAAGCTATCCCATAATTTTTGGATGCATAAATTAGAAGAAAATCAAATTTTAGCAAAAGGGTCAACCCAAGGGATGACCCCTAGGTCATCCTCTTTCAAAATGGGATGCTCGGCACACATGGCACGCAAATTGGGCCGACCCAATCTGAGACTAAGCCGACCTAGTCTAAGTAAAAGTAAAAGATAGAAAATGCAGAAAGCCAATTTTCAAGAACTAGGGGACTGAGCTGACCCAGTTAGGACCGAGCTAACCTAATCAAAAATTGAGCCGACCCAATGATCGTAATGGCTAATTTTATAGCTTTTTAAAACGGCTAGTTTTTCAGTTCAATGACTATTTTTGCCCATCCAATGGCCAAAACTCCTTCTCCATCCATTACAAAGAGTATAAAATGCTAGAGAAATATTTGAAAAGGAAGATTAAGTGGATTGAAAGTAGATATCATTAAAATAGTGAGGTTCATTGAATATCAAAAGGAAAAGAGAGAAAAGAGAGGACCTTATGCATCAAATTTAGAGAGCTTCAAAGTATGATCATCCTCATTCATTCAAGCTTCCTATCATCCTTCAAAGGAGAGAATACTAAGCTTCAAGAGCCATCATTCAGCCTCTCCATCGAGTTTCAAAAGAGTTTCTTTTTATTTTTTGTTCTTATGCCAAACTTTTATATTTGTATCTTTGTTTCTTTGCAAGTTTCTTTGGAGGAAAGAAACCTGGGATGTAGGTTGGTCCAAGCTAAAAATTGGATGGTGTAAAGGTTGTGGTTGGTGCTCCTATGTTAAAACTAACTGGATTGATAGTGAATCTGATAAACTATCGATATATGATTATGGTTGGTGAGCCCGATAAAACTAACTGGGTTTGTTTGTGATCTCGGATCAAAATAGATGCACTGTAATATAGGATTATAGTAAAATTTTCAAGAAGAGCTTGGAGAGTAGACCTAGATGTGGGGTTGCACCAAACCACTATAAAATTCTTGTGTATTTGATTGTGCTTTTGCTTTATTTGCTTTACATATTTGCATTAACTAGTTGCTTTTAATTCTACTGCTACACATTTCTCATTCATCATAAAGCATTCAAGTTTCTTTTAATTAGAAGCACATATTAGCATTAAAGTTTAAATTGGCCAAACTTTTTAGAAACCCAATTCACCCCCCACCTCTTGGGTAGCCATACCTGGGAAATAAGTGGTATCAGAGTAGATGCTCTAATATTTATTTGTTGACCTAGCGGTCAAAAGGCAAAAGATCTTGGCAACCTAAAATGGAAGCTATATTTAATGAAGGTCATTTCATTGATCGACCCCCATTATTTGATGGCTCAAATTATACTTATTGGAAAGCTAGAATAAAAATATTCATACAAGCACATGGCTATAACTTATGGAATATTATTATCAATGGCCCACACACACATAATGCATTGATTGTTGATAAAGAAATAATCTAACTAAATGCTAAAGCCATGAATATACTATATAGCTCTTTGGATTTAAATATATTTAATGCAATTTCTTCATGTATTTCAGTGAATCAAGTATAGGAGAAATTAAAAATGATTTATGGAAGAGCAAATCAAGAAGAAGAACCAAGCTTCCAAGAAGTTAAGGAAGCTCACCCCAATCTATGCTTCATGGCTCATGAGGATGGAAAGAAAAAGAAGAAGAAAAGGCAAAGGAAAAAAGAAAGTTTTGATTAAGGGGGAGCAAGGAATAGAAAAGAAAAATAAGGAAGAGGAAGAAGGCATCGCCAATCATTGCCTCATGGCTAATGCAAATGAGGTAAATCATGAAAATTCTTCTGACTTTATATTTGATGAATTATATGAAGCCTTTAATGAATTAAAGAATGATTTTGAAAAATTAAGACTAAAAATAAAGAATTCAAAAAGTCAAATCTTCTCTTAGCTAATGATAAGAATAAATTATTAATTAAAAAAAAGATATTTTTAAAAAAAATAATGCTTTAGCTAAAGAAAAGGAAGAACTTCTCAAATCCAAAAAATCCTTAGTTAAAGAAAAGAATAAACTCTTAATTAAAAATGATAATTTCATGAAAGAAAAGAATTTATTTGCTAAAGAAAAAGAAAATCATTCAAATTCTGAAAAATCTCTTATGGAAGAGAACTCAAAACTAAGAAAAAAGATTGAAAGATTGAAGCCTATGCTTAACAAGTTTACAATTGGCTCTCAAAAGCTTCAATCTATTTTGATCAATCAAAAAGCTATTTTCGATAAAGCTAGAATTGGCTATAATTTATTAAGAAAACTGAAATTTGTAAATAACATGTTTAGCAGAGCTTATTCTGAAAATCATTCTATAGTTTGCTTTAAATGCAACAAAGTAGGCCATAAAATTTTTGAATGTAATATTAAGAAAATTGGTCATACTTTAGTTAAACAAATTTAGATTCCAAAAGAAACCATGTGCTCTAACCTCAATGGACCCAAGATGGCTTGGGTACCAAAATCTAGAAAGTGATTTTTGCAGGTACACCAAGGATCCAATGAAATAAAAAGAGAAAAATATTTTGATGGATGCCTTGAAAATGAAATTAGATGGGTGATGATGTTTTGGTAAAATCTAAACTTCTCTCACATCATGCCATCATTATTTAGTAAATATATTTTGATTATTAATTAGCATAATTATTGAGTATGTTTGATTGACTTTGATGATTTATTATTGCTTATAATGATCATACTCTATGAATTGAAAGTTTGAATGATTTGTTTCATATTTTGATAAGTATGATTGATTTTGATGCTTGCAATGATTTGAATGTTTTGATTTTCTAAGTTAATATGCTCTCCTATATATATCATGCTATGGATGAAATAGTTTATTTTAAAATTCAGCATAATATTTTAAGTCTCCCCATATCAATTTTATAATTAATGAATTTAAATTAAAAGATGCTTATTGGATATGAATGTTTAAATTGCTAAACCAACAAGAGAAACTAATTTTTGACATTCCCCCATAAAATGCTTAGATATTGAGATTCTCCTAAAAGATGCATGACTTAAGTACTTAAAAATAAGACATTCAATTAATACAAGATCAAGTACTTGAAGTGTTAATTTGAATTGTATCTTAGGTTAACCCCTAAGGATTTCAAAATGCCCTAGTTGAATTGAACACATAAAGCCTTCATCTAGTTTCTCCTTGATTTGATCTTATCCTATTTGATCATCGAAACCTTCCAATTGATTAATTTTTGATTATCCAAATTGATTTGAATATCTTTCTTGATTACTGATTTGATTGCCTTTTTCTATCTTAATAGAGAATTTTTTATATGAATATTCATACTTTGTTCTGATTGAATGATTTTGAAAATTGAATTTGAGAAATAGTTGTCTTGAATCCTTTGAAGTTGATATCAAGCAAGATGTTTCAAAAAAGTTATCATTTATTATTAAAGCTAAACTTTCAAAGAGGACTTCAGTTTTAAGTAATTGGTATCAAATAGCACATTATTTGCCATGTATTTGATTGATTTATCTTTTGACAAAAAGAAAAAAATATCTTTATTTCAAATCTGATTTTGCATAGCTATATGTTTGATATAATATCATTTGAAATAAATTCAAAAATATATACTTTTTCTAAATCTATAATTGCTTGATATTTCTTAAGAAAAGGAAGAGAAAGTTCCATGCAGAAATTTAAAAATTTAGAACTTTTTCAAATCATTATCCGATACAAGAAAGAAGGACCAAGCTTTAAAATAATCCTTGAATTTCTAGAGCAAGAAAGAATTTTAATTGTATAGAAAATTAAGAGATTGGGCTAAGAAATTCCATGTTCTTTTAATCTATTTGAACTCAGTTCAAGAATTCTTTGGAAACATAATGTTTAGGGTTGAAAATTTAGACTCAGAAGTTTAAAGTATCAATATTATATTCGATGATATAAGATTAGCTCGAACACTAAGGATATTTATTAATGGGCTAAAAATTTATCTGCTTCTTGAATTTGCCCACCTACCTTGGATTAGCAAGAGAATTTTATGGTGGCATAAAAATGAGAGTTGAAGGTCTAATTTTTAAAGTAAGAGGGATGCAGATTGAGATGAATGTTGATAATATTGGATGCATGCTAGAAGTACCTTGGATTGTCTTAAGTAGTGATATATTTAAACATTATGTTAGTTTGAGATAATGTTGAGGGCATTAAGGATATCATTGCCAATTAGCTAATTGTAGAAATGGGACTACTATGACCGATAAGATCTTCATATTAGTCATGCATCATATTCTCCAGAAGGTTCCACTTTTCATACCTACGCTCATGCTATAATAGATGTCAGGATTGAAGATCTAGTAGTTTGGATGAGAAAATGCATTTATCGATAGAAATTTCATCAAAATCATTTTTTTTATTTGTGCAAAAATTTAAAAGTTAACTTCACAGACACAACTGATAGGATGAGATTTGATGGAGGCACAATCATCGGTCAGAAAGGAGTCAATGTGATTGATTCAAACTATTACTTTAGCATGGGAGTATATGCATAACTAAGGTCAGTTATTTGGAGATACTAGACTACCCTCTCTATCTAGTTAACTTGAACTTTCTTAAAGATATATCGACCTACTCTTCTTAGGATGCTAGGATTTATTTTCTTAGAACTTTAGTACTCCCTAGTAATCCAATTTTGTAAGTTATAGATGTTATACATTTTGATCATCTTGATGTTTGTCATTCTTGTAGACATCCTTTTGAAAACATCCTTTATGAAATCAATGAATATCAAACTCTTATGTTCAGCATTAATTTTATTTTTGCCTTCAATTAATTTGATCATTTGTTATATTTACTTATATACATATCATGGTCATTTGTTGACAACTTAAAAAGAAAATTTCAAAACAACTTAATTTATGGCATTGACTATAAAATATAGGGGAAGAAATTATTAAAGAAAAAATAATCAATTATTTGAAAAGAACTTTAAAATTAAAAATATCTTTCAAATTTAAAAAATATGAATTTAGTAGTTAAATTCATGTTTAATATGCTTGATTTGAAAAATAAGGGGAGTGATATTATCTAGCTTTGATTGAAAATTTTAATTATCTTTTTTTGAGCCTTAATATGACGATTTCATTTGATCTATATGCTTTTGATTTGATTATCAAATCATTTTTGAAAACTATTTGGAGTGAAAGGAAGTTTGAGACACATTGTTACTCTAAACAAATTGAATTTGATACATTCTTATAATTTTAAAACTCATTGATAAATATAATACTTAACTATCAAAACTTTCACAATTTCTATCAAATAGCACATCATTGTGTTACACTTCAATGCTTTATCTTTTAGCAAAAATAAAAGAATATCTTTATCTCAAATCTAATTTTGCAAAGCTATATTCATGATGTTACATCATTTGAGACAAATCCAAAAAGTTCATATCTTTTCTAAACTTCATTGCCTTGGTATGTCATAAAAAAAGGGATGTATTTCAAAGAATAAAAAAAAAGTTGGATGAAATGATCTGATTTTATTTTCAAAGAATAAAATAGAAGATCTATTTGTAATTTATTTGGCAAAAGAGAAGAATGTTTTAAATAGAATATCTCTCTATGATTTATTTTGGATGGTTTGTTGATATCAATTCAAATTAACTTATCAAGATAATTTGATCTGAATTTAAATTGATTCATCTTTTTCGATCAAAAACTTCAACGATTGATATCAAATAGATCATTATCATCTTGTATTCTATTGCTTTATCTTTAACAAAAAGAAAAAAATATCCTTGCATATAATCTGGTTTGCATGAATATATTTCTTGATATTATACCTTGAGATAAATTATAAGATTGATATATTTATGCTTCAAATTGATTGATACTACTTAAGAAGAGAAAGAGATATTTTCTGAAAAATTAAATAAATCTCTGAATGATATATCCATTTGGGATTAGACAGCTTATAATATGCCTTATATTTTATTGATTTATCTTTTGGCAAAAGAATAGTTGCTTTGTCTCAAATATGAATTTTCATGCCTATATTCTTGCTATTATAATATTTGAGATAAATTCTTGTGATACATTTTTGAATGATTTACTTTAATATCAAAGTGAAGAGAAGTATTTTCAAAATTATATTATTCAAAATTTTTGAAGCCTAAAGTTCTTATTAATTAAAATTGGAGAAGTACATCTACATGGCATACTTTTGGATTTTAATGGAATTGTTATTCATTATAAACATCTTTTGAAGCAAATATAAAAAATAAATTTTTTTTAAAAAAAATTTAGTTTCTACATGAGTGAATGCTATGTTTATTTGAATTAAATGCATAATTTAATACTAAATTCACTCAATTGATGCTTGCTCTCTTAAAATTTTATTTAATTTAAAAATAGCTTTGTTTGTAAAAGTAAGGAGAGAAAACACCAAAGATGAAATGATTACTAACTTGGTATCAATAAAATTTAAAAATATAAGCTTAAAAGATAAATTTATATTAATTAAAGATTAATGTGATATTAATTAAATGTGCTTAACTTAAATAAAAAGGGGGAGTAACAAAAATTATAAAGCTTATGCATGCAAATTTTTAGAAAAAAAAGAAAAATGGGAGATAATGATAAAGAATGAATATATATATATCAATTTGATAATCTAAATTTAAAATATGCTTATTTTGAAATAAAGAGGAGGACAAAGTTGAAAAATAAATCAATCCAGCTATTAGTATAAAATGTAGGGGGGAGATATTTTTTAATTTGATTTGATTAAAAATATTAGTGAATTTGTGATCTTAAATTTTCAATCAATTATCTTATTTTGAGCTTTATTGTATTGATTTTAAATTTTAAATCAAATGCCTTATAGTCTTTTCAATTTGTGCTTTCATGTGTTTATTCAATTCGATTTACTCGATTTAAAGTACTATAAATTTAAAGTAGTGTCAGGCAAATAAATTATTCTTCAATAATTAGAAATTGGCTTAAAGTGGTATCATTAATATGCTGGTTTTATATTTTGCATGATTATTCTTTACATGATTTGATTGGAGCTTAGTTCATTTTTGAATACATTAATTGGAGTTAAACTGAATTTTTGAAAATGCCTTATAAAATCATTTGTATCATAGTAATTATTTTAATTTCTACTCAAGAGCTAAATTTGAAGAAAGTACGATTCATTTGTTTACATTGATACTATAATTGATTTGCTCGATACATATCTTTTTTCTAAATTTAAATGATGGATTTTCATTAAAAAAAGGAGATGAATAAATGAATATTAAATGTACATATTATACTTTAATTTCATGGTTCAAATTTTTGTGAAAAGCTCTATTCCTTTTAAAGGTTAAAAGTACATCTTTGAAACTATGATTAAAAAGTCATATTCATTCAAAAAAAGGGGGAGAGTCTTTAATATTTAAATTCAAGATAATTTTTGAAAAAAAAAATGATCCTTCAAAAGGAGAGTTGATTAATTTGATTTGACTTTCTGAATTTGATACATCTCTTAATTTAATGCTTTAATATCGATTTTGATGATTTTTTTTGTTCTTTTTCATGAGCTTTTTGATGTTGTCAGAAAGAAAGAGAGGTATATTGAGTATATGCTTAAAGAATTAATACTTAAGAAACTCAATGAATTTCTTGCTTGGAACCTTAATACTCATTGATTTGAATTAAAATATTATTTTGATACGAGTGTATAAATTATATGAAACATTATTTAGAGTTTTTATGAAGTGCGTATTTATATTTGTGTATATTCTCACTTCATATTTTATACTAGCCAGTTAGTTGAAATACGTGAATTTTATTTTTGTGCAGATACTCAAAGTTTTATCATCATCAAAAAGGAGGAGATTGCTAACTCACTGATTGATTTTGATGATTTCAAAATATTGAGTATAAATAATACTAATTATGTATTTCAAGAATGTATGTAGTCTTTTCAGGTATTCAAATTGAAGAAATTAATCTAAGAAAAGATCCACATAAAAATCACCAACTCAAGAGCTTCAAGAAAATTGAATTAATAAACATCCTTGAAGAAGGATGAAATTATAATTTTACAAAGTTGGAGAAAATCCATTTTGAAAGTCTCAAGAATAAGCTTAGAAGATTTTTGATCTTTTGGAAGCAAACCATAATTTTTAGATGCATAAATTAGAAGAAAATCAAATTTTAGCAAAAGGGTCAACCCAAGGGATGACCTTTAGGTCATCCTCTTTCGAAATGGGCTACTTGGCACGCTTGGAATGCAAATTGGGCTGACTCAGTTTGAGACTGAACCGACCTAGTCTTAGTAGAAGCAAAAGATAGAAGTGCAGAAAGCTAATTTTTTCAATAACTAGGAAATTGAGCTGACCAAGCTATAAACTGAGCCGACCCAGTCAAAAACTGAGCCGACCTAGTGATCGTAATGGCTAGTTTCTGTAGCTTTCTGTAACAGCTAGTTTTTCACTCCAACGACTATTTTAGCCCTTCCAATGGCCAAAACTCCTTCTCCAACCATCACTAAGAGTATAAAAGGCTAGAAAAATATTTGGAAAAGAAGATTAAGTGGATTGAAAGTAGATATCATTAAAATAGTGAGGTTCATTGAATATCAAAAGAAAAAGAGAGAAAAGAGAGGATCTTGTGCATCAAATTCAAAGAGATTTAAAGTGTGATCATCCACATTCATTCAAACTTTCTCTTAGTCTTCAAAGGATAGAATACTAAGCTTCAAGAGCCATTTTCAGCCTCTCCATCTAATTTCAAAAGAGTTTCTTTTTGTTTTTTGTTCTTGTGCTAAATTTTTATATTTGTATCTTTGTTTCTTTACAAGTTTCTTTGGGGGAAAGAAACTTGGGGTGTAGGTTAGTTCAAGCCAAAAATTGGATGGTGTAAAGATTGTGGTTGGTGCTCCTAGGTTAAAACCAACAGGGTTGATAGTGAACCTGGAAAACTATCGGTGTAGTGTTGTGGTTGATGAGTCTGACAAAACCAACTGAATTTGTTGGTGATCCTAAGTCAAAACAAATGCACTGTAATCTAGGATTATAGAAAATTTTTAAGGAGAGCTTGGAGAGTGGACGTAGGTGTAGCATTGCACCGAACTACTATAAAATTCTTGTGTGTTTGATTGTGCTTTTGCTTTATTTGCTTTACATATTTGCATTAACTAGTTGCTTTTAATTTCACTGCTACATATTTCTCATTCACCATAAAGCATTCAAGTTTTTTTTAATTAGGAGCACATATTAGCATTAGAGTTTAAATTAGCCAAACCTTTTAGAAACCTGGGCAACAGATCAGCACCCATTTGGAATCATCAACACAATCGCTATGGGACATTAATAGGGGGAGGCCAGCGGATCGAAAAATGGAGCAAAGAAGCAGAGCATTGCATAAGGAGTCCAATTTTCGCATAATGACATGGTTGTAGTTAAAAGAAATATGCCTTCAAGCCAATTTATTTTTGGGATGTTCTTTGTCTTTCATACTCTTGTAATGATATTTTTAATAAATAAAGACATTTATTTCATCATATGCGATGTCTTATTATTTGTTTAAGATTATGATGAATTCTATAAATTAGGGCTATGATTTTAGGATTATGATGAGATCATACTAGTGAGATCTAAAAATCTTAAAACCCTAATTTAAATATTTCTAGTCGATGGGACATTGAGTTAGGGATCAATGTTTTTCGGTAAGACTAGCACATTTTTTGTATGCTCAATTGAGAGGGTGATTGATCTCATAATAACTTATGTATGATACTAATACAAGAATGTGGGTGCTCATTAGAGAATAAGTTCACCAAATTGATCTAAATTGAGAATATCTAATGGAGTCTTATCTACATGTCAATAGATGATTCTCATAGTGGAATTTGTGAATGCAATCCTTTGACCTGAAACTACCATAGAATCTTATATATATAAATCCATATTTTGGTTCATACTCATTCATGACTCAGTTATGTACAGGATGATCTAGATATGGTAGATTATATATATGAAGGTTGGGAGTAGGTTAACATGGAATCGATCTCTTTTGGTAAGAGAAAATTGCATCCTACTTGCTTCAAACAAATGATAATTCAGGAAGACTTTGATCAAAGCATGATAAAAAATTAGAAATGGTTTCTAATGTTTCATTAAATGAATCATCATCATAAGATTGAAAGAGAAATGAATATGATATTGGGGTTGACATATTTTCATACCCAGAGTCATATTCAGGATGTAGGAAGATCGAAGGATCTAGTTGCATGGTAATTTTCACTAAAGTGTATTTTTGGTATTTTTATTAAAATTTCATATCTTTCAGGTAGTCATGATACGTTGCTAGATGTCAATCATGTTTTGTGGGTTTGATTAAATTAAAATTTTTAATTTAATTATTAAATTAGAAAGTATTCTAAATTAAGTCAAATTGGGTTGGCTGGTTTTGACCTAAATTGATTTGGTCGAGTTCTAACCAGATTAGGTCAAATCACACCTAGACTCACTGCTGGTTAGATGTGAAATCCAATGGGTTACACACAAAGAGAATTGATTAAGGGTCTAATTGGATTAGACCATGTTTGCAAGATGAACATGCTAGCACATGTAGCAAATCCTAGCACCTGATTTTGAATTGGATTCGAATCAGCTTCCGATTTGGGCTAATTTAGATCCGATTTGAGCCAAATAGGATTTGGTCTTGAGTTGAATTAATCTAGATTGATTGGGATTTAGATTGGGTGCCACATACCTACATCCTATGCACCAGAGACTCTCTCTCTTGCGTGTGGGAAGTCTTTCATGCGCAAAGGACTCTTTGGCGCATTAAATAAGTTGGCGCCTACCTTCTTTGACTTTTCCAATATTGTTATGTCACGTAAACTTTTATATTGGCATGGACATTAGATATGGGGTGTAGAAGAGTCCTTTTGTAGATAAAATTCTCTTTTTTCTTTTCACCCAAGATGTTTTGTCACCCTAGAGTCCTTGCCGCTTTGGACTCCTTGCCGCCTAGTTCTTCTTTATGCCTCTTGGGACTTTGACTATTCAAAGTACATCTCCACACCTTCTTGATGAATGGGTGTTCCTTTAAGAGCCATTAGATGGCCATCTAATCTGATCCAAACCTTTGAATTATGGCACCATATATTTATGCATCGTGACTCGTCATAGAAAAACTACGTAGAATTAGTCCGAAGAGTCCTTCTATTTTAAGGCACCTCTTGGACTAAGTCTACATAATTTTAAAACATGCAAAATTCAGATGGGTGTGAGATTTGATGATGGAGCATGAGATATTGATATGGGAAGGGCGTGAGTTTTTTAGATGGCAACCTTACGTTCATTATAAATAAGGGTGCGCATCAAGAGTCCGGAAGGGTGTGAACATATCTTTTCTTTCTTACAAGAGTTTCTTTTTGTCTAATTTTCTTTCTTCCCTTCTCTTGTCTAGACCTTGTCATTATAGGGACAAGAAGTCATCTTAAGACTAAGAGATTAGGAAGGAAAATTAAGAAGACAAAAGAAAAAGAAAGATAGATAAGGAGAGGCAAGGAAGGTGACATAAAGGCTAAAGAAGGTCTAGCCCTTTTAATTAAAGTTCTTATTATTAGAACTCTAATTATATAAATCAGAGGTGCTGGTATCTTGATCAAGTCTCTGTGTGGATCAACGTTGGAGGATGAACACATGGACACCTAGTGGAAATCTTGATGGATTGCTACCGATGATCAGGGTCAATTTAGGGTTTAGCGATAAGGGGTATATTCTAATACTTTCTCTTATGTTACAAATGCATGTTATATGATTTAATTGCTAATGAGGTGGTCCTAGGGTTCGAATTTGATTTATTTGATTTCATATTTTTTTTGCTTTGAAATTCATGCTTTCGCCCTGTACACCAAACCCATCAGTGGTATCAGAGCAAGCCTTATTAGGTTAAATCATATAACGCTTTGCTTATAGTATAATGGCATAAATGAAAAAAAAATATGATATAATATTTTTAGAATGTTTTAATTTATATGATGAGATCATATTCTTTTTCTTATCATAATTAGATTATGTTGTATATATTATTTTGTAAAGGTTGCCCTGATATAGTGGAATGTTTTCACTATATAATGATGGTTGTCTTAGAATAATTATACATGTTAATTGACATATATATATTTTATCATAATTAATGCTATTATGTATTTAGTTTATTTTAAATCAATATGTGCATTGAGACCATTTAAATTCCTCTATAAAAATTATATTAAGTTGTAGTGTAATTAATCTTTAGCTGAATCAGTCAGGATGTCTAATTGATCAATCGATGTCTAGAAAAAATGGTTCTTGATTGGTAAAGAGAACATGATTTTTTAATTGGTTCTGTTGTCTGACCTAACCAATTTATTGGTGTCTAAGAAAAGCAATGAGGGTACTTCCATTTCTCTCCCATTTACCTGGCTGCTTCGATTAATTTAAATCCAAATTGAAATGCTTAATATTATATTCACTACATTAAGGCCTTTCTTCATACTAGTTTCTTATTATGTTCAAAACCATATTAGTTCTGTTGTGTAACCACAAGATCTATCATGGGAAAAGATGCAATATTAATCTAGTGCATTGAGATGCTTACAGCATTTTGAATATATTACTTTATTGTGTAACCACAAAAGTAGTTATATTTCAATTTTGACTGTATAGAAATGAAGGGTTCTACTTAAACTAAAACATTAAAGTTTGTTGTGCTAACATAAGGCTATAAATGTTTTAGAGGCAAAAGATTTTAAGAGTTGCATAAAATGCAATTGAAAAGAGTTTCCTACCTTTGAACTTATAATAGGTTTGTTGTGCAACCATAAAACATTTTATAAGAAATTAGGATCTTATTCTCACTAAGAAAATCAATAAGAGAGTTATGATTTTTAGTGGAAGACATAATTAAATTAATGTCCTAATTTAATTATGTTTTGTCATCATAAATTGTTTGCTTATATATTACTTTCTATTATGTAGATTAAATGGCTTCTTCACTTTCATTACGTTCAATTTTGGATTCAAATAAATTAATAGGTCAAAATTATGTTCACTGGTTGAGAAACCTAAAAATAGTACTCAATCAAGAAAAACTCTTCTATATTCTTGATGCCCCTGATCTTAAGCTATTAGGAAATGATACCATAGATGAAGATAAGTTCACATACAAGATGTGGCAAAATGATTCCCTTACTGTCAAATGCATCATACTTGCCTCTATGAATAATGAATTACAGAGGTAGCATGATAGCATGGACACTCAGTCCATATTACTCAATTTAAAAGAGCTTTATGGAGAGCATAGTAGGACGGCTAGATATGAGATATCTAAGCAATTATTTCATGCAAGAATGATGGAAGGAACATTCATACAAAATTATGTTTTGATGGTAATTGACCAAATCACTTGATTAAGTCATTTAGGTTTTGTAATGGATGGAGAGTTAAGTTAGGATTTGATCCTACAATCACTCCCAAAATTATTTTCTCAGTTTGCCGTGAACTATCACATGAACAAACTAAATTCTTCATTGCCTGAGCTATTAAATATGTTCAAGACAACAGAAAGCCATATCAAGAAAGATAAGGCTCCTCTTCTTTTTGTGGAAGGGATCTCCAAGAAGAAGGCAGGCAAAAAGGGTTCAAAGAGAAGGTTGAATCCTAAAAGTGGTATAAACAAGAAGAAAAAGGGGAAGAAGGTCTCCGAACAAATGACCTATTTTCACTGCGGCAAAGCAGGCCATTGGAAGAGGAATTGCAAAGCTTACCTTGCAACTGTGAAGTCTAGTGCAAATAATGCACCAAAAGATATGTATGAGATATATACTATATTATCATTAAATTCTTTAATTTTAAATTCTTAGGTATTAGATATCGGCTGTGGTTTTCATATCTGCAAATCTTTGTAGGGACTGCACAAAATTAAGAGTTTGAAGAAAGGTGACTTCAAGCTCTATGGCGCTGGAGGAGAATCTATCCAAGCAGAAGTTGTAGGGATAAATATATTGAAGTTACCTTATGAAAAGATCTTAGAGCTTACAAATTATTATTATATGCCTAAGATCATTAGAAATATTATATCTATACCCTTGTTATTAAAACAAGGTTATAGTCTTAATGTAACGAGCGAAGGTTGCTCGATCAAATATTCTAATGAAAATATTTGTTTTGGCATATTTAGCAATGGTTTGTTGACTCTATGTTTGGATGATAATATATTTCATATTGATGAAAATAGAAAACATAAGAGAGATGACATAAATAATACTTTACTTTGGCATTGTCGATTAGGTCATATTAGTGAGGCTAGGATTAACAAGTTATACAAAGAAAAGTTCTTTGATCCTTTTGATTATGAATCATTGGAAACTTGTGAATCATGCCTCATGGGTAAAATGACCAAGATTCCATTTAATGGACATAGAGAAAGGACAAATGAGTTATTAGGACTTGTACATATGGATGTATGTGGTCCTATGACAACTCAAGCCAGAGGAGGATACTCTTATTTTATTATATTTACTGATGATTTATCTAGGTTTGGATATGTGTATCTTATGAAACACAAATCAGAAGCCTTTGATAAATTTAAAGAGTATCAAAGTATGGTCGAAAAACAAACTAGACAATGTATAAAAATCCTTCGATCTGATCGGAGAGGAGAATACTTATCTAGTGAGTTTCTAGACTATCTTAAAGTTAAAAAGATTCTCTCTGAATGGACACCTCCTTATACACCATAATTAAATGGTGTAGCCAAAAGAAAAAATCATACCTTATTAGATATGGTACGGTCCATGATGTGCTTCACTGATTTACCTATTTTCTTCTGGGGTCATGCTCTAGAGACTGCAATTTACATCTTGAATAGAGTTCCTTCTAAATCTATATCTAGTACTCCATATGACATATGGAGAAGTAAGAAATCTAATCTTAAGTATCTTAAGATATGGGGTTGTCCAGCTTATGTCAAAAGAAATTTTGGACATAAACTTGATGCTAGATCAGATAGATGTCTATTTATAGGATATCCTAGAAATAGTATAGGATATATATTCTACCATCCTACTGAACAAAAAGTATTTGTAAGTAGGCATGCCATTTTCATGGAAAAAGAATTTATCCTAGAAAAGGGCAGTGGCAGAAATATTGAACTTAGTGAAGTTCAAGAAAAACAAATAGAAATTTCTCAACCATATAATCATATAAAAGAACCAGAACACATAACTCCTATCCATAGGTCTAAAAGAGTACGAAATACACCTGTGAGGTATGGTTTCATTATTGAGAACAATGAAGCCCAAGTCATTGAAAATGATGAACCTCTGACCTATGCAAAAGCAGTCAAAAGTAAGGACTCTTACAAATGGCTGGCTGCCATGCAATCCAAAATGGAATCCATGCACACCAACAAAGTATGGACTTTGGTGGATGCACCTAGAGGATATAAATCCTATTGGATGCAAATGGATTTTTAAGAAAAAGATTGGAGCTGATGGTCAAATAGAAACCTATAAGGCCAGATTGGTGGCTAAGGGTTTTAGGCAAAAATAGGAGATTGATTATGATGAAATATTTTCACCTGTTGCCATGCTCAAATCTATTCGGATTATGCTTGCTATAGCAGCATACCACGATTATGAAATATGGCAAATGGATGTAAAGACTGCCTTCCTTAATGGTTTTCTTGAGGAGGAGGTCTATATGTCACAGCCAGAGGGATTTGAGTCAAATGAGAAAGCAAATCAGGTATGCAAGCTTAAGAGATCCATTTATGGATTAAAGCAAGCATCAAAAAGTTGGAACATCTATTTTGATGAAATAGTAAAAGAGTTTGGTTTTATCAAGAATGTTGATGAACCATGTGTGTACAAGAAAACTAGTGGGAGAACCATAGTCTTCTTGGTTCTGTATGTAGATGACATACTCACTCATTGGGAATGATATCCCAATGTTACAATCAGTCAAATTATGGCTATCAAATAAGTTTTCCATGAAAGATTTGGGAGAAGCATCCTATATACTAGGAATAAAGATCTATAGAGATAGATCTAAGAGGATGCTAGGCTTGTCCCAATCAAGGTACATTGACTTAATACTGAAAAGATTTAGTATGGATGGGAGTAAAAGAGGTTATTTACCCATGAGTCAAGGCATACATCACTCTAAAAAGATGTCTCCTAAGACACCTGAAGAGAGAAATAGAATGAGTTCAATTCCTTATGCTTTGGCTGTTGGATCAATAATGTATGCCATGTTATGTACAAGGCCTGATGTTGCTTATGCTTTAGGCATTGCAAGTAGATTTCAAGCTGATCCAAGAGAGGATCATTGGAAAGTAGTGAAAAATATTCTTAAGTACTTGAGAAGGACTAAAGATATTTTTCTAGTATATGGAGGTTCTGATTTTAAATTAAAAGCATATTCTAATTCTAGTTTTCAATCAGACCCAGATGATAGCAAAACCATTTCAGAGTATGTATTTACTCTGAACAGTGGAGTAGTAAGTTGGAAAAGTACTAAGCAGCCAACTGTAGCTGACTCAATCAGTGAAGCAGAATACATAGCTGTAAGTGAAGCCGTCAAGAAAGCTGTCTGGATCAAGAAGTTTATCACTGAATTGGGAGTTATTCCTAAAATTGAGAATCCAGTACCACTTTACTATGATAATACTGGAGCTGTAGCTCAAGAAAAGGAATCAAGGTCTCATCATAAATTCAAACACATTCTGAGATGCTTCCATCTCGTTTGAGAAATTATTGAAAGACAAAATGTAGTCATAGAATGAGTGGACACAAAGAACAACATAGCAGACCCATTCAGTAAGGCTTTACCACTACAACTATTTGATCATCACCTTGATTGTATGGGATTAAAATATAAGGGTGATTGGCTTTAGTGCAAGTGGGAGATTGAAAGGAATATGCCCTCAAGCCAATTTATGTTTGGGATGTTCTTTATCTTCCAGACTCATGTAATGACATTTTTAATAAATAAAAGCATTTATTTCATCATATGCAGTGTCCTATTATTTATTTAAGATTATGATGAACCCTATAAATTTGGACTATGATTTTAGGATTATGATGAGATCATACTAGTGAGACCTAAAAATCTTAAAACCATAATTTAAATATTTCTAGTTGATGGGACATTGAGTTAGGGATCAATGTTTTCCGATAAGACTAGCACATTCTTTGTATGCTCGATTGAGAGGGTGATTGATCTCACAATAACTTGTGTATGATACTAATACAAGAATGTGGGTGCTCATTAGCGAATGAGTTCACTGAATTGATCCAAATTGAGAATATCTAATGGAGTCTTATCTACATGTCAATAGGTGGTTCAAATAGTTGAATTTGTGCATGTAATCCTTTGACTTGAAACTACCATAGAATCTTATATATATAAATTCATATTTTGGTTCATACTCATTCATGACTCAGTTATGTATGGGATGATCTGGATATGGTAGATTATATATATGAAGGTTGTGAGTAGGTTAACATGGAATCGATCTCTTCTGGTAAGAGGAAATTCCATCCTACTTGCTTCAAACAAATGATGATTCAGGAAGACTTTGATCAAAGCATGATGAAAAATTAGAAATGGTTTCTAATATTTCATTAAATGAATCATCATCATAAGATTGAAAGAGAAATGAATATGATATTGGGGTTGACATATTTTCATACCCAGAGTCATATTCAGGATGCAGGAAGATCGAAGGATCTAGTTGCATGATAATTTTCACTGAAGGATATTTTTGGTATTTTCATCAAAATTTCATGTCTTTTGGATGGTCATGATACATTGCTAGACGTCAATCATGTCTTGTGGGTTTGATTAAATTAAAATTTTTAATTTAATTATTAAATTAGAAAGTGTTCTAAATTAAGTCAAATTGGGTTGGCTGGTTTTGACCTAAATCGGTTTGGTTGAGTTCTAACCAGATTAGGTCAAATCACACCCAAACTCACTACTAGTTAGATATGAAACCCAATGGGTCATACATGAAGAGAATTGATTAAGGGTCTAATTAGTTTAGACCATGTTTACAAGATGAACATGCTAGCACATGTAGCAAACCCTGGCACTTGGTTTCGAATTGGATTCTAATCAACTTCTAATTTGGGCTAATTTAGATCTGATTTGAGCCAAATAGGATTTGATCTTGAGTTGGATTAACCTAGATTAATTGGGCTTCAGATTGGGTGCCACATACCTACATCCCATGTGCCAAAGAGTCTCTCTCTTGCATGTGGAAAGTCTTTCATGCACAAAGGACTCTTTGGCACATGAAATAAGTTGGTGCCTACCTTCTTTGACTTTTCCAATATTGTTATGTCACGTAAACTTTTATATTGGCATGGACATCAGATATGGGGCATAGAAGAGTCCTTCTGTAGATGAAATTCCCTTTTTTCTTTTTGCCCAAGATTTTTTGTCACCCTAGAGTCCTTGCCGCTTTGGACTCCTTGCCACCCACTTCTTCTTTACGCCTCTTGGGACTTTGACTATTGAAAGTACATCTCCATGCCTTCTTCATGAATGGGCATCCCTTTAAGAGCCATTAGATGGCCATCTAATCTGATCCAAACCTTTGAATTATGGCATCATATATTTATGCATCGCGACTCTTCATAGAAAAACTACGTAGAATTAGTCCGAAGAGTCCTTCTATTTTAAGGCACCTCTTGGACTAAGTCTATGTAATTTTAAAAGGTGCAAAATTTAGATGGTGTGAGATTTGATGATAGGACATGAGATATTGATATAGGAAGGGCGTGAGTTTTTTAGATGGCACCCCTACATTCGTTATAAATAAGGGTGCACATCAAGGGTCCGAAAGGGTGTGAACATTATCTTTTCTTTCTTAGAAGAGTTTCTTTTTGTCCAATTTTCTTTCTTCCCTTCTCTTGTCTAGATCTTGTCATTATAGGGACAAGAAGTCATCTTAAGACTAAGAGATTAGGAAGAAAAATTAAGAAGATAAAAGAAAAAGAAAGATAGATAAGGAGGGCAAGAAAGATGACATAAAGGCTAAAGAAGGTCAGCCCTTTTAATTAAAGTTCTTATTATTAGAACTCTAATTATATAAATCAGAGGTGCTGGTGTCTTGATCAAGTCTCTATGTGGATCAATGTTGGAGGGTGAACACGTGGACACCTGGTAGAAACCCTGACGGACTGCTATCGGTGATCAGGGTCAATTTAGGGTTTAGCGATAAGAGGTATGTTCTAATACTTTCTCTTATGTTATAAATGCATGTTATATGATTTAATTGCTAATGAGGTGGTCCTAGGGTTCGGGTTTGGTTTATTTGATTTCATATTTTTTTTGCTTTGAAATCTATGCTTCTGCCCTATAGACTAAACCCATTAGTAGTTACTTTGAATATTATTGATTATGATATACATTGTATCTTAATGGATAATGGAAGCTCTACCAACATTTTATTTTATGATGCTTTCTTTAAAATATCTATACCTAATAATCGTTTGGGACCTATGAGCTCTCTATGGGTTGGATTCATCGATGAAGCTGTACCGTTTGAAAAATAATTACTTTATCAGTTGTGGCAAGTCAGTACCCAAAGTCATCCAAAGCTCTAATTGATTTCATGGTGGTAAAGGCTCCCTCTGCCTACAACAAAATTCTCGACATTGAAGTACTCCAAGCTGTGGTATCAGCGTATTATTTGAAGATGAAGTTTCTGATAGAATATGGAGTCAGAGAGGTCAGAGAAGATTAGGCTTTGGTGCACCATTGTTATACAATCGCTCTGTAAGGAGGAAAGCAGCCAAAACTTTATCCAGTAGATGGACTTGATGCCCATGATGACTTGATAGAAGAACATGGAAAACCAATCAACGATCTTATTGCAGTCTCTTTAAATGATGAAAATGAAGATCATACTATTCAGATTGGATCAAATTTGAAGGAAGAAGTCAAAAAGAAGCTCGTCGCCTTTTTATGGAGAAATGCAGATATCTGTGCTTGGATCCCTACGGATATGCTTGGGATTGATGCTAAAGTAATGAATCATCACCTAGATGCAAATCTCAAATGCCGACACATGAAGTAGAAAAAGTGCGATTTTACACCCGAGCAGCAAATGGTGATTGTGGATGAGGTTGACAAGCTCTTCAATGTCAGATTCATCTAAGAAGTTTTTTATCTAGATTGGTCACCAATGTGGTTCTGGTAAAGAAGATGAACGGTAAATGAAGGTTGTGTATAGATTTCACTGACTTGAACAAGGTTTGCTTAAAGAATCACTAACTCCTACTCATAATCAACCAACTAGTGGATGCAACCCCGAGCCATGAGCTCCTCACTTTTATGGATGCCTTTTCTAGCTACAACCAAATTTGGATAGCACCAAAAGATGAGGAGAAAACTATTTTTATTACCGACCGTGAACTTTATTATTACAGGATCATCCCTTTGGACTCAAAATGTAGGTGTGACTTACCAACGCTTAATGAATAAAATCTTTAAGGAGCAGATTGGCTGTAACATGGAGGTTTACGTGGATGACATGCTTCTCAAGAGCCGATCTTCAACAAATCATATTGTTGATCTTAAGGAGACATTCAATACTCTCTATAATTATAAAATGAAGCTGAACCCAACTAAATATTCTTTTGTAGTAACTTCAAAAAAGTTCTTGAAATTTATGGTATCGAGGCACAGCATCAAAGCAAATCCAGAAATGATTCAAGCCATCCAAGAAAGGATAGTTTCAAAGACAATAAAAGAAGTTCAACACCTAACAAGGAAGATCACAACTCTAAGTCGCTTCATTTCAATGGCAGCGAAGCATTGCGTGCTCTTCTTCCAAGTGCTCAAGCAACCAAAGAATTTCTGCTGGATCCCTGAATGTCAGCAGGCATTCAAGAAATTAAAGAACTATCTCAACTCATCTCCCATTCTTGCTAAACCCGAATCTAGCGAAGAGCTATTCTTGTACTTGGCAATATCTTACCTAATCATTGGAGCTATCTTGATCAAAGAAGAAGTGAAAACTTAGAATCTAATCTACTATATAAGCATGTTTTGTGGGATACAGAAATAAGATATACTAAATTGAAAAAGCTAACCTATGCTTTGTTGATTGTAGCAAGGATGCTTTGACTCTACTTCCAAGGGCATATAGTGACACTCCTCATAGATCAACCAATTAAATCTATTCTTCACCAACTAAATTGTTAGTGCAAAATCTGATTGATGTCGGAACTGACTGGAGCTGAAGAAGTCGAGGTCACCATTGGGACCTACAAAAGAAGTCCAAATCGGAGGAGAGGTGGCTCCAGCTAGATCCTCCGACAATCAAGTCAGCCCTTTCGACCAACAAAAGTAGAATGCTCAGTAGAGAAAGTAGCAGAGTGTTAAGAAGGAAAAGAGTGCTTCTGAAAAATGCGTATCTGGAATCTCTTATATAGGTAGTGTTAGATATATGTGCCCTAGAAGCCAGAATTGGCTGACACTAGTAATACACTTCTAGGAGCAAAATTATAATTTTGACTAAAATCAATAAAATGAGTTATTTTCTATCACATATGTGTATTTAGTGTCTGTGATACATCCTTTGAGTTAATGGTAATGATAATTCATATTTTCAAGAGTTGAAAATTTAAGACATGAATAATCATTATTAACTCATAAAATGCTTCCGACCATAGGATCATCACGAGGATGGTGATTGATCCGGAAGGTTGGTGTACAATTGCTTCTCTTTAGTAGATGAGTCTTGAGTCTACGGTGTGGAGACACCAGAGCGAGAGTACAGATACTCGTTAGAGAACGAGGGCACTGAGCGTGACCACCTCGAGTAGTCATTAGGAAGTCTACCTTCTCGTCAATGACTGACTCGATGCTGCAGTAGTGTGTCTGGTTCTTTGACCTGAGATGCATCGGCAGTTCACCTTGAGGGTGTTATAGTTTGACTACACCATTACTCGGTCTCCTAGCCATATGGAACCCTGAGGTGTATGTTGGCTATAGCATGTTCATTGTAGGAACTGGATTGCATCAAGATGGAATCTATCTACCTCGGTGGTAGAGGAGCAGCCCTATGATGATCATGAGAATCAAGTCCAGAAGCCCATGGCCATGGCAGAGTGAAATAATAGAAAGAGTTTCTATTTAGATTTTCACATTCGGACTTGAATCGAATGATTACATCATATGACAGAGACTAGGGTTTGACGAGTTCACCTTAACCCTAATCTGATCGGGGCTCAAGATAGAAGAACTTAATCACACAGGTAGCTGCACCAAGAGGTTCGCATTCAGCTCTGATGGGTTGCCACCATATACTGCTAGGTGTCACTGGTGGATTTTGGGAGCAATTAGAATGATTTAGATGATCGATCATTCTAGCTGTTCGAATCAGAAGAGTTCTGATCCATCGAAAGGAAGTTTCGATGATGTCGATGATAGAGATCATGACATATCCCATTACCATACAGAACTGAACCTAACTGGGTCACACAAATAAGGGTTTGAATCTGGTGATCATCAATTGAACTGATCCAGTTCAATTGATCTGAATGAGATTCAATTAGGTTCAAGGAAAATCGTGCTAGCACTCGATTGAACCTAACGTTCTTCTTTTACTATCATAAAATAGTTGTCCTGACTGAGCCAAAGGAGTTTGTGCTCAATCAGAGGCCTTCACTATGGTCTGACTGGAGGTTGTCCAAGTCAGAAAAGGGTTGTCTTATTTTGTAAGACAATACCTACCATTTTTGGTCACCTGCCATTTCTTCGTTCCTTTGACTTTGGTCAAAAGTCTACCTTTGACTGGTCAAATGTTGACCATTGACACTTTGACTTTGTTTGACCATGTGTCATGCACCTATTGGAGAGCTGGTGGGGGCCTTGTCCCCCTTACCAGAACCTGGCAAGGAGGAAGGGCGCACGCCACCCTTGGCGTGTGCCCAAGTTAGGAGGCGCCTAGGAGTCCCTTGTTGGACAAGGGACTCCATCTCCTTTTTGGATTCCAATTAGAGTTCTCCTAAGAACCAACTTTGACTGGTCTTAGGTGCCATCTAAGGAGGAATCCAAGGAACTCTATTCCCACCAATCAGATTTAGATCTAATTTCACAAAGGGTTGTGATTGGTTGGGAAGAAGAGGAGTTGGATCACGCATAGTCTATAAATATGACCCTACGCCCAACTCAAGATGCAATTGAAAAATACCATGCCCCAAGGCTGGTTCTCTCCTCCTCCTCCATGCCAAGCCCATCTTCTCCCTCTCCTCTTCATGCCTAAAGTGGTTTGGGATCTTGGTTGGTGCAATCCAGATGAGAGAAAGGCGATAGAAAGTTAGAAGGCTGCGCTGCTGCAAAGGACAACTGCTGATCTTCAAAAGGAGTTTTGAAGATCCTCCAGATCAGATCTAGATCTAATTTTTGGAGATGTGATAGAGAAGAAGAGGATCTCTAGATCCAACCCGAGTGGATACCGGTAGAGGCCAGGCACTTGCGTGGCTAGATCCAGAACCTTCCGCTGCTTACAGGATCATCAACGGGTAATAGGATTACCCTACGTTAAGGTAAATTAAATTTGATTTAATTTATCTTAATTTATTTTAATTTTTAAAATAATAATAATTAGATCTGAAATATCCTAGATCTGATCTAGATCAAAGAAATTTTTTTTTAAAATATATCTCTTGATCTGATCAGATCTGAACGAACCTGGTCCAAAAAATCAGGATTTTTCCCTTCAACTGGTATCAGAGCCAAGGTTCTAAAAGTATTTAGATCTGATTTTAAATTTATTTTAATTAAAAAATAAGTGATTTTAGATGTCACATGAGATGTGATCAGATCTGAAATCAGAAAAAATTAAAATTAAATGATTTGGATCTAAGATTAGAAAATATGCATGACTAGTTCTAAAATAGAATAGTTCTATAGAATAGTCTTGCATGTTTTCAATTTAATCTGATTAAATCATATTTTAGATCTATTTATTTACTATTTTTTGATATTATAATTATTATAATAACATCTAAAAAATAGCAAATAAAAATTATTTAATTTTAAATATCATATGAGATATGATTGATGCATGTCTAGACTAGTTGTAGAATAGTTCTACATAATTGTCTAGATTAGAATTTATTTTGATTAGATCAATTTAAATCTAATTTTTTAGATTATTATGAGATAATTTAGATCTGAAAATATGCATGATTCGATACATGAGATGTATGCAAAATATGCCATGATTAGATCTAATTTGTATATGAGATATATGATATAGATCTAAAACTATTTTGTAGTATTTACATGTTCCTGATTAAGGCGTTCCTCTTGGCCGTCCGGTCATAAGAACGAAGAAGGGTTTAAAGGCCCTCTCTTCCCATTCGATGGGGTGTTCTTATGATGTGTAGGGGTGCTGCGTGTTCGTCCTTAATCAGAAATCCAAAACTTACTTTCTGCAAAACCCTAGATCCTGAAACCCTAGGATTTATTGTGCATATTTTGTTTATGAACCCTACTTAATTAAGAATTAAGATTATGGAATATTAATTAGGTCTAAAATTGAGAATTTTAGATCTAAGACATATTCATAATACTGGGTTCGGGCTTGGGTAGCTCAATTAGGTCTAAGCGGTTGATCAAACCGAATCAAGAGTTGGTTAGATGGGATCAACAATGCTTAAATTGACCAGCCTAATAGGATTAAGTCTGGGTCAAGATCGAGTCATGATCAAGCAAGACCTAATTAGGCTCAGAGGTTAGAGTCTGGATTGTAGGCTAACCCAATTGGTTCTGACTCAATAATTTGGTGTCTAAGGTAAGTTTGGCACATACGACCGACTGGATTTTTAATTGGAAGCTACTCGACCTGAATGCGTTCTTGTACGAGTTAATGGCATATTCCTTCCACCGATCTCACTTACCTGGCCATATCTGTTGACACAGTTCTGATCTGAGGTGGTCAATAATCCGAGCTAACCCATGCCACTAGGTTAGTCATAATTGTTATGACTATGACAAGTCTAGTTTAATGAGACCTGAATCAATTCTCCCTAAGAAAAGATTAAGTCTGAGGTCTTCCACCATTGTAGATGTGCGGGCCCTTCCCAGGGTTGATTGTTCTCGGCTGGATACAGTGGCTCAGTTGCACCAGAAAGACGCAACCATGTCTATTAGGCATTGGATGCTATGGGCTGGAGGATGAGTTGGGCTCAATATTTTGGATACGGTGAGAGACTCAATTAGGAATCCAGTCTGTGCAAATGGTGGGTCTGACTTAACTAAGGAGTGGATCAATATTTTGGATACGGTGAGATTCATGAATTAGAGACCAAGTTTGGGTGCACCATGATTAGAGAATCATTGAACAAGAGTTGTTCACTCATTGGCTAACCCATCACCAATAACTGTTAGGTGAGGTGATGAGTCAGTTGGTGAGACCGCACCACCCACTAGAAATCATTAATCATGGAGATTTTTGCATCTCTACAGAGGGAGTGTAGGGATCCGAGAAAATAGTGGGAGCTAATTTGTTTAAAAATAAAATTTCTAAATAAATTGGTCAAGTCATAATTACAGTATCTAACTAGAATCTTTGACTCTCTACAGGAAAAATGTCTGCGTCCAACCCATTGGCACGTATCCTGGACACACATAGACTGACCTGGACCCAATTATAAAGATTGGCTCAGGAACTACAAAATTATTTTGGGTTTCGAGAAGTTAACCCATGTATTGGACCAGGACCCTCCCACCTTACCAGCCCGTCCATCCACTGAACAGAGAGCATCTCTGAAAAAATGGATAGACGAAGATAATAAGGCCAGATATTACATGTTGGGCTCGATGTCTGATGAGCTCCAGCGCCAACATGAAGATATCGGGACTGCTCGCCAAATGTTGGCTCACCTGCAGGAGATGTTTGGTGAACAGAGTCGCGCAGCCAAATATCAAGTCACGAAATGACTTTTTAAGGCTAAGATGCGTGATGGGCAGTCAGTCCAAGATCACTGTCTGACAATGATCAAGGACATGGAAGAGCTTGAGAAGCTCGGTGTGAAGTTAGACTTGGATCTGCAGAACGATATTATTCTGCAATCCTTGACTGATGCATATGGGCAATTCATCATGAATTACCACATGCATAAACTTCAAAATTCCTTGGCCGAATTAATGAATATGCTGGTTCACCGCTGAGCTTTCTATGAAAGGTTCTAAAGGCTCAGTTCTTGCTATGGAATGGACTTCTTCCAAAAGAAAGTCTTATGGAAAGAAAAAGAAGTCTGTGAAAAAGCAAGAAGGTGGAAGGATCAAAGAAGAAGAAGGCAGAGCCGAAGAAGAAAGGCCGATGTCAAAGGAAAGTGTTTCCATTGCAACAGCGACGGCCATTGGAAGCGGAACTGCCCTACTTACCTGGCCACCCTGAAGAACAAGAAGGAAGGTCCTTCTGGAGGTATGCTCGTTATTGAGTCTAACCTTACGGTTTCTTCTGCATCCAGTTGGGTGCTTGACTCTGGTTCTAGTGCTCATCTGTGCACTTCCATGCAGGGTCTTGAGGATAGCAGGAGGCTGAGGGATGGAGACATGATCCTACGCATCGGTAATGGAGCAAGAGTTGCTGCAGTAGCCGTGGGAACATACCCTCTTCGATTACCATCTGGTTTAGACTTAGTTTTGAAAGACTGTTATTATGTGCCTGCAGCTAGCAGGAATTTGATTTCTGTTTCATGCTTAGCACTAGAAGGCTATGTGATTACCTTCTTTAAGGACCATTGTAACATTCTTTATGAAAGAAATAAAATTGCAAATGGTTTCCTTATTAATGGTCTTTATCAGCTACATATTGATGTACCTATTCTAACTATCGAGCAAAACGTGAATGCCAAACGACCTAGGGATAGTCCAAATGACAGATATCTATGGCACCTGAGATTAGGTCATATAGCAGAAGATAGGATCAACAAATTGGAGAAAAATGGGCTATTGAGTCCATTGACTTTCGAGTCATATCCAACTTGTGAATCTTGTCTTCAAGGCAAAATGACTAAACTCCCTTTTGTTGGACATGGGGAAAGGGCCACAGATCTCCTTGCCCTAGTACATACTGATGTGTGCGGCCCATTTGATGTGCCGGCTAGAGGCAATTTTGTCTACTTCATTACCTTTACCGATGATCTGTCTAGGTATGGGTATGTGTATCTTATGAGACACAAGTCTGAAGCTTTTGAAAAGTTCAAAGAATTCAGACATGAAGTAGAAAAACAAACTGAAAAACCCATTAAGGTTCTTCGATCAGATCGAGGAGGTGAATACCTTAGCCGGGAATTCCTAGACTATCTCAAGAAAAATGGCATAGTCTCTCAATGGACTCCACCAGGAACACTCAACTCAACGGGGTTTCAGAATGGAGAAATCGGACTCTATTGGATATGGTTCGATCCATGATGAGCTTCACAGACCTCCCTGATTTTCTTTGGGGACACTCATTGTTAACTTCAATTTATCTACTGAATAGGGTTTTCCTCTAAAACCGTTCCTACCACACCGTATGAGATATGGCACGGTAAGAAACCAAGTCTGAGTCATCTCAGAATTTGGGGTTGTCCGGCTCATGTCAAAAGACAACAAGCGGACAAGTTAGAGTTTAGGTCCTTTCAGAGCTCGATTCATAGGATATCCTAAAGAGTCATTAGGATACTATTTCTACATTCCAGAAGACCACAATGTGATTGTGAGTCGACATGCCATCTTTCTTGAAAAATAGTTTATTCAAGATAGCGGCATTGGAAAGCAGATTAAGCTTGATGAGAAAGTCTCACAAGTACAACGAGCTAAGGACCAATTGGAACCAAATCAGGTTGAGCCAATAAGAACACTACCTCCTCCACCTCGTAGATCGGAAAAGAGTTTTCCATCCCCCTGAAAGATACTTAGGTATTATTTCAGAGGAAAGTAGAGAAAATGTTCCTCGTAGGTAATGGTGCTCATGGTGATGATCCCAAAACCTACAACGAGGCGATATCAGATATCGACTCCGAGAAATGGCTAGAGGCAATGCAGTCAGAAATTGACTCGATGCACTCAAACCAAGTCTGGACCTTGGTAGATCCACCAGAAGGTATAGTACCTATTGGGTGTAAATGGATCTTCAAGAGAAAGATTGGTGCAGATGGGAATGTGGAGACATTCAAGGCTAGACTAGTGGCAAAAGGTTATAGTCAACGCGAAGGCATTGACTATCAGGATACCTTTTTTCCAGTGGCTATGCTAAAATCCATCCGCACATTGCTTGCCATTGCAGCCTATTTCGATTATGAAATATGGCAAATGGACGTGAAAATGGCATTCTTAAATGGATATCTTGAGGAAGATATCTATATGGAACAGCCGCTAGGTTTCACATCCAGTGATACTGATCACAAGGTTTGCAAGCTGCAAAGGTCCATATATGGACTTAAGCAAGCATCTCGGAGCTGGAACACTCATTTCAATGATGTGATCAAAAAAGTTTGGTTTCATCAAAAATGAAGAGGAACCATGTGTGTCTTCAAAAAGGTCAGTGGGAGCGCTGTTGTCTTCCTCGTATTGTACGTGGATGACATCCTCCTTATTGGGAATGATATTCCCATGTTGACGACAGTCAAAATATGGTTGTCCAAGGAATTCTCCATGAAAGACCTAGGTGAAGCATCCTTTATTCTAGGAATTAAGGTCTATAGGGATAGACCGAATAGGATGCTAGGACTTTCACAGAAGATGTACATAGAGGAAGTACTAAAGAGGTTTAGTATGGAAAACTCTAAGAGGGGATTAATACCCTTCAGACATGGTATTCATCTTTCCAAGAAGATGTGCCCTAGCACACCTGAGGAAATAGAACGCATGAGCAAGATCCCTTATGCTTCTGCAATAGGGAGCCTCATGTATGCCATGCTATGTACACGACCTGATATAGCCCATGCTGTGAGTGTCACAAGCAGATATCAGTCAAATCCAGGTGAAGAACACTGGACTTCTGTGAAATGTATCCTTAAGTACTTAAGAAGAACTAAGGATATGATGTTGGTCTTTGGTAATGGAGAACTCCAAGTCCAGGGATACACAGACTCGGATTTCATGTCCGATATAGATGATCGAAAGTCGACATCTGGGAGTCTGTTTGTGTGCAATGGTGGTGCTGTCAGCTGGAAGAGTTTCAAGCAAACCGTGATAGCAGATTCCACCATGGAAGCAGAATATATCGCTGCATCAGAGGCTGCGAAGGAAGCATTCTGGTATAAGAAGTTTGCTGCAGAAATTCGGAGTAATGCCATCAGATGCCATTCCTCTATACTGCGACAACAATGGCGCCATAGCCCTTGCTAAGGAGCCGAGGTCTCACCAGAAATCCAAGCACATTGAGCGGCGATACCACCTCATCCGCGATTACCTCGAGAAGGGTTACGTCGAGGTCAAGAGAGTCAACTCCACAGATAATGTGGCAGACCCACTTACAAAGCCGTTGGGCCAGCAGAAGATCGAAGCCCACCTTGAGAAGATGGGACTTAGACTTGTAGCCAATTGGCTTTAGGACAAGTGGGAGATTGTTAGATATATGTGCCCTAGAAGCCAGAATTGGCTGACACTTGTAATACACTTCTAGGGGCAAAATTATAATTTTGACTAAATCAATAAAATGGGATTATTTTCTATCACATATGTGTATTTAGTGTCTGTGATACATCCTTTGAGTTAATGGTAATGATAATTCATATTTTCAAGAGTTGAAAATTTAAGACATGAATAATCATTATTAACTCATAAAATGCTCCCGACCATAGGATCATCACGAGGATGGTGATTGATCCGAGAAGGTTGGTGTACAATCGCTTCTCTTTAGTAGATGAGTCTTGAGTCTACGGTGTGGAGACACCAGAGCGAGAGTACATAGGTACTCGTTAGAGAACGAGGGCACTGAGCGTGACCACCTCGAGTAGTCATTAGGAAGTCTACCTTCTCGTCAATGACTGACTCGATGCTGCAGTGGTGTGTCTGGTTCTTTGACCTGAGGATGCATCGATAGTTCACCTTGAGGGTGTTATAGTTTGACTACACCATTAACTCGATCTCCTAGCCATATGGAACCCTGAGGTGTATGTTGGCTATAGCATGTTCATTGTAGGAACTGGATTGCATCAAGATGGAATCTATCTACCTCGGTGGTAGAGGAGCAGCCCTATGATGATCATGAGAATCAAGTCCAGAAGCCCATGGCCATGGCAGAGTGAAATAATAGAAAGAGTTTCTATTTAGGATTTTCACATCGGACTTGAATCGAATGATTACATCATATGACAGAGACTAGGGTTTGACGAGTTCACCTTAACCCTAATCTGATCGGGGCTCAAGATAGAAGAACTTAATCACACAGGTAGCTGCACCAAGAGGTTCGCATTCAGCTCTGATGGGTTGCCACCATATACTGCTAGGTGTCACTGGTGGATTTTGGGAGCAATTAGAATGATTTAGATGATCGATCATTCTAGCTGTTCGAATCAGAAGAGTTCTGATCCATCGAAAGGAGTTTCGATGATGTCGATGATAGAGATCATGACATATCCCATTACCATACAGAACTGAACCTAACTGGGTCACACAAACAAGGGTTTGAATCTGGTGATCATCAATTGAACTGATCCTAGTTCAATTGATCTGAATGAGATTCAATTAGGTTCAAGGAAATCATGCTAGCACTCGATTGAACCTAACGTTCTTCTTTTACTATCATAAATAGTTGTCCTGACTGAGCCAAAGGAGTTTGTGCTCAATTAGAGGCCTTCACTTGGTCTGACTGGAGCTTGTCCAAGTCAGAAAAGGTTGTCTTATTTTGAAAGATAATACCTACCATTTTTGGTCACCTGCCATTTCTCGTTCCTTTGACTTTGGTCAAAAGTTGACCTTTGACTGGTCAAATATTGACCATTGGCACTTTGACTTCTATCCACGTGTCACGCACCTATTGGACGGCTGGTGGGGGCTTGTCCTCCTGCCAGAACCTAGCAAGGGGGAGGGCACACGCCAAGGGCACACGCCATCCTTGGCGTGTGCCCAAGCTGGAGGCGCCTAGGAGTCCCTATTGGACAGGAACTCCATCTCCTTTTTGGATTCCGATTAGACTCCTCCGAAGAACCAACTTTGACTGGTCTTAGGCACCATCTAAGGAGGAATCCAAGGGACTCTATTCCCACCAATCAGATTTAGATCTAATCTCACAAAGGGTTGTGATTGGTTGGGAAGCAGAGGAGTTGGATCATGCATAGTCTATAAATAAGACCCTACGCCCAACTCAAGTTGCAATTGAAAAATCCCACACCCCAAGGCTAGTTCTCTCCTCCTCCTCAATGCCAAGCCCATCTTATCCCTCTCCACTCCTTGCCCAAAGTGGTTTGGGATCTTGGTTGGTGCAATCCAGACGAGAGAAAGGCGATAGAAAGCTAGAAGGCTGCGTTGCTGCAAAGGACAACTGCTGATCTTTGAAAGGTATTTTGAAGATCCTCCAAATCAAATTCAAATCTAATTTTTGGAGACATGATAGAGAAGAAGAGGATCTCCAGATTCAGCCTGAGTGGATATCGGTAGAGGCCAGGCACTTGTGTGGCTATATCATAGGATTATCAACTGGTAATAGGATTACCCTACATTAAGCTAAATTAAATTTAATTTAATTTATCTAAATTTATTTTAATTATTAAAATAATAAAGATTAGATTTGAAATATCACAGATCTGATCTAGATCAAAGAAAATTTTTTTTGAAATATATCTCTTGATCCGATCAGATCTAAACAAATCTGATCCAGAAAATTAGGATTTTCCTTCAGACGGAGCCCGTAACAAACTGATAGTAATAGTCATAACTACTGGTAATGCGGCATTCAGGGCCATGTGAAGTTTGTAATAGAGGGTAATGTCCGTTGTTGTAATGTGCCAGTCCGTTGGGACTTGATAGTTGAAGATCAGAGGAGGTAGGCGCTGGCAGGGAAGAGCTTTTAGTTTCATCCTAAAAGAGTTCGAGCTCTTTCAAGGTCATATGTGTGTAAGTAGATTCATGTTGTATGGATAGCTGGATTTACATAAGCATGGAGGCCTTTCTAGGTGACTGTAGTGAGTTTGGCTGGAAGGAGTTCGAAAGTCATGTGACTAGAGAAATCCTGAGGAGAGTTCGCTGGAGGAATCTAGAAGTAGTTCTATTGGAAGGAGAAGTCCGGCTGAAGGAGAAGAAATCCAAAAATAATTCTATTGGAGAAATTCAGAAGGAGATCTATTAGAAGAGTAAATATATAATGACGAGTTCCCTCTCAGCTAATGCAAGAAGTTTGGATGGACGGGGGTTGGTGGAAAGAAAATCAACTAGTATCTGGGAGGAGTTCAACTGGAAGGAGGTCAACCAAAGGAGGTTTGTTTGGCATCCAGGAGAAGATTAACTAGAAGGATGTCGGTTGGGAGAATTTTGCCTAAAAGGAGCGGAAGGAGATCTGCTCGGAGAGAACCTGCTTATTTATTTCTTTGAAGCTTCGCTGCTTTCGAGATTGTTAAGAGGCTGATATGAAAGAGACGAGGTCCTTTAGCCTGTGTGTTCAAAATTCTCGATGCAGGAATCTCGAGGTCTGCCATCCTTAGTATATTGTAGGAGTTCGTCTAGAAAGGAGTTTTGTTGATCCAACGTTGGTCCAATATCGAACAGCTTGGATGATTTTTTATTGGAAAAGGATTTAAAGAGCGCTAAGATCGGTCAAACCAAGCCATAATTAGACCTGTTACTCAGCTACCTGAGGGTTATCATCGCTATTTAAGTTCGTTTGAGCAAAATCTACAATGCCCCGTAGGTTCTGAGAATATCCGATGGAGCTAGGAATCAAAAATTGATTGATCGATTCAAATTGGAGGTCTTTAGTCTCGATGCCTGAGCGTAAACTCTTCACTGGTCAGAGTCCAACGTGGCTGTCCTCACCGAACGAAGTTTCCTCAAGGCCAAATATCCTTTCAGACTTTGGTAGGAAAGGATTCATACCCAACATAAGTCTTCCCACTCTCGAGTTCAAAATTTGAATGAAGGAAGTAAAGAAATATGAGTTTCGAAGTCCTTTTATTCTTTTTGCGCCAAAAGAGCAGTTGATCCTGACTCTTTCTACGTGGGTGCTGAAACTTCTAAAATACGAGGTGACCTAAAAAGACAAATTCCTAAAATTTTTGCTGAAGTGCTGCTCAAGGTATGGTGCAATAAAGGTTCTGCCCATTGCCAGTCTGCTGCTATAATGAGTGGGGCACGCATCAATCCGAGGTTGATCAGTGGAGATCCACAATCATAACCATCTTGGATCCCAGAGGCTATTTATGCTCTTCTTCTTCCACAAGAGCTTTATTTCGTCCGGATCTCCTTCTCCTTCCTTCTGGCTTTCTTCTTCCTTCTTGCTCCAGGGAACCAGCGTCTTCTGCCGACTCCTTCAATTTTTGGAGGTTCTCTCCTTCATTTTTTATCGAGCCTGTTGTCTTTCCGTTCTTCTTAGTCGATTTAGGTCAGTTCCTGAAACTTTCTTTTTGATTATCTATGTATTCTGGCATATCTACCCATTTTATTTCTTTAAGAAAGTCTCAGATTTTATTTTATTTATTTTTTTAAGGATTGTCTTCATTTTAGTTTGATCCTCATGTCCTCTAAAGAGTCCTGGTCGATCGATTCTAGAAGTTTGGCTCATTTAGCTTTAATTGACCTTCCTCATAAGGACCCTGAGCTTGTAGAAGTACCTCGACCATCCTTCATCCCTGATACCATTTCATGTAAACTTTGGCCCGAAGACCATTCGTTGATTAAGATTTAGTTCAGAATTCCTTCTAGTTGTGAACTTGAATTCCCTTGCCCTAGTGTTCGAGCCAGCTCTCCTCCTCTCAGCCGAACATGCTTGTACGTTGAAACTCTTCGGGCGGGACTTTGGCTAACGATACCTTCTTTTGTAATCGACTTGTTCAAGTTTTTAAACATTTTCTTCACTATCATGGCACCAAACTCTTTTAGGTTTATCATAGGATTTCTCTCCTTATGCATTATGGCCGACATCTAACCTTCCATCTTCCTATTCCATAATTTTTTTACTTTCAAACATCATCCGACTGCCAAAGACTGGTGGTACGCATCTTCCTAGTTTGGCAAGAAGGGGTTGCTCAAGGATGCCCCTTCTTCCATTCATTACTGGAAGGAGAAATTCTTTTTTGTTTCCTATCCCTTCCTAGAACTAGGACTTCCTTCTTGGGGGGAAATAAGGGACTCAGTCCGTCGAGCTCTTGGGCTTGAGAAAGGAGATCGGGATTCGACTAACAAGCTGAAAAACTTTCGAGCTCCTCCGATGTTCAAGCTCCTAGAGGATCAGACCTTATTCAACTTTAATCTCAGTCCTCTCAATCCGGTAGATAGTTCTTTGCAGCTTACCAACTGTGCATGATCCTTTCCTTCTCTGACTCTGATTTTTCTTCAACAGAGATGACTCCTGAGGATCATAACTGTCTAGTCAAGAAGATCAAGTCCCTCAAGTGGAAGGATAGTTCCACAGGGGAAACATCCAAGAAGGCTCACACTAATGAGCCAATCCTGATCATGCCAATCCACGTAGCACCCATCCCTGAGTCTGACATGACCACACCAACTTTGATCTTGTCCTGAGATGACGTCGCCATCATGCTTCCTGAGTAGTGCGAGGTCATTGAGAAAAAGAAGTAAAAGGACACCATCAGGAAAAAGATAAGGAGGACGGTTGAAAATTTGAGTGGCGAGAGCGAGCTTCCTTGGATGATCGGAAGGTCGTCCAATCCCTGATGAAGGGCAGCATCCTCTCGTACATTATCGAGAAAATGGTTGGGACGGAGGATGTTAAGAGATTTGATGAATCTTTCACCACCTATCTCGAGGTAACCTATTTTTCTGAACTTGTTTGAATGAAGGGTGCACTTTTAAAGTTCTAACTTAATTTCTTCCTATCTTGTAGCTGGGGCATTACTTGTTTGCCCACTCAAAGGCCATCGATCTTCACCAGGTTGAGGCTTCTAAAGTCCTACAGGAGGTTCAGGTGGAGGTCAAGAGGGTTCGGACCGAGGTCGACCATTTGAAGGTGGCCTCAAAAATTCAAACTATAGAAGTCGAGTGCCTTTGGAAGGCATCGTGGAGAGAGGAAGAAGCTTCTGTGGGGCTAAGGGCAGACCTGACCCTCTCCGAAGATAAAAGAAAGAAGGTTGAAGAGGAGGTCGGTGTCGAGAGGAAGAGGGCTGTCGAAGGCTTCAAGTCCTACAAAGCAATGAAGGACATCAAGATCACATTCGCCCAGGAAGCCTTCTTGGAGGGGTTCAAGATCTGCATGAGCAGGATTGTGAAGAACTTTCCTAGAGTGGACCTCAACCTTCTGACAGATGAATCCAGTAAGGGAGCCAGTCCCTCCAACACTGGCGCTGCTTCCCCTACCATCAAACCTATCCCTAGTGCTCCCAAACTTACAGCTAAAGCTCCCGAGTCTATTCCTAAGCCTAATGCCGCAAAGGATGTGCCGACCTCGCCTGCCTCTACAGCAGTCAAGATCTAAGACTTTTTATAAATTTATACTTTTCTTCTCTTTTTTTTTGATGTATATCAAAATATTTTGAGGAATGAAAATGAACTTTCTTTTCTTTATACTTGTATCATGGTGGATGTTATTCAGAACCCCTTCAGCGATCGTAGTCGGGGTCCATCATCTCCAACTGATGCTGAGCTATTATCCCAAGATATCCCTCTAAAGCCCATAGTCAAAAATTTAAAGAGGGAGATTCATCACCTGAAGAAAAAATTGAAGAAGATAGAAGACAAACTTTAGAGATCCGAAAAGAATGTTTCAGAGGTGACGATTGAGGTCACCAGTCTCCAAAAGCTACACATGAAAGATTTTGTGAGCTTCAGCATTTGGAAGGACAGCTTCAAGAAGGAGATTGTCGAGCACAAGAAAAATGTTAGCAATAAATCTTGGGCACTAACGATGAAGATTAGATTTCTCGAAGCCGATCTCAAGGTGGTGAAGGTGAAGATCCATCTGCTGGAGGGGAGCTCGCTGTGGTCTTCCGACAAGACTTAGTATGAGTGGGATTGGTCGAAGAGGTTCTCCACACTCCAGAAGCAATTGTATGATGCTGAGCTCACTTATGATACCTACAGGTTGGGTTGGAGCAAGAGGATATCCCAACTTAAGCAAAGGTTTTGTGCTGCTAATAGCGAGGTAACCTGGCTCCAAAAATAACTTGATGATAGTCATCAATCTAACGCAAGCGGGGGATCAGAGCAGGTTGCCTCCCTAATGAGGACTCTGGGTGAGCTTTTGGAAGCAGTGGAAAGGGAGAAGGTTAACGTTTAATGGCTAAGGATCTAGTTGTCATATGAGCAGCAAGCCATTAGGGATGCAAAGGCCAAGTCTGAAGTCTTGAGGAAGCAGAGGCAAGGGCTCGAAGGCAAATTCTAACATGCCAATAGGATGTACATAGATGGTCTATATAAGAAGAAGGAGCTTGAGGAGGAAATCCTTAGGTTGAAGCAGTCTCTTGTAATGATGGGGGTCGACAACCCTGAGTTTGAGGGTTCCAGGCCTTCTTAGGATTTTGTCACTTTTTCTTTTATCTTTTTTTGTACATGGTCTCGTGGACCTTCACTTTGTGATGAACTTCGAATTTAATGAAGAAATTTTTTTTCAATCATCTTTTTACTTTGTTTGGACTCAGTGCTTGTTGATTTTTCCATTTTTCTCTTTGGCTTTCACTTTTGCTAAAAGGATTGTCAAAAAAGTAGTTTTTCTCTTATCCTTTTATAACCAAAGATTTTTACCTGTGCTAGGATGACTTTATCCTTCCATATTCAATTTTGTTGATTTTCCTTCATCCTTTCATCAAGACGAGGTCCTTCCTCCTGCTCTAGATAACCAAAGGTCTTTATTTATGTCAGGATGAGGTTCTCCTCCTATTTTCGATGAGGTTGGCTTTTACTTCTATTAAGATGAGGCCTTCCTCCTGTTCTCGTTGTAGCCATTGAAAAGTTCTCTCCTCCTATCTTAAGTAACCGAAGGTCTTTGTCTTGCTCACATTAGGATGAGATTCTCCTTCTATTCCTAACATGACTACTTTTGATTATTTCAAAGAGTTATTTCCTATCATCATATGATTTTTGCAATAAGAAACAATAATATTGAAATAGAGGAATTTTATTGAAGGCAAATTACTAGTAGTACATTCTTAGATTTTTTTGAATTTCAACACCATGTGAGTGTTGTTCTTCTAAGCTCCTTCAAGTGATAACTTTCGGACCGGATGATCTACTCTACTTTATATGAATCTTTCCAATTTAGAGCAAGCTTTTCTTGATTCTGAGATTGTAAAACAACTGCTCGTCGAAGTACTAGGTCCTCTACTTTGAATATTTTGTCTTTGACTTTAGAGTTGTAGTAATGGACCATTTTTTGCTTATAGACTACCATCCGAACTTGAGCTTTTTTCTATTTTTCCTCCAACAAGTCGAGATTAGCCCTGAGGTCCTGTGAGTTATGCTGCTCATTGAATGCCACGACTTGAGCTAATGGGAGTTTGAGTTCTATTGAGATGACCGCTTCTATTCCAAAAGCTAAGGCAAATGGGGCCTTTCCAGTTGGCAATCTTTAGATAGTTCGGTATGCCAAGAGCACATGATAGAGTTCATCCACCTAAGTCTTCTTTGCTCTTTCAAGTCTTGCTTTGATATCTTGCAGTAGGATTTTGTTTGTTACTTCGGCTTCACCATTTGACTGTAGATGGGCTACTGATGTAAAATGATGGGAGATGTTCAAATCTTCATAAAATTTGGCAAATTTTGCTCTAGCAAATTATCGTCCATTATCTGTTATGAGGGTCAAGACAAGCCAAATCTACAAATGATCAACTTTCAGACGAAGTCCTACACTTTTGCTTCAGTGATTTTTGCTAGAGGTTCAGTCTTGATTCATTTTGTCAAATAATCTATTGCCACCAAGAGAAACTTGCACTATCCTGGTGCCATAGAAAAAGGTTTGAGTATGTCCATCCCCCACTAAGCAAATGGCCATGGGATGCTTAGGGGTATAAGTTCAGAAGCTGACCGCCTTTGAATGTTTGCACTTCTCTGATAGCGATCATATTTTTTGACATACTCTATAGAATTATGGTACAAGATTGATCAATAATAACCCTGTCGAAGTAGTTTATGTGATTAGAATCTAGCCCCTACATGACTTTCGTAGATTTCTTCATGAACTTTCCGCAATGCAAAGTCGGCTTCTGAAGATCTGAGACATCTCAAAAGCGATAAGAAATATAACCTTTTATACAGCTTGCCTTCATATAGAACATATCGAGAGGCTTGATTTCTAAGTTTTCTAGCTCCATTCGGGTCATGGGAAAGAGCTCCCTCTTTAAGATAAGCAATCAATGGGTCAATCCAGCATGGCTCATGGTCAATCTGCATTACAGACTATTGTCCTTCCAGACTCGGATGTTTCAGGACTTCAAAGAAGACCTCCTTGGGCAGCTCAATCGGGGCCAATGTTGCCAACTATGAGAGATGGTCGGCCCTAGTATTTTTCGCTCTTGGAATCTATTTGATGTCAAAACTGTTGAAGGTCGGAGTCAAGCTCTTCACTTTCTTGAGATATTTTATCATGCTTTCTTCTCGAGCCTCATAATCGCCATTAATTTGTTCGACCACTAATTAGAAATCACTATAGACTTGGAGTCAATCTGCTTTCAATTCTTCAGTGATCCTTAATCCTGCAATCAAAGCTTCATATTCGGCACCATTATTAGTAGCAGAAAACTCAAAGTGCAGTGCATATTCCACGATGACTCCTTTTGGGCTAATGAAGATCAGCCCTATGCTTGCACGAGAAGCATTGGATGAGCCATCTACATATAGGGCCCAGAAATCTTCAGAAAGGTTAGCTCTTTCTTTAGAGGAACTCGATTGTAACTAGGGAATATCAACTTCATTCTGTTCAGGCTCAGCTTTATTCGGAATGGTGCATTCAACTATAAAATCTACCAAAATTTAGGCTTTGATCGATGGCCGAGGCTGGTAGTTGATGTCAAACTCAGTGAGCTATATTGTCCATTTTGCTATTCTTTTAGAGGCATCCGTTCGATGAAGAACTACTTTGATTTGTTGATCGATGAGGAGGATTATGGTGTGCCCTTGGAAGTAAGGTTGAAGTCTTTGGGTTGCAATCAGTAGGGCAAAAGTTAGTTTTTCTAACTTAGTATACCTGATCTTGGCGTCCCTCAAGGCTCGGCTTATGTAGTAGATATACTTTTGCCACTTCTTTGACTAGAACAATCTTAAGGGCCGCTAGGGAGACCGCCAGGTACAAAAATAATCCCTCTCTAGGTTTGGGCTTTGCTAATAGGAGAGGTGAACAGAGATAGTCCTCGAGCTCTTTAAAGGCTTGTTGATATTTAATGGTCCAGTAGAAGTTTTTCAGCTATTTTAGGACTTGAAAGAAGGGCATGCATCACTCGACTGACCTCAAGATGAAGCGATTCAAGATTGCCACCTTTTCGATCAGGTGCTGAACCTCTTTCATTGATTTTGGAGCAGTCATCTATTAAATAGCTTGAATCTTCTTTAGATTTGCTTCAATTTCGTGTCTCAACACCATGAATCCAGAAAACTTCTCCGAAGTCACGTCGAAGGCGCACTTGGTTGGATTTAGCTTCATCTTATACCTTCTAAGGGCGCTGAAGGTGAAGGTCTCTTCAAGATTGGTAATGTGATTTATTGAAGCTCGGCTCTTGATAAGCATGTCATCTACATATATCTCTATATTGCGATCGATCTGCTCTTTGAAGATTTTATTGACCAGATGTTAGTATGTTGCTCCTATATTTTTGAGTCCAAAAGGCATAACTCTATAACAATAAAGACCACAGTTAGTAAAAAAAGTAGCTTTTTTCTTATCTTCTGGTGCCATCCAAATATGGTTATAGTCGAAAAAGGCATCCATGAAAGTAAGGAGCTCATGGCCCGAGGTTGTATCCACCAGTTGATCAATCTTGGACTGGGGATAGCTATCTTCGAGATAGGCTTTGTTTAGCTTTTTGAAGTCTATGCACATTCTCCACTTGCCATTCGCCTTCTTGACGAGCACGATGTTGGAGACCCAATTTGGATAGTTGACTTTTTGGATGAATCTGGCCTTGAGGAGCTTGTCAACTTCCTTTGCAATTACTTTTTATCTCTCTGGGGCATGGCTGCGTATCTTCTCTTTCACCGATCGATGTTTGGGATCAATAGTTAGATGATGTTCCATGACTTCAGCAACTATTCCAGGCATGTCATCGGAGATCCAAGCAAAAACATCTACGTTCCTCCAAAAAAATACGACAAGCTGCTCTCGTATCTCTTTCACCAGGTTGGAGCCAATCTGTACTGTGTGCTCCGCATTTTCATTATTCAGTGGGATAGAAGCAAGATCTTCCATGGGCTCATCCCGCTCTACAGTTAGATCATCGTGGACATCCAACCCATCAACCAGACAAGGATCTGACTGCTCACCCCTCTGCAAGGTGATTAAATAGTAATGTCTTGCCAAAGCTTGATCTCCTTTGACTTCTCCAATCCCATAGCTTATTAGAAACTTCATTATCAAATAGTAGATCGACACCACTATCCGAAGCGCATTTAGACCAGGTCGGTTGAGAATTGCGTTGTAAGCCAATGGAGCTTTTACTACTAGAAAGTCCACCGATGCCTTGGACTATCTCGGATATTATCCTGCAGTCACAACCAAAGTTATTATGCCTTCAATTGGTACTACATCATCAGTGAAGCCTACCAACAGAGAGTTCATTGGTCTAAGCCAGCTATTAGGTATAGACATTTTGGAGAAAGTATCATAAAATAAAATATTGGCCGAACTTCCATTATCAATAAGAATGCGATGTATATTATAGTCTACAATATTTAAAGCAATTACAATCATGTCATTATGCGAGAACTGAACTCTCTATGCATCAGCTTCAGAAAAAGTTTGGGGCTCCTCAATTCTTCATCTCTTTGTCGATCCCCTAGATCCATCGATCTCCTCTTACTGAAGTCTCCTAAAGATGGTGTTGTTAATGCCAAGCAGGGGCCAATCTCCTTATTGCTTCTTCCTTCTCGGTGGCTCTAGCTGCGGCAGTGCCCTTGGTCAAAAACTTGATAGGAATGCGATGTTGTCGTTAAGACACCGTGTTTATCAGTTTAATTCGACTTCTTAAAATAATTAAAAATGCATAGATAACAGTGAGTCGGATCGAATCCACAGGAAAGATAGTATTTTTAGATTTGAAATCTTTGATTTTTGAAAAGAAAAGAAGAAAAGGATTTGAGTTTTCAGAATCAAAAGTGAAGTCGGAAAATTAAAAGCAAAAATTAATAGGTGTAGAAATTTAAACTTGGTACTAAGATCTATTAGTTAGATCTTAGCATCTACTTGCAATAAAATAAAAAGTAATAATTAAAGTGCAAAAATTAAATTACAATAAAAATAAAAAGTAAGAAATTAAAATACAAAAATAAAATTTTTATTAATTAAAATTTCAAAATTTAAATACATAAAATTTAAAAAGAAAAGAAAATAAAATAAAATAGCCTGATCTCTGATTTTGGATCGGCATTGGCAGAAAGATGGTGTAGAAGCTCGACTCTTCTTCTCGGCATCCATTGCTTTGAAGTAGCTTTTAACCCATAGCCTAGCTTTGTCCTGTACCAAAACTTCATCTTGATCGGAGATATTGATTTTTGGAGGCCTGGGATCCTTTTTATAGAGCTAGGAGGGCTGAAAAGTTTGCTTCTAGGCAATGTGGGACTAATGACCTTTATAATAATCAAAATCTGAATAAAATTTAAATTAAAATAGCTCTGATATATCTCTAATAAATCTGATAAAATCCAGTCGTTCAATAGAAATCCAACGGTCCAAAAATCATCAAAATCGGATGCGGATTAGCTCATATCGGGTCGGATTAAATTCTAGCCGTTGGATCGCACTTGATGGAGGAAATCTGGCCGCAAATCATGCGCCTGAGAGTTTGATCACCGTCGGGAGCTTTCTGGACCGTTGGATCATCACTTGGATCGAGCACTGCCATCCGATGGTGATCCGCATGATGTCTGTAGCTGAATAAAATCCGGAAGCAACCACAGCCGTTCGATCCTGACCGCAAACAACCACATCCGTCCGATCGCGCAATCACTATTCCCATGGACTGCATGGACCGGCTGCACCGCACACCATAGCTAATCAGTGCTTCTGTTGCCGAGCAAAAAAGACTAAATTACCCTTGTGAGCCATGATAAATTTCTATAGACCCTTTAGGGGTCTAGGTCCACCACGTGGCAAGCTCTGATTCGTCGGATTTTGCTGAGCTGGCGGTCCACGCCTGGATCGTGGACCGACTAATGGCTTCAATGGTTGAGTCAACTTTGATGGCTTGGCTTGACTTGGTGGCTCGGCTTGCGGAGCCAGCGGAGCCATTTTCTTTTTTATTTAATTTTTATTTATTTTATATCTTTAAAAATTCATATCTTTTTCGTTTTAGCTTCGTTTTATGTGAAATTTATTTTATTATGATCAAAAAAATGAGCTCTTTCTATTGATAATAAAATTTTATTTTTTAATTTTTATTATTTTTTAATTAATTTTTTAATTAATAAAAAATGAATTTTTTAAAAATTATATATAAATTGATTAATAATTTTTAAAAATTAATATAAATTAATTAATAAATTAATACTTTTATTGGTGAATTTATGATGCTTATCAATCGATCTTTCCATCCTTCAGGCCGATATAGTAGGAACCAGCCAAGCCTACCCCACCTAATGAGTTTTTTGATCTCATCTTGGAGTTGAATACGCTCCTCAGTATCATGACCGTGGTCACAATAATAGAGGCAATATTTATTAGGCTTGCACTTGCTAGGATGCATGCACATTCTCTCTGGCCTTAGTAGCTGCTTCTTGATTTTCATCAGCAACTGAATTTTTGGAGCATTGAGGGGAGCATAGTTTTAGAACTTTCAGAGGGAGGAACCCCACCGTGCCCTTCTATCTGGGCTTCTTTGTCTTCGAGTTCGAGGAGGAGTTCGAGAGTGCAGCCGAGCTTCACTCGACTTTTCATCAGTAGCGGGCATATTTAATTCACTAGCTTGCCACTCTTTAGCGACTTCACTATCCTTGGCCTTGAAGGCCTCTTCTGCTCGGGCATAACCCTCAGCTCGAGCTAGAATATCAAAAAAATTTTTAGGGTACTTCTTCTCTAAGGAGAATAGCAGATCATTCTTCTAAAAACCATCCTTCAGTATGACCATTGCGACAAATTGATCCAAGTTTTGGACCTTCAGTGCAGCGGTGTTGAAATGGGTGACATAGATCCGTATGGATTCCCCCTCCTTCTGCTTAATGTTGATGAGGGAGTCCGAGCCTCATCAAGGATGTCGGCTATTGACAAAATGAGCCATAAACTGATGGATCATTTGATCGAAGAAAAAGATAGTACCCGACTTAAGGGCCAAGTACCAGTTCCTGGCTGCTCCCTTCAGGATAGAAGGGAAAGGTCGGCATAGGATGTGTTGGGAATTGTGTTCCAAAAGCCAATCGTTAGTCTGTTAACAGTTGAGCTACTTAGTATATGTAATTGATCATTGATAAATAAAATCCTTTGGCATGTTTTTCATCATAAGTCTTCATCTTCTAATGAACTCCATTTTTGTGATGAAGTCCTTAGAACTATTTAGCTTCGATAAAGAGAGGATTTATCGATTAGTCCTTAAATTTGTTTATGATCAAATGATAGGTTGTTAATTAGGACAACAGCATCTATCAAGCATTGGTCGCTGTATGCCATATAGGTTGGTTGTCCTCTTAACCAAGGAATGTGGAGATACTAGTATGGTATACAGGTGAGATATATGGGTACATCATCATTGAATGTGATCAATTTTAGAGCATTCTACTGTCGAGGATGTCTATAATGGGATATAGAAATAAGTATCTCTTAGACCTGAGAGCACCTCAGTGACTTGCAAGCAACTCACTGTGCTTTGGTATCGGACTAACTGAATTTCTAATTCAGTAATGGAAGGCTTCTGGGCACAGTCAAGTACTTGCAAAGTTGGTGTATGATCAAGATGGAATTAACCACTCCAAGAGTTGGAGAAGAATGTACCACCGTATTTCAATATAGCAAAATCTTGACCAGGATAATCAATCAAATAGATTTGATATTTTAAAATACAATGTGGACAAACTGATCAGAGTTGATAGTTGAACTCTAAGGTGTCCTACGAGTATTTCAGTCAAGAGGATGAATTATATGGAAACTATATCCGCATGGGTTCTAAGGATGGTGTTCTATACATTCAACCTATCCAAACATCGGGTATTATTGCTAGATTGTCACTTTGATTGGTATAAAAATTTATTTTTATACTATCAGCTTAAGTTCAGACCTATGAGGTCACACACATTAGAGCTCATGATCTAACCACGATTGAGAATCGTTCTAGGGTTAAATAATCAATACGATTGATGTTTAACCTAGTGCAAGTGTTGTAGAAGGATTGATTAGCAATTTAATTACTAATTAGCTTAATTTGATTAAGCTAAAGTACTAATATTAAGTTTAATTAAATATAATTTAATTATAATTAGTTTGGGATTGATTGGATCAAGTCCAATTGACTTATTGGATAAGTCAAGTGCAAGAAAAAACTAGTCCTAGTCTAACTAGGACTTAGGTTAACCCAATTTTTTAATTTGATTAAAAAATTAAATCAAAATTAAATTAAATTTAATATAATTTGATTGAACCATTAGTTGGGTTAGAATCTAATTTAATTTGTTTGAGTTGGTTTTAGTTTAATTTGGTTTAAGAAACGACTTTGACCAAGTCATAGATAGAATCCTAGTAAGACTAGGATTCCTCCTTGCGCCTCCTTTGTCCCAATTCCCCCCATGCCTATTTTTTTAGGTATTTTTTATGGAAAATCCTTTCCTTCCTGATCTTCATGTATGCCCCCTTTCTCCCTCTCTTTCTCATATGGTAATTGAGTAGAAGACTAAGTGAATGAAGGAGTTTGTTTTGATATTGGATTCTATGAGATAGAATCCTAACAAACCCAAACTCTTCCCCAAAGGTGCCACCCCCTCTTCCAATTAATTTCTCTCTTATTCCATGGGAGAAACCCCTTTTCTTGTGTACCTTTTATTGCTGGTACATACCAAAAATTATGGAGGGGGTGCCCACGCCCAAGAGTTGGGCACCCCTTGACTTGCCCTGTTTGACCTTTCCTGGTCTAGTATTTGACCTAGACAAGGACTCTTCTTCTTCTATATATTTTGAATGAATTTTTACTTAAATTTTTTTTTGAATTATAAACATTTGAGAGGGCTTTGAGGTGTGTGAAAATAAGGGATAGAAAACCTCTGGGCTTTGAGATTCAATAGACACAAAGCTAGGTGTCTAGGTGAGAGCAAAGAGAAGAAGAAGAGGGTCTTCTTCTAGGGTTGCTGTGTTCATCTCTTCCCTTCCTTCTTCCTTTGGTTTTTTGAGAGTGTCTCACATCTAAAACCTCTTCTCCTCTTTCTCCTCTTTGAAAGAGTCTAATCTAGAGGAAAGAAGGCATCTAATCAACCATCAAAGAAAGATCAGTGCAGTACTAGCATACTGTGTTGATTTCCAACATCTAGATTTTTGATCATGATCGTGGGCTCGTGTGGATGACTCCTAGAGGTCGGATATGTCTACAGCTTGTAACTTCATTTTCAAGTCTAGATCAGTGAGTTAGAATGTCTAACTCACTCAGGTAATAGATATGATCTATTCATTTTTTCATACATGCATGAGATGTAGTGTAGATCTAGCTTGATGTGATCAACCTTTTCTTTTCATTTATTTTTAATTTTAAATTTAAATATCATATAATAATAATATAATATAGTCTCAGATCTAGAGGTTATTTGATATTTAGAATTAATTTGATTAATTTTGAGTCTTCCGCTGCTGATCTAGAAAAAATTTCAAGATCTAGTCCTGAAACCCTAGATCTGGTTCCTTCAATTGGTATCAGAGCTAGATTAATTATTATATAATTATTGATGCATTCTTGAATTATTTATAGATTAGACCTAATTAATAATCTAATATTTAAATCTAAAATTAAAATCTCAGATCATATGAACTACTTTAAGATTGTCCTATTATAAGGTTTATCCCTTACAGTGCAAAGATTGTTCTAGTTCATATAGTCTAATATTATTTATAAATTTATTAGATATGATCGGATATTATTTATGATTTATTTAGTTTAAAAAAGTTTTAAATCTAAAAATAAAATTTTAGATTGCATGGACTAATCTTATAAGGTTGTCCTATTGTAAGGTTTACCCTTTACAGTAAAAAGGTTATCTTAGTACGTGCTGATCTGAAACTTTAATCATAAAATTTTAGATTAGATCTAAGATATTTTATAATTTAACTAAAAATATTTTAGTCTAATTTTAATCATCATAAATATGTTAGATTTGATCTAAGTTGACTTATGATTGATTGATGTTGAAATTGTTTTAATTACATGAACTTATTTAGATTAGATCTAAAGTAGTTTCATGCTCTTCTTATGTGCATATTGATTATAAATCAAACATGCAATTTAATTAGTAGAACCATATTGTAAAAGTATTTTACAAATATAAAAATTATTTTTGAAAAGCCGAACCCCAACCCTCTGCCCGAAACATAATTAAGAATTAAGAAGTTGTTTGATTAGGATCTATGATTGTAAATTGAAGATCCTAAGACACGAATCATAAAACATTCGGTTAAATGGATTAGTGGAGATTAGGTCCATTAATTGGGTTAGACCTAGGGTTAAATTAAAGAATGGACATAATTAGAGAATTGACTAAATCTAATCAATTGTTGTCTTAGATTAGGTCAAAAATTCTCTAGATCAATTACAGTAGTTGTAGTTGGTCAAGTCCATATCTTTAATGAGACACAAGATGGACTTGAATCTTGGCTACATGGTCTAGCACGAACTGTTAGATTGATCTAATTAAAATTAATTAAATCAGTTAGTATCTAAGGTAAATCAAATCGGGGGTCTTTAATTAGCAGCCCGTTTACCTAGCCATTTTTTATGGTGTTTAAGGTAAGCTTTGGCAGACCCTCCCACTAATCAAACTTACCTGACCTCTTAGTGAAATTTTATTTTGATTGGATTTCTTGACTATTCAAGCTGACCCATGTCAGCTAGGTAAATCAGTTTGACTAATTTAGGTGCTCCTAGACCAGCCTATTAATGATCTTCGTTAAGCCGACTTGGTGAAGTTAGTAGGAGGATCATGATAAGCTGGTTCATCTGACCTTCCCTCGTCTTCAAATTAAATCCTCTAAAATTATTAGATCCCTAAAATGAGATAGTTATTATGATAACTAAATCATAGCCTCCCATTAAAGTGGGTGATAATGGGTCCATCAGTTGTATAATCATTGGAGGCCCAAAGGCCTGGTGCTTATCATCTGATGGAATTATCATTCGTTGTATGATTTCTTGGCTACATCTTTCTAAATGATGGTTAGATTAGCCAACAAAAGTTGGGCCTAATCATTCATTGGTAAGATGGGCCAAGTATGGTCATATTAATGGTTGGACCTAATTGGATCTTTTCAGTGGAGGCCAAAGTCTACTCATTAAACATAGGGTGAAAATTTAATTACTAAAAATTATTTAAAAAAAAATTAGTTATGAACCAACCCTTAGATGCACATGGGTTGGCCAACCAAAGATGGGCTCATGTGCAGTCTATGTGGATTCTAGTGCCCACTAAGAAATTAGGATAATTCCTCAAATTAGAGTTTGAGGTTACCAATTCGAATAAAATAGTGAGAGACCCTTTTGATTAAAGTCCAAATCTCTCAATTTAATGAATCAATTACTAATTAGATTTTGATTGTTCTTTGTATGGATATGGCTACTTTCCTATCGCTCCATCATTATTGGATAATGATAAGTTGGTGGGATCCAACTTTGGTAGCTGGTATCGATAGTTAAAGATTGTCCTGGAGCATGAACGCATCCTACAAGTGATAACAGATGATGCACCTAAGGACCTAGCTACAAATGCAAGTGAAACTATCAGAGATACTTATCAGGACTGGCTCAGTAATTAACCATGATGCGCCGCATTATGCTGGCTATGATGAGCGACGAGTTCAGTCGTAGATTTGAGATAGCTCAACCAAAGGACATGCTTCAAGTATTGGAGGATTTCTTTGGCACACTCGATGATATGGAGAGGCACAAGACTAGTTGTGCCATCTTCAATACCAAGATGTAGGATGGTGCCTCTGTCACTGATCATGTATTATACAAGATCAAGCTGATAGAGTGATTGAGCAAGCTCAGCTTTTCTTTGCATAAATAGCTTGGGAAGGATGCAATACTGAACTCATTGTCCAAGTTCTTTCTCTCATTTCTTACTCATTTTAGAATGACAAAGCCTAAAGTAGACTACCATGGGTTACTGGGGTTGCTTTAGAACTTTGAGAAGGATCACCAACTCCACAAGGAGTCGGTGAACTTAGTGGAAGGTTCGTCTTCTCATTCTCGATCCTTTCGAAAAGGAAAGAAGAGCAAGAAGAAGAAAGCTATGAAGGTGCATGTTCAGGCTAGGACATCTGTGTAGGGCCAGACCCTAAACACCAAGCTCGATAAGAGTCAAGCTGAATGCTTCTTTTGCAAGAAGCGGAGGAACTGGAAGAAGAACTGTCCTCAATACATTACCTTTCTAGATCCAAACAGGTAGAAGAATAAGAAAGCTGTTGCTGGGCATGGTATTTATCTGATAACCCCTTGCAATTTTTCTATTTATGATATTATTGATAGGATATTAGATACTGATAGCTCTTATCATATTTGTAATTCATTGTAGAGGTTACAGGATAGTAGAAGATTCAAGGAAGGTAAAAGATTCCTGAACATTGGAGATAGAAGACCAGTTCTAGTTCTAGCTTTAGGAATTTTGAAATTTATTTGAATTTCATACCATTATTTTTAGTGATTATCATTTCTATCCTAGATTTTTTTTAAATATTATTTCTGTAGGCTTTTTGGCCATAAATAATTATGAAATTTCAATAAAGAAACGAGCTTATAATGTCATTGTGAATGGTGTTACTGCTTTCTATGGACAATTGAACAATGGTGTATATATGATATCACAATCTGTTAATATAGTCTATTCAACTAGCAAACATCCTAGATTAGATAATATGATAGATATCTACTTATGGCACTGTAGGCTAAGTCATATAAACAGGAACAGGATAAGCAGGTTGGCTCAAGAGAGTATCCTCAAACTTAGTGATTGTGAATCACTTCCAACCTATAAATCCTATCTTCTTGGTAAAATGATCAAGTCACCTTTTACTGAAGAAAGTGAGAGAGCCACTGAGCTCTTAGGTCTAGTACATACTGATGTATGAGGACTAATGAGCACAAGTGTTAGAGGTGGATATGTCTACTTCATCACTTTCATAGATGATCTATCTAGATATGGATATGTCTATCTGATGAAACATAAGTCGGATTCTTTTGAAATATTCAAATAATTTCAAAGTGAAGTAGAAAAATAAATTAGAAAAAGTATTAAAACTCTTCGATCTGACCGAGAAAGGGAATACCTTTTCAATGAGTTTCTCACATATCTAAGAGAGAATAGGATTCTCTATCAATAGACTCCTCAGGAACACCATAGCATAATGGTGTATCTGAAAGAAGAGATCAGACTCTATTAGACATGGTCTGATCCATGATGGATTTTGCCAGCTTATCGATATCCCTCTAGGAATATGCACTTGAATCGGCTTGCTATCTTTTAAATAGGATTCCAAGTAAATCTATGGTTAAAACTCCATATGAGATATGGACAAGACGTAAGCCAGCACTTTCACACCTTAGGATCTGAGGGTACTCGACTTATGTCAAATGGTTAATTATAGATAAACTTAGACCTAGGTCTGATAAGTGTACATTTATAGGATATCCAAAAGAGACTAAAGGTACTATTTCTACCATGCTGATGAACAAAAGATATTCGTCAACCTTAGGACAATCTTTTTGAAAAAGAAGTTCCTTTGTGAAGGAACTGTTGTCTCTAAGGTTGAACTTGATGAAGTTCAACAGATAGAAAGCCCGACAAAGGATGCTGAACTTAAGTCAGATTTGATCAGATTAGATTCGAAGCCTAATGAACCCGCACCATTAAGGCGATTTGATAGAGTATAATGCCACTCAGATAGATACTATAGGTTCTTGATCCAGAATGGTGATCTCATCAAACTCGATGAAAATGATGAGGATCCGATCACTTACATGGATGCTATGTAGAGACCCGACTCTGAGAAATGGCTAGAAGTCATGAGATTCAAAATGGATTCCATGAAGGTCAACGATGTATGGAGATTAGTTGACCCATTCGAAGGGATTAAACTCATTGAGTGTAAATGGGTATTCAAAAGAAAAAGAGGCATAGATGGAAAGGTGGAGACCTATGAAGCCCGTCTAGTTGCTAAGGGGTATTGTCAACGTTATGGTATTACACCATTCTCCCTAGTGGCAATGCTCAAATCCGTTCAGATACTGCTTGCAATAGCTGCCCACCTGGACTATGAGATCTGGCAGATGGATGTGAAGACATCTTTCCAAAATGGAGAGCTAATTGAAGAGGTGTATATGATACCACCTGAGGGGTTCACATCCATAGATGAGTTCAAGGTGTGCAGGCTTTAGAGATCCATTTATGGATTGAAGCAAGCATCTCGAAGCTGGATCATGCATTTTGATAAAGTGATCAAAATGTATAGCTTCGTTAAGAACAGAGAAGAATCCTACATTTATAAATGGACAAATGGTCTAGCAGTGGTATTTTTTTTTTTGTACGTGGATGATATTCTCTTAATCGAAAATGACATCTCCACACTGCAGGGAATAAAAGTCTGGTTATCATCAGAGTTCTCCATGAAGGACTTGGATGAAGCATCCTACATTCTAGGAATGAAGATCTATAGGGATAGATCTAAAAGGATGCTTGGTATATCCTAGACCATGTATATAGAAAATATGTTGAAGAAGATCAGCATGGAGAATTTCAAAAATGGCAATCTCCCATATGAAGAGAAAATCCTGATTTTCCGGACCAGGTTCGTTCGGATCTAATCGGATTAAAAGATATATTTCAAAAATTTTTCTTTTTGATCTAAATTAGATCTACGATATTTTAGATCTAATCTTTATTATTTTAATAACTAAAATAAATTTAGATAAATTAAATCAAATTTAATTTACCTTGATGTAGGGTAATCTTATTACCCGTTGATGATCCTATATGCAGCGGAAGGTTCTAGATCTAGCCACGCAAGTGCCTAGCCTCTACCAGTATCCACTTAGGCTGGATCAAGAGATCCTCTTCTTTTCTATCATATCTCCAAAAATCAGATCAAAATCTGATTTGGAGGATCTTTAAAACACCTTTCAAAGATCAATAGTTGTCCTTTGCAGCAGCGCAGCCTTCTAGCCTTTTGTCGCCTTTCTCTCGTCTGGATTGCACCAACTTGGATCCCAAACACCTTTGGGCATGGAGAGGTGAGGGAGAATATGGACTTGGCATGGAGGAGGAGAGGAGAGGCAACCTTGGGGCATGGGAATTTTCAATGTTTTTTGAGTTGGGCGCAGGGTCGAATTTATAGACTATGCATGATCCAACTCCTCCTCTTCCCAACCAATCACAATCCTTTGTGAAATCAGATCAAAATCTGATTGGTGGGAATAGAGTCCCTTGGATTCCTCCTTAGATGGTTCCTAAAATCAGTTAAACTTGGTTCTTAGGAGAAGTCTAATCGGAATCCAAAAAGGAGATGAAGTCCTTGTCCAATAGGGACTCCTGGGCGCCTCCAGCTTGGGCACACGCCAAGGGTGGCATGCGCCCTCCTTCTTGCCAGGTTCTGATAGGAGGACAAGCCCCCACAAGCTCTCCAATAGGTATGTGACATGTGGATAGAAGTCAAAGTATCAATGGTCAACATTTGACCAGTCAAAGGTCAACTTTTGATCAAAGTCAAAGGACGAGAAATGGCAGGTGACCAAAAATGGCAGGTGACCAAAAATGGCAGGTATTATCTTACAAAATAAGACAACCCTTTTCTGACCTGGATAAGCTCTAGCCAAACCAACTGAAGGCCTTTGATCGAGCACAAACTCCTTTGGCTTAGTCAGGATAACTATTTATGATAGTAAAAGAAGAACGTTAGGTTCAATCGAGTGCTAGCATGATTTCCTTGAACCTAATTGAATCTTATTCAGATCAATTGAACTGGATCAGTTCAATTGATGATCACTAGATTCAAACCCTTATTTGTGTGATCCAGTTAGGTTCAGTTCTGTATGGTAATGGAATATGTCATGATCTCTATCATTAACATCATCAAAACTCCTTTTGATGGATCAGAACTCTTCTGATTCGACATCCACCAGTGACACCTAGCAGTATATGGTGGCAACCCATCAGAGCTAAATGCGAACCTCTTGATGCAGCTACCTGTATGATTAAGTTCTTCTATCTTGAGCTCCAATCAAATTAGGATTTAGGTGAACTCATCAAATCCTAGTCTCTGTCATATGATGTAATCATTCGATTCAAGTCCGATGTGAAAAGTTAAATAGAAACTCTTTCATTATTTCACTCTACCATGGCCATGGGCTTCTGGACTTGATTCTCATGATCATCATAGGGCTGCTCCTCTACCATTGAGGTAGATAGATTCCATCTTGATGCAATCTAGTTCCTAAAATGAACATGCTATAGCCAACATACACCTCAGGGTTCCGTATGGCTAGGAGATCGAGTTATGGTGTAGTTCAAACTATAACACCCTCAAGGTGAACTGTCGATGCACCTTAGGTCAAAGAACCAGACACACCACTGCAAGCATCGAGTTCAGTCATTGATGAGAAGGTAGACTTCCTAATGACTACTCAAGGTGGTCATGCTCAGTGCCCACGTTCTCTAACGAGTACCTATACTCTCATTCCAGTGTCTCCACACTATAGACTCAAGACTCATCTATTAAAGAGAAGCGATTGTACACCAACCTTTCAGATCAATCACCATCCTCATGATGATCCTATGGTCGGAAGCATTTTATGAGTTAATAATGATTATTCATGTCTTAAATTTTCAACTCTTGAAAATATGAATTATCATTACCATTAACTCAAAGGATGTATCACAGACACTAAATACACATATGTGATAAAAAATAATCTATTTTATTAATAATAGTCAAAATTATAATTTTGCCCCAAGAAGTATATTACAAGTGTCAGCCAATTCTGGCTTCTAGGGCACATATATCTAACAATCTTTCACTTGTCCTAAAGCCAATTGGCTATAAGTCTAAGTCCCATCTTCTCAAGGTGGGCTTCGATCTTCTGCTGGCCCAATGGCTTTGTAAGCGGGTCTGCCACATTATCTGTGGAGTCGACTCTCTTGATCTCGATGTAACCCTTCTCGAGGTAATCATGGATTAGGTGGTATTGCCGCTCAATGTGCTTGGATTTCTGGTGAGACCTCAGCTCCTTAGCAAGGGCTATAGCTTCATTGTTGTCATAGTATAGAGGAATGGCATCTGATGGCATTACTCTGATTTCTGCAGCAAACTTTTTGTACCAGAATGCTTTCTTCGTAGCCTTTGATGTAGCGATATATTCTGCTTCCATGGTGGAATCTGCTATCATGGTTTGCTTGGAACTCTTCTAGCTGACAACACCACCATTGCACACAAACAGACTCCCAGATGTCGACTTTCGATCATCTACATTGGACATGAAATCCGAGTCTGTGTATTCCTGGACTTGGAGTTCTCCATTATCAAAGACCAACATCATATCCTTAGTTCTTCTTAAGTACTTAAGGATACATTTCACAGAAGTCCAGTGTTCTTCATCTGGATTTGACTGATATCTGCTTGTGACACTCACAGCATGGGCTATATCAGGTCCGTGTACATAGCATGGCATACATGAGGCTCCCTATTGCAGAAGCATAAGGGATCTTGCTCATGCGTTCTATTTCCTCAGGTGTGCTAGGGCACATCTTCTTAGAAAGATGAATACCAAGTCTGAAGGGTATTAATCCCCTCTTAGAGTTTTCCATACTAAACCTCTTTAGTACTTCCTCTATGTACATCTTCTGTGAAAGTCCTAGCATCCTATTCGGTCTATCCCTATAGACCTTAATTCTTAGAATAAAGGATGCTTCACCTAGGTCTTTCATGGAGAATTCCTTGGACAACCAGATTTTGACTATTGTCATCATGGGAATATCATTCTCAATAAGGAGGATGTCATCCACGTACAATACGAGGAAGACAATAGCACTTTCACTGATCTTTTTGAAGACACACCGTTCCTCTTTATTTTTGATGAAACCAAACTTTTTGATCACATCATTGAAACGAGTGTTCTAGCTCCGAGATGCTTGCTTAAGTCCATATATGGATCTTTGCAGCTTGCAAACCTTGTGATCAGTATCACTGAATGTGAAACCTAGCGGCTGTTCCATATAGATATCTTCCTCAAGATATCCATTTAAGAATGCCATTTTCACGTCCATTTGTCATATTTCATAATCGAAATAGGCTGCAATGGCAAGCAATGTACGGATGGATTTTAGCATAGCCACTAGGGAAAAGGTATCCTGATAGTCAATGCCTTCGTGTTGACTATAACCTTTTGCCACTAGTCTAGCCTTGAATGTCTCCATATTCCCATCTGCACCAATCTTTCTCTTGAAGATCCATTTACACCCAATAGGTACTATACCTTCTGGTGGATCTACCAAGGTCCAGACTTGGTTTGAGTGCATCGAGTCAATTTCTGACTGCATTGCCTCTAGCCATTTCTCGGAGTCGATATCTAATATCGCCTCATTGTAGGTTTTGGGATCATCACCATGAGCACCATTACCTATGAGGAACATTTTCTCTACTTCCTCTAAAATAATACCTAAGTATCTTTCAGGGGGATGGAAAACTCTTTTCGATCTACGAGGTGGAGGAGGTAGTGTTCTTATTGGCTCAACCTGATTTGGTTCCAATTGGTCCTTAGCTCATTGTACTTGTGAGACTTTCTCATCAAGCTTAATCTACTTTCCAATGCCGCTATCTTGAATAAACTATTTTTCAAGAAAGATGGCATGTCGACTCACAATCACATTATGGTCTTCTGGAATGTAGAAATAGTATCCTAATGACTCTTTAGGATATCCTATGAATCGAGCTCTGAAGGACCTAAACTCTAACTTGTCCGCTTGTTGTCTTTTGACATGAGCCGGACAACCCCAAATTCTGAGATGACTCAGACTTGGTTTCTTACCATGCCATATCTCATACGGTGTGGTAGGAACGATTTTAGAGGGAACCCTATTCAGTAGATAAATTGAAGTTAACAATGAGTGTCCCCAAAGAAAATCAGGGAGGTCTGTGAAGCTCATCATGGATCGGAACCATATCCAATAGAGTCTGATTTCTCCGTTCTGAAACCCCGTTGAGTTGAGGTGTTCCTGGTGGAGTCCATTGAGAGACTATGTCATTTCCCTTGAGATAGTCTAGAAATTTCTGACTAAGGTATTCACCTCCTCGATCTGATCGAAGGACCTTAATAGGTTTTTTAGTTTATTTTTCTAATTCATGTCTGAATTCTTTAAACTTTTCGAAAGCTTCAGACTTGTATCTCATAAGATACACATATCCATACCTAGATAGATCATCGATAAAGGTAATGAAGTAAACAAAATTGCCTCTAGCCAGCACAACAAATGGGCCCATACATCAGTATGTACTAGGGCAAGGAGATCTGTGGCCCTTTCCCCATGTCCAACAAAAGGGAGTTTAGTCGGACTCAATAGCCCATTTCTCTCCAATTTATTGATCCTATCTTCTGCTATATGACCTAATCTCAGGTGCCATAGATATCTGTCGTTTGGACTATCCCTAGGTCATTTGGCATTCACGTTTTGCTCGATAGTTAGAACAGATACATCAATATGTAGCTGATAAAGACCGTTAATAAGAAAATCATTTGCAATTTTATTTCTTTCATAAAGAATGTTACAATGGTCCTTAAAGAAGGTAATCACATAGCCTTCTAGTGCTAAGCATGAAATAGAAATCAAATTCCTACTAGCTACAGGCACATAATAACAGTCTTTCAAAACTAAGTCTAAACTAGATGGTAATCAAAGAGGTTATGTTTCCACTGCTACTGCAGCAACTCTTGCTCCATTACTGACGCGTAGGATCATGTCTCCATCCCTCAGCCTCCTGCTATCCTCAAGACCTTGCATGGAAGTGCATAGAAGAGCACTAGAACTAGAGTCAAGAACCTAACGGGATGTAGAAGAAACCGTAAGGTTAGACTCAATAACGAGCATACCTCTAGAACGACCTTCCTTCTTGTTCTTCAGGGTGGCCAGGTAAGTTGGACAGTTCCGCTTCCAGTGGCCATCACTGTTGCAATGAAAACAGTTTCCCTTTACAATGGCTTTCATCTTCGGCTCTGCCTTCTTCTTCTTTCCTCCTTCCATCTTCTGCTTTTTCGCAGACTTCTTTTTTCTTTTCAGAAGACTTTCTTTTGAAAGAAGTCCATTCCATAGCAAGAACCGAGCCTTTAAAACCTTTCATAGAAAGCTTAGCAGTGACCAGCATGTTCATTAATTCGGCCAAGGAATTTTGAAGTTTATGCATGTGGTAATTCATGATGAATTGCCCATATGCATCAGTCAAGGATTGCAGAATAACATCATTCTGCAGATCCAAGTCTAACTTCACACCGAGCTTCTCAAGCTCTTCCAAGTCCTTAATCATCATCAGACAGTGATCTTGGACTGACTGTCCATCACGCATCTTTGCCTTAGAAAGTCATTTCGTGAATTGATATTTGGCTGTGCAACTTTGTTCACCAAACATCTCCTACAGGTGAGCAAACATTTGGTGAGCAGTCCCGATATCTTCATATTGGCGCTGGAGCTCATCAGACATCGAGCCTAACATGTAATATTTGACCTTATTATCTTCGTCTATCCATTTTTCTAGAGACGCTCTCTGTTCAATGGATGGATGGGCTGGTAAGGTGGAAGGGTCTTGGTCCAATACATGTGTTAATTTCTCAGAATCCAAAATGATTTTGTAGTTCCTGAGCTAATCTTTATAATTGGATTCGGTCAGTCTATGTGTGTCCAGGATACGTGCTAATGGGTTGGATGCATACATTTTTCTATAGAGAGTCAAAGATTCAAGTTAGATACTATAAATATGACTTGACCAATTTATTTAGAAATTTTATTTTTAAACAAATTAGCTTCCACTATTTTCTCGGATCCCTACACTCCCTCTGTAGAGATGCGAAAATCTCTACGATTAATGATTTTTAGTGGATGGTGCGGTCTCACCAACTGACTCATCACCTCACCTAACAGTTATTGGTGATGGGTTAGCCAATGAGTGAACAACTCTTGTTCAATGATTCTCTAATCATGGTGCACCCAAACTTGATCTCTAATTCATGAATCTCACCGTATCCGAAATATTGATCCACTCCTTAGTTAAGTCAGACCCACCATTTGCACAGACTGAATTTCTAATGAGTCTCTCATCGTATCTAGAATATTAAGCCCAACTCATCCTCCAGCCCATAGCATCCAATGGCTAATAGACATGGTTGTATCTTCCTGGTGCAACCGAGCCACTATATCCAACCGAGAACAATCAACCCCGGGAAGGGTCCGCACATCTATAATGGTGGAAGACCTTAGAGTTAATCTTTTCTTAGGGAGAATTGATTCAGTTCTCATTAAACTAGACTTATCATAGTCATAACAATTATGACTAACCTAGTGGCATGGGTTAGCTTGGATTATTGACCACCTTAAATTAGAACTGAGTCGATAGATATGGCCAGATAAGTGAGACCGGTGGAAGGGATATGCCATTAACTCGTACAAGAGTGCATTCAGGTCGAGTAGCTCTCAATTAAAAACTAGTCGATTGTATGTGCCAAACTTACCTTAGACCCCAAATTGTTGAGCCAGAACCAATTGGGTTAGCCTACAATTCAGGTCGAGTAACATCAATCATATCTCATATGATGTTTAAAATTAAATAATTTTTATTTACTATTTTTAGATGTTATTATAATAATTATAATATTAAAAAATAATAAATAAATAGATCTAAAATATGACTTAATCAAATTAAACTAAAAACATGCAAGACTATTCTATAGAACTATTCTATTTTAGAACTAGTCATGCATATTTTCTAATCTTAGATCCAAATCATTTAATTTTAATTTTTTTCTAATTTTAGATCTGATCACATCTCATATGACATCCAAGATCACTTATTTTTTAATTAAAATAAAATTAAAATTAGATCTAAATACTTTAGAATCTTGGCTCTGATACCAGTTGAAGAAAAAATTTTGATTTCTCGGACCAGGTTCATTCAGATCTGATCGGATCAAGAGATATATTTCAAAAATTTTTCTTTTTGATCTGAATCAGATCTAAGATGTTTTAGATCTAATCTTTATTATTTTAATAATTAAAATAAATTTAGATAAATTTAATTAAATTTAATTTACCTTGATGTAGGGTAATCCTATTACCAGCAAAAGGTTCTGGATCTAGCCATGCAAGTGCCTGGCCTCTACTGGTATCTACTTGGGCTGGATCTAAAGATCCACTTCTTCTCTATCACATCTCCAAAAATTAGATCTAAATCTAATTTGAAGGATCTTCAAAACACCTTTCGAAGATCAGCAGTTGTCCTTTGCAGCAGTGCAGCCTTCTAGCTTTCTGTCACCTTTCTCTCACCTGGATTGCACCAACTTGAATCCCAAACTCCTTTGGGCATGGAGAAGAGAGGGAGAAGATGATCTTGGCATGGAGGAGGAGAGGAGAGGCAGCCTTGGGGCGTAGGCATTTTCAATGCTTGATTTTAGGTACTCCTTGAGTTAGCGTGCAGGGTCTTATTTATAGACTATGCGTGATCCAACTCCTCTTCTTCCCAACCAATCATAACTCTTTATGAAATCAGATCTAAATCTGATTGGTGGAAATAGAGTCCCTTGGATTTCCCCTTAGATGGTGCCTAAGACCAGTCAAACTTCGTTCTTAGGAGAAGTCTAATCGGAATCCAAAAAGAAGATGGAGTCCCTATCCAACAGGGACTCCTGGGGGCCTCCAGCTTGGGCACACGCCAAGGGTGGCATGCGCCCTCCTCCTTGCCAGGTTCTAGCAGGGGGACAAGCCCCCACCAGCTCTCCAATAGGTGCATGATACATAGATAGAAGTCAAAGTGTCAATGGTCAACATTTGATCAGTCAAAGGTCAACTTTTGGCCAAAATCAAAGGACGAGAAATGGCAGATGACCAAAAATGGTAGGTATTGTCTTACAAAATAAGACAACCCTTTTTTGACCTGGACAAGCTTCAGTCAGATCAAGTGAAGGCCTCTGATCAAAGACAAACTCCTTTTGGCTTAGTCAGGACAACTATTTGTGATAGTAAAAGAAGAACGTTAGGTTCAATCGAGTGCTAGCACGATTTTTTTGAACCTAATTGAATCTTATTTAGATCAATTGAACTGGATCAATTCAATTGATGATCACCAGATTCAAACTCTTGTTTGTGTGATCCAATTAGGTTTAGTTCTATATGGTAATGAATTTTGTCATGATCTCTATCATCGACATCATCGAAACTACTTTCGATGGATCAGAACTCTTCTGATTTGAACAGCTAGAATGATCGATCATCTAAATCATTGTAATTGCTCCCAAAATCCACCAGTGATATCTAGCAGTATATGGTGGCAACCCATTAGAGCTGAATGCGAACATCTTGGTGTAGCTATCTATGTGATTAAGTTCTTCTATCTTGACCTCTGATCAGATTAGGGTTTAGGTGAACTTGTCAAACCCTAGTCTCTGTCATATGATGTAATCATTCGATTCAAGTCCAATGTGAAAAGCTAAATAGAAACTCTTTCTATTATTTTACTCTACCATAGCCATGGGCTTCTGGACTTGATTCTCATGATCATCATATGGCTGCTCCTCTACCACCGAGGTAGATAGATTCCATCTTGATGCAATCCAGTTCCTACAATGAACATGCTATAGCCAACATACACCTCAGGGTTCTGTATGGCTAGGAGACCTTGTTATGGTGTAGTCAAACTATAACACCCTCAAGATGAACTATCGATGCACCTCAGATCAAAGAACCAGACACAACACTGTAGCGTCGAGTCAGTCGTTGACGAGAAGGTAGACTTCCTAATGACTGCTCAAGGTGGTCACGCTCAGTGCTCTCGTTCTCTAAAGAGTACCTATACTCTCACTCTGGTGTCTCCACATGGTAGACTTAAGACTCATCTACTAAAGAGAAATGATTGTATACTAACCTTCCAGATCAATCACCATCCTCGTGATGATCCTATGGTCAGGAGCATTTTATGAGTTAATAATGATTATTCATGTCTTAAATTTTCAACTCTTGAAAATATGAATTATCATTACCATTAACTCAAAGGATGTATCACAGACACTAAATGCACATGTGTGATAAAAAATAATCAATTTTATTGATAATAGTCAAAATTATAATTTTGTCCCTAGAAGTGTATTACAAGTGTCAGCCAATTCTGGCTTCTAGGGCACATATATCTAACACCATAGGTCAAGAAATTTCACTCTCTAAGATGGATTGTTCGATAACTCCTGAAGAGAGAGAGCATATGAGTAGAATCCCATATGCTTCGATAGTAGGATCTATCATGTATACAATGACATGTACAAGATCAGATGTAGCATACATACTAGGAGTAGTTAGTAGATATCAGTCTGACCCTGGAGAAAATCACTGAAAGGTGGTTAAAATCATCCTTAAGTATTTGAGAAATACTAAGGATCAATGATTGGTTTATGATGAGTCAGATCTGAAACTAGTGGGGTTTACAGACTCCACCATTCAATCTGACCTGATGATAGTAGATGCATGTCGGGATATATCTTTAGTCTAAATGGTCGAGTCATCTACTGGAAAAATTTCAAACAGTATATAGTGGCAGACTCTAGTTGCGAAGCAGAGTACGTGGTAGCATCCGATGCAATAAAGGAAGTTGTGTGGCTAAGGAAGTTCATCACCGAGCTCGGAGTAGCACCTGATGGTCCAGTCTTGCTTTATTGCGATAGCGTTGGTGCCATAGCTCAAGCAAAGAAATCAATGGTACACCAGTGGGCAAAGCGCATTCTGCACCACTTCTATCTGGTCCATGAGATCATGGATCATGTGATGTCAACCTTCAAAATATCAATGGAAAGAAGAACCTTTCCAACCCCTTCACTAAAGCCCTAGTAATCAAGGAGTTCGATAACCATAAGTCAAAGATGGATATTAGATATTATGTCGAGTGGCTTTATGATAAGTGAAAGTTATTGGAAATTGTTTCGCAAAAGCTAATCGTTAGCTTGTTAATAGTTGAGCTACTTTGTATATGTAATTGATCATTGATAAATAAAATTCTTTGGCATGTTTTTCAGCATAAGTCTTCATCTTTTAACGAACTCCATTTTTGTGATGAAGTTCTTAGGACTATTTAGCTTTTATAAAGACAGGATTTATCAATTAATCCTTAAATTTATTCACAACCAAATGATAGACTGTTAATTAGGATAATAGCATCTATCAAGCATAGATCACTGTATGCCATATAGATTGGTTGTCCTCTTAATCAAGAAGTATAGAGACACTAGTATGGCATATAGGTGAGATGTATGGGTACATAATCATTGAATGTGACCAACTCCAAAGCATTCTATTATCGAGGATGTCTCTGATGGAATATAGGTATAAGTATCCCTTAGACTTGAGATCACCTCAGTGACTTACAAGCAACTCACTGTGCTTTGATATCAGACTAACTGAATTTCTAATTCAATAATGGAAGGCTTTTGGGCACAGTCAAGTACTTGCGAAGTCGGTGTGTGATCAGGATGGAATTGACCACTCCAAGAGTTGGAGAAGAATATATCACTGTACTTCAATATAGCAAAACCTTATCCAAGATAATCCACCAGATGGATTTGATATTTTAAAATACAATGTGGACAACTTGATCAGAGTTGATAGTTGAACTCTGAGGTGTCATATGAGCATTTTGGTCAAGGGGATAATTATATGAAAACTCTATCTGCATGGGTTCTAAGGATGGTGTTCTACACATTCAACCGATCCGACCATCGGATATCATTGCTAGATGGTCATTTTTATTGGTATAAAAAATTATTTCTATGCTACTAGCTTAGGTTTAGATTTATGAGGTCACATACATTAGAGCTCATGATCTGATCGGATGGTTGATCAAAGATTGAGAATCATTCTAGGGTTAAACGGTCAATACGATTGATGTTTAACCTAGTGCAAGTGTTGTAGGAGGATTAATTAGTAATTTGATTGCTAATTAGCTTAATTTATTTAATCTAAAAGATTGAGATTAAGTCTAATTAAATATGATTTAATTAGATTTGATTTGGGCTTGATTGGATCAAGTTCAATTGACTTATTGGATAAGTCAGGTGCAAGGAAAAACTAGTCCTAGTCTAACTAGGACTTAGGTCAACCCAATTTCCTAATTTGATTAGAAAAATAAATTAAAATTAAATCTAATTTAATATAATTTAATTGAACCATTAATTGGGTTAGAACTTAATTTAATTTTGTTGAGTTGGTTTTGGTTTAATTTGGTTTAAGAAACCACTTTGACCTAGTCATAGATAAAATCCTAGTAAGACTAGGATACCTCCTTGCACCACCTCAGTCCCAATGCCCCCCATGCCTATTTTTCTAGGTATTTTTTATGAAGAATCCTTTTCTTCCTGATCTTCACATATGCCTCCTCTCTCCCTCTCTTTCTCATATAGTAATTGGGTAGAACACAAAGTCAATGAAGGAGTTTGTTCTGATATTGGATTCTATGAGATAGAATCCTAACAAACCCAAACTCTTCCTAAAAGGTACCACCCCCTATCTCAATTAATTTCTATCTTATTCCATGTGAGAAACCCCTTTTCTTGTGTGCCTTTTTTGCTGGTACATGCCAAAACTTATGGAGGGGGAACCCAAGAGTTGGGCGTCCCTTGACTTGCCCTGTTTGACCTTTCCTTATCTTGTATTTCATCTAGATAAGAACTCTTGTTTTTCTATATATTTTGAATGAATTTTAGCTTGAAATTTTTATGGGATATAGAGCTTTTAGAGATATTTTAGGTGTGTAAAAATTAGGAAGAGAAAACCTTTGGGCATTGAGATTCAATAGACACAAAGCTAGGTGTCTAGGTGAGAGCAAAGAGAAGAAGAAGAGGATCTTCTTCTAGGGTTGCTATGTTCATATCTTTCCTTCCTTCTTCATTGGATTTTTTGATAGTGTCTCACATCTAAAACAACTTCTCATCCTTCTCCTCTTTGGAAGAATCCAATCTAGAAGAAAGGAGGCATCTGATCAACCGTCGAAGAAAGATCAGCACAGTACTAGCATACTATGCTGATTTCCAGCATCTAAATTTTTGATCATGATCATGGGCTCATGTGGATGACTCCTAGAGGTCAGACTTGTGTACAGCTTGCAACTTCATCCTCAAGTCTGGATCAGTGAGTTAGAATGTCTAACTCGCTCAGGTAATAGATCTAATCTTTTGGTTTTTTAATACATGCATGAGATGAGTGTAGATCTAGGTTGATGTGATCAATCTTTTCATCTTATTTATTTTTTATTTTAGATTTAAATGCCTTGCAATAATCATATAATATGATCATAGATCTAGGAATTATTTGATATTTATAATTAATTAGATTAATTTTGAGTCTTCCACTGTTGATCTAGAAAAAAGTTTCAAGATCTAGTCCTGAAATCCTTGATCTGGTTCCTTCGGTATGGCATCAGGAGCACCATGGAGCAGCATCATTGTCCGAAAGGCCTCCAGATGATCAACTGGATTTATAGTCCCATCGTAGCTCTCAAACTAGGAAAGCTTGAAGTTCGGCGGGATAGATTCCTACATAATTTTCTAGGAAAAGGGAGGGTTAGTGCAGATATCATTACCGTGAGAGGAAGGAGCATGGTGGAGTTCCTCGATCCATCAATTTATTTCTTATAGTTTTCGATCCAAGAGATCCGCATGGTCGTGGATCTCCAAAGTCTTCTAGCTGAATGGGGGCAAGGTCCCCCCAGGAGTTGAATCATGATCATTGTAGGGGCTCTCTATCCTTTGCTTCTCTTTCCTAAAAGTTACCAGCCAACTCGCCCAAGTCGATCATCCCTAGACAGGATCCTGGGGTTTTGAAAAAGCCTATTCCAATCGGATCGACAACAGAGGCTGCTACTGCTGCATGGCCTGTACTACTTTAGTGAGGTCCCTGACCTACTGGATCAGCAGGTTAAATTGCTCTGCATCCACCATTGCTGTCGGTGGAACCTGAGATGCTAGGGATGAGATAGGAGCGGGTAGATCTATGTGAGATCTGGCTACGGAGGTAGTTGATCGTCAAGTTGAGGCCTTACGGAGAGGCATCCTCATGAGATCGGCAAGGAAAGAAGGACTCCAACGGACAAGAAGAGAGATCTCTACTGAGCACTCCTTTAAGAACAAGGGAACCTCAAGAGAAAGAGGTGCCCTTCCTCTAGCGTCAATCTTGTTGGTGTGGAATCTGATTGATGTCGGAACTGGTTGGAGTTGGAGAAGTCGAGGTCATCGTTGGGACCTACAAAAGAAGTCCAAACTGGAGAAGGGATGGCTCCGGCTGGACCCTCCGATGGTCAAGTCATTCCTTCCAGCCAACCAATATGGAATGCTCAGTAGAAAAAGTAGCAGAGTGTCAAGAAGGAGAAGAGAGCTTCTGAAGAAAGCATATATGGAGGATCTCTTATATAGGTGGAGCCCATAACATACTGATAGCAACAGTCGTAACCATCTGGTAGTACGCCATTTAGGACCACGTGAAGTTTGTAATAGAGGATAGTGTCCGTTGTCATGATGCGCTAGTCCGTTAGGACTTGATAGTTGATGTTCGGAGTAGGTAGGCATTGGCGGTGAAGAGCTTTGAGTTTCACCAATCCTAGTGGAGTTCAGGCTCTTTCAAGGTCGTATATGTGTAAGTGGGTTCATGTTGTATGGATAGCTGGATTTGCGTAGGCATAGAGGCCTTTCTAGGCAACTGCAGTGAGTTTGGTCGAAAGGGATTCGAAAGTCCTGTGACCAAAAAAATCTTGAAGAAAGTCCACTGGAGGAATCCGGAAGTAGTTCTACTAGAAGGAGAAATCTGGCTGAAGGAGTAGAAATTTGAAAATAATTATGTTGTAGAAATCTAGAAGAAGATCTACTGGAGGAGCAAATATATAAGGAAGAGTTCCCTCTCAGCTAATGCAAGAAGTTTGGATGGATGAGGGTTGGTGGGAAGAAAATCAACTGGTGTCCGGGAGGAGTTCGATTGGAAGGAGGTCAATCGAAGGAGGTTTGTCTGGCATCCAGGAGGAGATTAACAGGAAGGATGTCAGCTAGAAAAATTTTGTCTAGAAGGAGCGGAAGGGGATCTGCTCGGAGAAAACCTGCTTATTTATTTCTTTGAAGCTTGGCTACTTTGGAGGTCGTCTGGAGGCTGATATAAAAGAGACGAGGTCCTTTAGCCTGCATGTTCAAAGTTCTCGATGTAGGAATCCTGAGGTCTACCATCCTTAGTATATTATAGGAGTTCATCTGGAGAGGAGTTCTGTTGATCCAGCATTGGTCCAATATTAAATAGCTTGAATGGTTTTTTGTTGGAAAAAGATTCAAAGAGCGCCAAGGTCGGCCAAACCAAGCCATAATTAGACCTATCACTCAGCTGCTTGGGGGCTGTCATCGCTATTCAAGTTCATCTGAGCAAAACCTACAATACCCCATAGGTTTTGGAAATATTCGATAGAGTTAGGAATCTGAACGAAGAAGATCGGCTGATAGATTTAGGTTGAGGTTTGTAGTCTCAGTGCCTAAGCATAAACTCTTCACTGGCTGGAGTCCGGTGTGATTGTCCTTGTCGGATGGAGTTTCCTCAAGGCTAGATATCCTATCGAACTTCGGCATTAAAGGGTTCACACCCAACATAGATACTTTTGGGAGAATAGCAAAGTGCGCAATTGAACTCATGGAGTTTGACATCAAGTTTCAACCACGGCCATCTATTATAGCTCAAATACTAGCCAACTTCATGGTGGAATCCACCATTTTTGATCCAATCGAGCTTGTGCAATAAGAAGTCTGCACTCCAATTTTGTAGTTGGACTCCCCTAAAAAAGAACCAAACCTTCCTAAATATTCCTAGACTTTGCATGTTGATGGTTTGTCCAATATATCTAGAGCAGGCTTAGGTTTGATTCTTATCAATCTAGAAGGAGTCATTGTAGAATATGCGCTGTGCATCAAATTTTTTGCTACTAATAACAAAGCAAAATATGTAGCCCTAATTGCAGGATTGAGAATAGCTAAAGAATTGGGGATGGATCATGTGAAGGTCTACAGTGACTCATAATTGATAGTGGGTCAGGTCAATGGAAGCTATGAAGTCTGGGAGGAAAGTGTGAAGAAATATTTGGATAAAGTGATAAGTTTAATTTCAGCCTTCAGCAGCTTTGACATCCAACAAATCCTAAGAGTAAAAAATTCCAGGGCCGACCTTCTATCCAAGCTAGCTACTATGGCTTCGAATGAGCTGCCTAAGGAAGTTTTCTTTAAAGTTCTTCATCACCAAAACTCAGAGGAGTCTGAAATAGTAATGTAGGTTTATCCTGAGCCCAATTGGATTGATCCATTGATCCTCTATTTTAAAGATGACATCCTCCCTCGAGATCCTAAAGTGGCCTAGAAGTTGAGAAATCAAGTCTCCCGCTATATCTTGTATGAAAATAGGTTATACAAGAGGTCCTACTTCTTACCACTTTTCAAATGTCTCCGACCATCTAAAGCCGATTATACCCTACGGGAAGTTCATGAAGGAGTTTGCAAAAATCATCTTGAAGCTAGATCATTATCTTATAAACTACTCCATCAGCGATATTATTGACCGACCATGTAGCAGGATACAACTGACTATGTCAAAAAATGCGATTGGTGTCAAAGGAATGCCAATATCTAAAGATAACCGGCTTTCCAGCTCACTCCCTTAAGTGCTCCATGGCCATTCGCACAATGAAAAATGGATATACTTGGGCCATTTCCTATTGCATCTAGACAGCAAAAATTTCTTCTGATGGTGGTGGACTACTTCACCAAGTGGATTGAGGCCGAACCCCTAGCAAAAATAACTGAGACCAAGTTATAGGACTTTGTTTAGATGTCAATAGTATGCAGATTCAGCCAACCTCAAACTTTAATTATAGATAATGGGTGCTAGTTTGCAGGGGAAAATTTTGTCAAGTTCTATGAAGATTTAAATATCTCGCATTATTTCTTATATGTGGCCCATCCTTAAGCGAATGGTGAAGCCGAAGTCACCAATAGAACTCTATGGTAGGGAATAAAAGCTAGGCTCGAGCGAACGAAAGGAACATGGATGGATGAACTTTATCATGTACCTTAAGATTACAAAACCACTCAGAGATTGCCAACTGGGGAGACACCATTTGTCCTAGCATTTTGGACTAAAGCAGTCATATCGGTTGAACTTGGCCATCTCTTAGCATGAGTTGAAGCCTTCAATAAACAGAATAATTCAGAGGATCTCATCAAAAATTTTGATCTATTAGAGGAAAAGCAGGAGAAAGCCAAAATTCGGATGGTAGCTTACAGATAGAAACTTGCTCGATATTATAACTCCAGAGTCAGAAGAAAAATCTTTAAAATTAGAGATCTGGTGCTATGATGAGCAGACATCTTATAGCCATAAAATCAAGGCAAGCTCGCTCTTAAATGGGAAGGCTCCTATAAGGTCGTAGAAATCATTCGATTGAAAACTTACTCTCTAAAGGAGCTTGGAGGAGCAACACTCTTATGACTCTGGAACTCAGAGAATTTATGAATGTATTTTCAATGACCTTACCTCAATAAAATTTCTTATCTTAACATCCTTACTTTTTGTGCAAATTGAATGATGGTAGGTAATTATTCAACCAAACTTTGTTCTTAAATGAAGTAGAAGGTCTCCAATTCTTAAATAAGAGGTTAATCCTATCTTAATAAAGTTGAAGGCCTCTGGATCTTAAATAGGAAGTTAACCTTGTCTTAATGAAGGTGAAGGCCTCTGGTTCTTAAACATGAGGTAATGGAGAGAGATTCCCTCAACGACCCTTTTTATGTCCCGACAACCTTGTTAGAAATAGGTGGACCTCATCCTAACAAGAATAAAAGCCAACCACATTAGGAATAGGAGGTGGACCTCATCTTGACGTAGATGAAAATTCTTATGGGAGATTAAAGGCCTCCGATTCTTAAAAGGAGATAATGGGGAGAGTGTTAGATATGTGTGCCCTAGAAGCTAGAATTGGCTGACACTTGTTATACACTTCTAAGGATAAAATTATAATTTTGATTATAAAAAATAAAATAGATTATTTTCTACCATAATGTGTATTTAGTGTCTGTGATACATCCTTTGAGTTAATGGCAATGATAGTTCTTATTTTCAAGAGTTAAAAATTTAGGACATGAATTTTCATTATTAACTCATAAAATGCTCCTGATCATAGGATTATCATGAGGATGATGATTGATCTTGAAGGTTGGTGTACAATCACTTTTTTATAGTAGATGAGTCTTGAGTCTATGATGTAAAGACAACAGAGCGAGAATATAGATACTCGTTAGAGAATGAGGGCACTGAGCATGACCACCTCAAGCAGGCATTAGAAAGTCTACCTTCTCATCGATTACTGGCTCAAAGCTGTAGTTATCTATCTGGTTCTTTGATCTAAGGTGCATCGGCAGCTCACCTTGAGGGTGTTAATAAGTTTTTAACTTTTTACAACCATTGAACTCAGGTTTTTTTCTTTCCCTTTAAAAGGCCCAATTTTCAGGAAAAAAAACCCCCATTGAGGGTGTTTATGTTTTGGGGCTAATTAAGCAATCTCTTCTTTTCCTTATTTTTTTTTT
>QRFJ01001318.1:233886-260411 GCA_006176705.1 Cocos nucifera | reverse complement strand
CTACTCGAGGTGGTCACGCTCAGTGCCCTCGTTCTCTAATGAGTACCTGTACTCTCGCTCTGGTGTCTCCACACCGTAGACTCAAGACTCATCTACTAAAGAGAAGCGATTGTACACCAACCTTCCGGATCAATCACCATCCTCGTGATGATCCTATGGTCGGGAGCATTTTATGAGTTAATAATGATTATTCATGTCTTAAATTTTCAACTCTTGAAAATATGAATTATCATTACCATTAACTCAAAGGATGTATCACAGATACTAAATACACATATGTGATAGAAAATAATCCATTTTATTGATATTAGTCAAAATTATAATTTTGCCCCTAGAAGTGTATTACAAGTGTCAGTCAATTCTAACTTTTAGGGCACATATATCTAACAGCTAGCTTAAGCCCTTTCAGACAATTATTGTCGAAGTCGGGCGATCTCATCATCAGCTCTTTGAAGCTTTCCCTTGGGGTCACTAACTTGGCCACACCAATCACGTCTGTATTCATTATGAGCATCCTCGACTGCCTGTAATTATTTTTAGAGTTCGAAGAACTTTTTTGTCCAATCCCAACCATATTCTTTTCGATTAGTGGACCATGCCAAACTTTCTTCAAGTAATCAAATTCTTTCTTGCACGGCCTTTAACTCGACTTCGAAAGAGCTTGCCTTGACCGTCAGGGTCCATGCCTTATCACTGTCAAGCTACTTCACCCATTCTAACTCCTCTATTAGATGGCACTTCTTATTGATATAATCCATGGCATCCCTTTTATGGACTTGTCAAAGGCAGGTGACTTCAACTGTAGCTTTCCGAATAATGCTTCTTCAACTTTTGAAGATCTCCTCCACTTTCTTTAATTTCTTCTTAGTTTGATGAACCTCCCTCTTTAGGTTCTTAATAATAAATTTTAGAGGAAGACCTTGGGGCAGCGATGTGGCATCAATAGGGGGAGACGAAGCATAATTATCTTCACTAGAGGAATTCTAAAAAACAAGCATACCACGATGCAAACTTAAAGCAAACTTGCTTTCATTAATTAAAATATTTATCAAATATAGGAGAAGAAAAATAAAAAAAAAGTACAAAAATAAGAGGCTTGAAATCATTGACGGGACAGTAGAGAAATTCGGTGTAGTCAATTCCTCGGCAACGATGGATGAGGGCTCAGCTAGTGGGGGATCGGTGGTAGTAGATGGAGGCTCAATTGATGGAAGATCGATGGAAGCAAATGGAGGCTCAGCTAGTGGGAGATCAACAGCAGCAGTGGAAGGCCCGACCACATCATCGGAAGCTCCTTCGTTAAGGAAACCATGATCGAGCTCGGGAAATTTATTGGCCATGCTCTTTTGGCAAAGCTCGTATCCCTTGATGAAGGATAGCTGGGTGAAAATCACCCTTATGTCCTTCATTTCTTAGGAATCCTTGAACTCCTCCACAGCCTGGACCCTAGCCTCTGCAATCCAGTCCCAAGTTCGCTACTCCTTCTCTACCATTTGGGCTTCCATCTTCCTCCTCTTTTCAACCTCGAAGACCAGTTTTTCCTCTTCCCTCGCCAAAGCTTGTTCGGCATCTTGTACAGCTTGCTGGATCCCTTCAACCTCAGCTGACCTGTCCTTGAGCAAGCAATCGACTTCGACTTTCTCTTCAAGGAGGCATGCAACTTTAGCTTGGCAATCTTCTTCATCTTTCACAACCTCCAATTTCACATGGTTCATCGCCTTGATATTGGTGATCAACTAGTGTGCAATCTATGAAAATGACCAAGTGCCTTATGTTAACAAAGAGGCAATGGATAAGCTAATGAAAGAATGAAAGGAAAGAGAGATAGGTTGACCTACCTCAAGAAAAGACCCCAAAGGATCCCAAGTGTGCTACACGAGGTTGGCTTCAACAATCCTATCTATGACCTTGGGTAGGATACACCCATCAACCAGCTTCTTGATGATGTCTTTATTATTGAAGGAGTTCTCCCCCAGGTCCTTATCGTTGGAACCATTGGATCCCCTAGCGATGGCCCTGCATCGGACCTTCGCGGTGGCAGATTTCTCCTTCTTCTTCTTCTTTTCCACTTCCATCACCCTGTCAGTGGGGGGCTCCAAAGTGGGGACTTCGATCGAAGGGTTCGTGAAGGTCAGAGGTGCTGCAACCTTAGCGGCTACAGTGGTAACAAGGGGATTAGCAGCAATGGCGGTGGGCACAATAGAGCTTAAGGCATCAACCTTTGCCCTTTTGAAAGGCTCACCGACTGTGGTGCCCTTCCTTTTGTGAGCTCAAAGTCCTTTTGAAAGATGCTAAAGCTCGTCCGCATCCTATTTCTACAATAAGAAAAAATTCTTAATTAGAAGGAGGGATGAGAAAGGGACTAATGAAATTCAAGAATATGCCTACCAGATTGAGAGGACTTAAGCCAAAGTTGAATAAAGTCTGATCCTTGATTAGCTCAAATAGAGTGGGAGCTTAGTAATTTCTAATTTTGCTAATCGATTCTTGATCCTCTCTCTTTAATCCCGAAGCCCAGTAGATCGAATCTCTCAGATATCCCCAAGGAAGAAGCCCTAAGTCTAAGGATGGATAGGAGATATAGAAAAACTTTTTCTTCTAATTATGAATAGAAGAAGGGGTGTCCTTGAGTAATTCCCTTCTTATCGAACTGACGGGGATAGATACAATCAAATCTTTGGTGGTGGGGTGACGTTTGAAAGTAATGTAATTATGGAATAATCAAATGATAAGTCGGACCTCGACCACGATGCATAAAGATAGGAATCCTATGACGAACCTAAACGAGTTCGGCACCATGGAGGCAAGGGAGATATTCGAGAACCTAAAGAGAGCCATAATGAAAGAAGAGATTGGAAGTCAAAGTCTAGCACAGAGAAACTTGGTATACAAGGAAAAACAACTCGAGGGTGGAGAACAAGCTCGGCTGCTTGGTCTAGGGAGTTCAAGCTCATATTTCAGGAGAATTCTGTACTGAATTTGTACTAAGGAATGGTCTGCAGGACAAAGTGAACAAGAAATGATATCAGGAGTGAATGGGGGATGGGATACTTCTACAACCTCGGCTCCCTTATGGGTTGGATCCATCTAGCTCAGATGAGTTGAACTTTTCGAACAAGTTGACCAAGATTTCTTAGTGGACATATGGATCAAACCAAATTTGGAAAAAAGAACTGACAAACCAAGAAAAAAGGCAGCAAAATCTCAGAAGAGAAAGGAACAAAATCGACCAAGGAAATCCAAAGAAAACCCCCAACATAATGGTTAAAAAGCAAAAAGGTAAAGAAGAAAGGGTTGAGGAACTAACCTAAACAGGATTGCAGAGCATGGAGAAGACGATCAAAAGGTCGAGAGACGGTCAAGAAAGACGATGATTCGCACAGACTGACCGAAAGGGATGAAGAAGTAGGGAATAAGAGGAAGAAGATACCAATGGGAGTGAGAAGTCGGAATGGGAAGGAAGAGTTTAAATAATAGAGAGGAGCCCGAGGTAGTTACGATCGTAGATCTGCTCCACCCAATCTCCATTTCGATGTGCATGTCCGCACTCATCATGACCAAAGGCAGATGGCTGATAGAACTTTAATTATGCCATACGTTTGGCGGCATTTTGGCAGGAGTTTTAAAAGTTTATCTTTTTGGATCACCTCATGTTGAAGAAGCTTTGACACCAACTCAAAAAAAGCCAAAATGTTTTATTTCTTGATTAGGCAGAAAGTTGGCAGAGGACTTCGACTATTGTGATTTTCGTACTTCCTTCATTTGGAAATCCAAACTCAAGAGTAGGGAGACAAGTGTTGGGGTATAATAACCCCCGCCGAAGTTCTTGGCCGCCGACCTCCATTCTATGAAAACTTACCGATCCTCTCACTAATAAAGTCCATATTGTGGAACTTTTCAAAAGCATATTGGAGTCCGGACCGGACAATCTAGGATAGTAAAGGAGAACTATTATTTTACTAATCAATGAATGGTCAGGGCCAAAACCTAGTTCTCTCGACTTTGATCAGTGTTGAATCTTGAAGATAGAATGAAGTCCCATATTGTAGATGACGGACTCTATCAGTAGTGCTCCTTCTAGCTATGCTCCTCCCAGCAGCACCCCTTTTGGATGAACTCCTTCTAGATAGACTCCTTCTAGTTGCCCACCAAGATTCCTCTCAGACGAACTCCTTCCAATTACCCATCGAACTTCTTCCAGATGAACTCCTCCCAATCGTGCTCCTTCCCAGCAGTGCTTCTTTCAACCGCACTCCTCTCGGATAGTGCCCCTTCTAGACGAACTCCTTCTAGTCGAACTCCCTCCAGATGCACCTTCTTACCATCATGCTTCCTTCCATTCAAATATTTTTCAGGATGAGTTTTTCCCAGCCAAGTCATAGACCTACTTAGTCCTATATTATGCCTATCAGCTAGAACCATCTAAAAGAACCTCGTCAATCCACTGATTTATGATGACTGTTTTGCAATAGATTTAGTACAGTACTTTGGATCTCAATTCTGGGAGGTATTTTTTAGCACACGATCCTCTTGAGGCTTCCAAACTTCTTAAAGTCACTAGGCCTTTCCTCCTATGGATCTTGGTCGGATTATAAGTCCACCATGTATACTGAAGTCTCCAACTTATATCCGAACTCCAATGAATGGATCTCCACTGCTTGTGAGTCATGATAAATGACAAATCATCCTCCATAATAAACTCCAAGTGGCCTGAATGATTCCATTACCAGATAATTACGACTATCACTATCAGTTTGTTACATGGTTCCATCTATAAAAAAGATCCTCCAGATACATTTTTCTCTAAGCTCTCATCTCCTTCCCATTACTCTATTTCTCTATTTTTCTGAGCATTCCATTTCAGTTAGCTAGAGAACTGACTTAAGCGTCAGAGGATTCTATCAAAGCCACCCACCTACAATTTAGATTTTATTTTGTAGGTCCTGTCGGTGGCCTTCGCCTTCCCAACTCTAGCTACATCCGATGCACAAGATTTCTACACTAACATGAGTCATTGGCCTATGACTCGCTACATGGATCAAATAGAAAGCTTAAGGGAATTAAGGCAATCAATATTGATACAATGTTAAAAAATATATATATATTGGTTTTTCCATCGAGTAACTGGATCTCGTTGTCTAAATAAGCAATGATAATTGTGTTCAAATATTGGGCAATGTGAATAAAAAAAAATTTCAATAAATGAAGGGTGGAAGTAGCAATACACTTGCTCGTATGAAAGTTTAGACAATTCGAAGATAAAGATATAGTGATAATTTAGAAAAAAATTTAGAAAAAGTTAAATGTTCTTCACTTAATTTTTATATTAGTAAGTATTAATATCCCAATGACATACCTCATTTATGCTCTACTGAACATCAATGGCCTATTTTAAAAATTACTTGGTAAAACTTAAAATTTTAAAGTTAAAAGATATCTAAAACTAAATTCTTTCTTTACTCGAGGATGAGCAAAGGCTTAAGTTGGGGGGTGTGATAAGTACCATAAATTTCACCTATAAAAATATTAATTTATTAATTAATTTATCTTTATTTTTAATAATTAAAAATTTTTATTTATTATTTTTAAAAAATATATTTATCAATAGAAAGAGCTCATTTTTTTGGTCGCAATAAAATAAGTTTGGAGCAAATTGAAGTTAAAACAGACCTAATATGAATTTTTAAAGAAAAAAGAAAAAAATTAAAAAAAATTAATTTTGCTCCACTGGTTGTGCCTAGCCAAGCTATCGAAACCAGCTCAAGCTGGTGCATCCCTAGCTTAATCGGTACGTCGCTCAAGATGGACTCAGCCATAGAAGCCGACCTATCGGTCCATGGATCAAGTCGTGGACTGCCAGCTCAGTAGAAAGCGCCAAATCACACTCTACCAAGTGGTGGACCAAGACCCTTAAAAGATTTACAAGAAAATTCATCATGATGTATAGGGGTAAAATGGTAATTTCATAGGCCAAGGTGTGTAGTGATTCATTATGGTCTGTGGTAAACTTAGTCCAGGTGGTCCATATCTACCGTAATTCCGCCATCCAACGATCCAGGTGGTTTGTGGTCTAGATCCGATGGCTGAGGTTTTTTCCTTCTTTGATTCGATTTTCATCTCTACCCAGCATGCAATCAGATCTCTATACGCATCCCAAGCAATGATCCATTCTGATATAAAACCCAACGGTGATTTAAACATCCAATGATGATTTGATGGCTAGACTTTCATCATCATGCATGAATTGATGGCCAGAAATTAATCCTACCAGATCTAGGCTTTTAAAACTTGATTTTTGGTGATTTTGGTATCATTTGGTTAGAATTTGATGGCTAGAATTTAGGAAACTCAACAGAATTCATCCAAAAATTATTTTAATTTGATTTTTACTTGGATTTCTCCATATTTTATCGATCAAACACTACCTTAGTCCCATATTGGCTGATAGCACTTATTCCTCCCCTCCAACACCTATAAATAAAACCCCAGGCCATCAAATTAAGTTGTTTTTGGTCATGGAAAGGTGATGGTAAAGGGTAGATCCATGCTTGGGTTCAAGAATGCTTTGAGGTAGATGGTCCCAAGGGGAAGAGCTATCTTCTACACTATCTCAACACCAATGCCGATCTAAGATCAAGATCATCTACCTCTAGTTTTTATTTTTTTTTCTACTTCTTTTAAATTTCATGTATTTAAAATGTTAAATTAAATTTTAATTAATATAAATTTTATTTTCTACTCTTTAAATTTTATTTTTTATTTCTATTATTTTATTTTTTTACTTCTTAAATTTTTGTACTTTAATTATTGCTCTTTAATTTTATTATAAGTAGATGCTAAGATCTAACTAGTAGATCTTAGTACCAAGTTTAATTTTTTATACTATTTAATTTTTATTTTTTATTTATAATTCTATTTTTTTTGACTTTAATTCTATTTTAAAATTTTTTTTTTCATTTTTTATAAAAATCAAAGAATTCAAAATTCAAAATAGTGCCTTCTCTATAGATTCGATTCTGATTCACTACTTTTCTATCTATTTTTAATCAATTTAAGAAGTCAAAATTAAACTAATGAATATAGTGTCTTAACGATAACATCATGCTCTTATCAAGACTTCTCTGTATAATCCCCAACTCATGTAATGATATTTATTCTGATATCGATAAAATTAAGGCATTTGATTCATCATTCCAACTGCATCTTTTATATTTAAAGATTATGATGAACCCCAAATATTAGGGACAATAATTTTAGGGGACATGAATGAGTCATTACTGTGAGACCTATAATTCGTAAAACCCTAATTTTGAATATTTTCTAGTTGGAAGAACATTGAGTCGAGGATCAATATTTTGGATAGACCTGGCACATCCTATGTATACTCGATGAAGAGGGTGGCAGATCTCATAAGCCACTTATCTGAGAACACTAATACAAGGAATGTGGGATGCTCATCAAAGAATGAGTTCACTGAATTGACACACTAAAAAGAATATCTTATGGAATCTTACTTGTATGTCAAAAGATGATTCTCTAAATAAAAATTATGCAAGTGATCCTTCGACCTGAGATCACCATGGTACTTTATGCACATAAAGCCCATATTTTTGGTTCATACTCAATCATGACATTAAGTCATGAATGGGATGTTTCGGATATGGTCAAGTATGCATGAAGATTGTGAGTGAGTCAACAAAAAATTCGATCACTCCTAGTAAGAGGAAGATGACATCCTATGTATTCTCATCTATTGATAACTCAGCAAGTCTTTGGCAAGAACAAAATGAAGATTAGATAGGACTTCTAATCATTCATTAAAGTTATCATTGATTGACGGAGAATCAACATGAATATGTATTTGAGTTTAACATTTATCCATGCTCATAAGCATATTCAGAATGTAGGATGATCGAAGGATTGAATTGTATGAGTACTTGCCACTAAAGGATATAGTTGATATTTCTACTAAATTTCACATCTTCTAGGAAGTTATGATACATTGCTAGATGTCAATCTTGACTTGTAGGTTTGATGGAATTAATGTGATTAATTTGATCCTCAATTAGATGGATCTTCTACTTGGTGAATTCAGATCAGCATGAACCCTAATTGGTTGAGATTAAGTCCAATCGGATTAGGTCAAGATCACACGGGCCTACTATTAGCTACATGTGAAATCCAATGGGTCACACACATAAAGGAATTGATCAAGAATTATTATTAGGATTATTTGATCCTAATTGGATTGTTAATTGGCATGCTAGCACATGTTAGCTAACCTAATTCCTAACTATATTTAATTTGGTTTGAATCCTTACATTTTTGGCTAATCAATTTTGATTGGATTTGAGATAGAGTTGAGCCAAAAGGGGTTGCAATTCAGATCGCAACATGTGGCCCTCATTTGGACCCCTTGAGAAGGAAGTCCTAGGTGCCTAAAACACTTCTCCATAAGTTGGTGCCATAATATGTTAGCACATGAAGTTATTTGGCATGAGGAAGGACTAAGAGTCCTTCTTGTTGGAAAATGTATCCCAAAGCCAATCGTCAAGCCTATTGATGATTGAGCTACCTTATAATTATAATTAATTTATTAATAAATAAAATAAATATTTTATCATTTTCATCATAAAGTCTATATCTTCTAATGAACTCCATTGCTATGATGAAGTCTCTTAGGACTATTTAGTTTCAATAAAGAGAGGAATTTATCGATTAAGTCCTTCAAATAGTTTCATGACTAAATGATACGCTGTTAATTAAGGACGACAACATTTATCGAGCATAGGTCCATTGTATGCCATTTAGGTTGGTTAGTCCACTTAACCGAAGAAGTGTAAAGACACTGGTATAGCATACAAGTGAGATGTAAGGGTACATCATCACTGAACGTGATCAACTCCTAGAGTATTCTGCTGTCGAGAATTGCTCTGATGGGATATAGATATAAGTATCCTCTTAGACCTGATATCACCATAGTGACTTGCAAGCAACTCACTATGCTTTGGTATCAGACTAACTAAATTTCTAATTCAGTAATGAAAGATTTTTAGGCACAGTCAAGTACTTGCGAAGTCAGTGAATGATCAAGATGAGATTGACTACTCTAAGAGTTAGAGAAGAATGCATCACTGTATTTCAATATAGCAAAAGCCTTGGCCAAGGTAATCCATAAGATGGATTTGGTATTTTAAGATACAATGTGGATGATTCTAATCGAGATTCGATAGTTAAACTCTGAGATGTTCCTATGAGCATTTTGGTCAAGAGGATGAATCATATGGAAACTATATCCACATGGGATTCTAAGGATGTTGTTCTACATATTCAATCTATCCGATCGTCGGGATACCATTGCTAGATGATCACTCTTGATTGGTATAAAAATTTATTTCTATTCTACTAGCTTGGATTCAAACCTATGGGAATCACACACATAAGAGTTCTCGATCTGATTGGATGGTTGATCGATGATTAAGAATCATTCTTAAGTCAAACAATTAATACGATTGATGTTTAACCTAATGCAAGTATGCTGCAGGAGGATCGATTAGCAATTAGATTGCTAATTAACTTAATATGGATTAAGCTAGAAGGCTAAAATTAAGTCTAGTTAAATATAATTTAATTAAATTTAGTTTGTACTTGATTGGATCAAGTTCAATTGATTTATTGGATGAGCCAATTGCAAGGAAGAACAAGTCCTAGTTCAATTAGGACTTGTATGAACCCAATCTCTAATTTGATTAAAAATTAAATCAAAATTAAATTTGATTGAAACTAATTTAATTAAGATCTTGATTGGACTAAGACCTATTCTAATTGGGTTGAATTAAATTAGATTTAATTTGATCCAAAGATCAAATTGGATCAAGTCAAATTTGAAGTCCTAGTGAGACTAGGACTTCCCTTTCCTTGTGCCAAAAGATTCCTCACTCCCCCCTCATGCCCACTTTTCTTTGTTTTGTGCATGAAAAAACTCTCCCCAAGCCTTCATGCATGCCTATAGCTTTCCCTTCTTTCTTACATGGCAAGTGGTTATGGACAAAGTCAAATTAGGAAGTTAGTTTCTAATTTGAATTCCTATTGGATAGAATTTTAGGAAACTCAAACTCTTTCCCTTGTGCTGCCCTCTACCTAGATTATTTTCAATTTTGTTTGTTGGATACTATATAGGATTTGTACACACAATATAGCTAGTTCATGGCTGGAAAAAGATAGGGTTCGTCCAAGAGTTGGACGCCCCAAGTCTTGCCCTTTTTGGATTGCTAGGTATTTGACCTAGACAAGGAGTCTATCCTAACTCTCTATATAAGGGGTCTTTGGGCCTGGGTTTTTTAGAGATTCTAGAAATTAGACAGAGGAACTTTAGTGGTGGAAAACCTTGGGAGAGAAGGGCTTAGGGTGTGGGATTTGTAAAGACACCAATCTAAGTGTTTAGGTGAAAGAACGAAGAAGAAGAAAGGTTCTTCTTCTAGTGTTTTCTTTTGATCTTCTGATGTGTTGCATTTTTATAGTAATTATTGTTATTAGTTTTAATAATTTTGATGAAATTGGTATAAGTAATTCAACTGAATAAATATAAGAACCTGATATATTTTATGTCAATTATAGGTAATTAAGCTAGGTCACACCTAATTGGTCTTAACCATGTTTTAAAGGTCAAAATTAAGTGAAATTGGTTGAGTCCAATTCAGCAGGATCTGACATCCAGAGTCATCAGTGATCGTGCATCAAAATCAGAGTTCATCTCTAAGTAGAATAACCAAATCAAGATATTCAATAGACCCCACACATCATTCCTTTTTGGCATCATCAGCCAAGTAAAGAAATCAAAGGTGCAGGAAACAAATCAAGCAGTTAATCTCTCTCATCTAGTCAACCAATCTAAATTTTAGATACTTTGGCATGAGGAATTTCTAAAAGGCAAACTACAAGGACTCCTAAATTGAGCAAGACCAAATCCTACAGAATTCTAAGAGAAGCAAGAAAGGAACATAATTGACAAAATCAAATTTGGATTCTAGATTGAGGTTGCTACAATAGGTTGAAGTTGGTAAACAATGTTAGACATAATGAGAAATACCCGATACACCTAATTCTTCCTAGTTTATTTATTAGCACAAAGACCCGATATGGCAACAAATTTTGGATGGCAAGGAGCTATCTTATAAAAATTAAATGAAAAAAAAAAATCAAAATCCAAACTAATTCTGCATGAGGAGCAAACTTGGAAATGAATTGGGACCAATTCTTAGAAAATCTGATTTGGGCAGCTGAAACCTTACTTTATTTTGGAGATTTTGTGGACCTAGGAAGGCTTAAGAAGGAAGGAATCCTTCTTCTCTAATTAACCATGCCTCCTTTCCTTCTTTTTGCCATGGAAATCAGAATAAAATCAAAAAAATTTGGGTAGCATAAGGAGTAGATGGCTGGTGGTTGCTTGAAGCTTATCCAAAGGAGGAGAGATTCTATACCAAATAAAAAGAATTATACATAGAATAAAATCATGAAGAAAATACCAACCTTAACCTTATCCCTAGCCCTATTTAAGAATCCTAAAAGATATTCAAAAAAAAAGAAAAGAAAAAGAAAAAAAAGAATCATCTTTGAAAGCTGAAAATCAAGCAAGTAGAGTTTGGAGCATCAGAAAGATTTGAAGAGAGGATTCATTTGGCTCTACAGTTCCTTCAGAGTTTTTAATTCTTTTCTCTTATCTACCTTGAATTTATTTTCTAGAACTCATTATTAGAATAATTTTGGATTATTATTCAAGTAAACTTGAGTTTGATTTTGATATGATGAAAAGCTAAATTTATAGCTAGGATACCTGATGTAACTTAGATTCGATTTCAATTCCAGATCTTGTATTAATTTTTTTTGTTAATGCAATTATTTTTTATTTACACTTAATGCTTTTAAGTATTATTATCTTTGGTACTTGATTGATTTTGATTTATAATTGGTACTGAAAAGAAATATTATAAATTGGAGTTAATAATAAGCATCATAGGAATAATAATTGGAGCGGGAGTAGAAGATTTGACCTATGGGAATCTTGAAAATAATCACTATACTTAATGAACTAATTGAAATCTATTTTACTATTGAGAAATAGATTATAGATTTTAATTACTATTTTTAATAAGTCTCGAAAGAGATTATTAAATAATTTAGGGTTATTGATCCTTGCATTAATAATTAAATTTGGATTATTAATCAGAATACCTATAGTTAATAATTGGTCCAAGTAAAATCAGATATACCCTAGTGCTTTATCAATCGAATTTTGATTCAGCTTTCATTGAGTTATTTAGAGTTAATTTTAGCTTTAGTCTCCATTGTCATTTAGCTTCGATTGTTCAGATATTAGTGGAATCAGCATTCATTTTTGGTAATTAAACTTAGTCCTCGTGGGAACGATCTCTTATTCATCATTGTATTACTTGAGCGATTTTGTACACTTGTGAAATAGGCTATTAAGCTTTTGGCACCATTGCCAGGGATAGGTGCTTCAATATCAAGAATAGTTGATTTTACTAGTAATCTAATATTTTTTTATATTTAAAAAAAAATTATATACATTACTACTTTTCAATTTTTATTTCTTGCTTTAATTTTTTTTATATATAGTAGATATCTATGCTTTCTAGCTAGATTATCTTAATTGCATGGTTTAATAATTATTTTATTTTAATATTTAACTTACTACTTATTATTCTTAGATATTTACTACTTTTTATAGTTTAAAATAATTTACTACTTTTTATAGCTTAATAATTTTTTTTTAGACTTAATCACTTAAACTTACTTTTTTGCAAAACCCCAAAAAAATAAAAAATAAAAAATAAAAAAATAATTAAAAAAATAATAAAAAAATACTAATATTTCATAATACTTAACTAATATAGCATAACCAAAAATATTTTAAAAAAATTAACTTGATTGGACATCTTGTTTCTTTGCATTGCATCTCCATAATTTACTTTAAGGGCACTTAACCCATTAATCAAATAAGATGAGGAGTTGATCACCCTTCCTTAGCCCAAAAATCACATCTTTCATCCTGCATAATCTAGATCTTAATCTAAAATCAATTAGACGTTGGCCCTAGGATATTCGAGCTCAATAGGATAAGAAAGTCCTAGAGTTGGACTGGGTTCGGATTGATTAGCTGCTCAGTGTCTAAGACAAGTGGTTTAAGAAGGTGATCTTTAATTGGTTCCATTGTCTGATCTGGCCAACTCAATTAGAATCTAAGGAAAGAAATAAGTAGGGGACCTCCCATATCTTACACTTACTTGGCCGAGAGAGTTAGTCAATTTTGGGCTTGGAGTGCTTGAAAGTGGTCTTGGAATAGTTAGGAGCTATCTAGATCTAGGTTAATCCCAGGATAGATAGTTTATTTTGTACTAACTTATTTGCCATTAAAATTTAAATCTAATTAAGACACTCTTCTCTTTCTTCTCTAGATTTAGGACTCTTTAGGACTCATCTTTAGAACTCTTTTCTTTTCTATCTCTCCTTCCTCTTCTCTCTTCTCTTTAAAATAAACAAATAATAATAATAATAATCTTTCAAAATTGCAACATGGAAAAGAGAATTGGGTCGACTTGTGAGAATTGAATCAAATCCTATTTTAAGTCAAAAAATTGATCGCACCTATAGATAAAATAGAAAAGCCATCAGAGAAGAAAAGGAATCCGAGGCAAATGTAGAAATGGCTGAAGATACAAGGAGAGAAGTTGTTGTAGTAGGAAATAATGAGGTTGTTAGAGAGGCAAACCCTAAGGAATTGCTAGATTATGCCATGCCTATCATGAATGGAGCTTCATTTAGCATCACAAGGCCACCTGTGTAGGCAAACAACTTTGACATCAAGCTTGCTTTGATCCTAATAGTAGTTTAGTTTGGAGGATTGCACAATGATGACCCTAATGCATCCATTGCAAACTTCTTGGAAATATGTGATACCCTTAAGCAGAATGGAGTGTCAGATGATGCAATTTGGCTAAGATTGTTTCCTTTTTCACTTATAGATAAGGCTAGAGTATGGTTACAGTCTCTTCCTGCTGGCTCGATCACCACATGGAATGACTTAGCACAAATTTTTGGCAAAATTCTTTCCACCTGCTAAGACTGCTAAATTGAGGACCGACATCCAAACCTTCATGCAATTCGATATGGAGACCTTATATGAAGCTTGGAAAAGGTTTAAGAATCTGCTTAGGAGGTGTCCGCACCATGGGCTACATAAATGGTTGGTTATGCAAACCTTCTATAATAGATTGAATAACCATACTAGATTTAATATTGATGCTGCTGCTGGAGGTTCATTGATGGGGAAGTCGCTTGATGAGGCCTATGATCTTTTGGAGGAAATGGCCAACAACAATTACCAATGGCCCAATGAGAGGAACATGGCAAGGAGGCCTGCTGGGTTTCATGATATAGATGCTATTACTGCACTCAATGCAAAGGTAGACACTATTTTCAAAAAATTAGATCATTTGTTTATTAATGTTGTTAATACTCGTGTGCAGACTTGTGAGATGTGTACTCAGCAACATGCTACTCGAGATTGCCCGATTGATAGCTCATTCATGCCTCCAGTACAAGAACAAGTGCAATATGTGGCAAACCAAGGAAGGCAACAGAACAATCCATACTCAAACACCTACACACCTGCCTGAAAGAATCATCCAAACTTTTCTTGGGGAAATCAGCAGCAACGATAGAATTATCAAAATAGAGGACCACCTGGTTTTCCACGGCAAAAAAAGAAGTCTAACCTAGAAGAATTGGTTGCAACTCTTACCAAGGCCACTACTGATTTTATGGGTGAAACTAAGGCAAACTTTCAAAACCAGCAAGCTGCCATTAAGAACTTGGAAGTACAAATGGGACAATTGGCCAATATGGTAGCTACCAAAACTCAAGGATCATTGCCTAGCAATACTGAAATGAACCCGAAAGAGCATGTGAAGGCAATTACCTTAAAGAGTCGCAAACAACTTGGGGAACAACCAAGGAAAGAGCCTGTTAACGAGCAAGTAAAGGAACAAACTCAAGAAGAGACTATGATCGAAGAGAAGCTAAAAGAGAAAAAGGAAGACCCAATAAAGCCCTACATCCCACTGGTTCCTTTTCCTCAAAGGCTCAAGCAATGTAAGGATGACAAGAACTTCCTGAAATTTTTTGAGGTTTTCAAGAAACTACACATAAATATTCCATTGGCTGAGGCATTAGCCCAGATGCCTAGCTATGTCAAATTCTTGAAGAATATCCTTTCCAAAAAGAGAAGGCTAGAGGACCACGAGACAGTCAGGCTCATCGAAGAATGTAGTGCAATCATTTAGAACAAGTTGCCATCAAAATTAAAGGATCCAGGGAGTTTTACAATTCCATGCAATATTGGTAATATCAAATTTACTAAAGCATTATGCGATTTAGGTGCTAGCATTAACTTGATGCCGTTATCTATTTTCAGAAAGCTTAGACTAGGGGATGTGAAATCGACCAGTGTTTCATTACAACTAGTTGATCGATCGGTGATATATCCTAAAGGCATAGTGGAGGATGTGTTAGTCAAGATGGACAAATTTATCTTTCTAGTGGATTTCATTGTCTTGGATATAGAGGAAGATAGAGAGGTTCCTTTGATATTGGGGCATCCATTCCTTGCAACTGGCAAGGCACTTATAGATGTCCATGAGGGTAAGCTTACTTTAAGAGTAGGACAAGAAGAGGTAATTTTGAACGTGCTCAATTCTTCTAAATATCCTCTTGAGAATGATGAGTGTTTTAGATTAGATGTGATTAATGAATTTATTAGTAAAATAATTGATAATTCTAAATATGACTTATTGATTGTGTTGAAGAAAAAATTGTTAAAAATAAATTTGAATAGTTAATTGAGCATGTTGATGTGCTAAATGATATTGAGAAAATACAGGATTTGGTAGAAGCTAACCCAACCCCCAAGCTTGAGCTTAAGCAGCTTTCTTCTCACTTAAGATATGCATTCTTGGGAGACTCATCCATTTTTTCTGTCATTATATCTACTCATTAGTTTGCTGAACAAGAAAAAAAATTGTTGCATGTGTTGAGAAAGCATAAAAAAGCACTAGGCTGGTCTGTTGATGATATTAAGGGGATTAGTCCCAGTATATGCATGCATAAAATTTTAATGGAAGATAACTATAAATCTTCAATTGAGCATCAACGTAGGTTAAATCCTAATATAAAGGAAGTAGTTAGAGCTGAAGTAATGAAATTACTTGATGCAGGAATTATCTATCCTATTTCTAATAGTAGTTGGGTAAGTCCTGTTCAAGTAGTTCCTAAGAAAGGGGGATGACTGTTATTACAAATGATAGAAATGAGCTGATGCCCACTAGGACAGTCACTGGTTGGCATGTGTGTATTGATTATAGAAAGTTAAACAAAGCCACATGCAAGGACCATTTTCCCTTGCCTTTTATTGACTAGATGCTTGAGAGATTGTCTGGATATCCCTTCTACTATTTCCTAGATGGTTATTTAGGATATTTTCAAATTCTTATTGCACCTAAGGACCAAGAAAAAACTACATTTACTTGTCCATATGGAACATCTGCATATAGGAGAATGTCATTTGGGTTATGTAATACACCTACAACTTTTCAAAGGTGTATGATGTCTATATTCTTTGACATGGTTGAAAAATTCATTGAAATCTTTATGGATGATTTTTCAGTTTTTGGTCCTTCTTTTGATATGTGTTTGACTAACCTCTCTCAAGTTCTATAGCATTGTGAAGAAACTAATCTTGTATTGAATTAGGAGAAGTGTCATTTTATGGTATAGGAAGGAGTAGTGTTAGGACACAAGATTTCATCTAGAGGCATAGAAGTGGACAAAGCAAAGGTGGAGGTCATTAAAAAATTACCATCACCAATATCTGTTAAAGGAGTGAAGAGTTTCTTAGGACATGCTGGCTTCTATAAAAGATTTATAAAAGACTCTCCAAAATTACCAAACCTCTTTATAATTTATTGATCAAGGATGTACCTTTTAAATTTACTGATGAGTGTTTGGTTGCTTTTAATAGGTTAAAGAAAGAATTAATCTCAGCTCCCATCATCACTGCACCTGATTGGAATTTATCATTTGAACTTATGTGTGATGCAAGCAACTACGCTATAGGTGCAGTCTTAGGACAAAGAAAGAGGAACAGACTTCATGTGGTGTACTATGCGAGTTGGACACTAAATGATGCACAGTTGAACTATGCCACCGTAGAGAAGGAGTTGCTTGCTATTGTTTTTGCTTTTGATAAATTTAGACCATATCTTATAGGAGCAAAAACAATAATTTATACTGACCACTCAGTAATTAAATATTTACTTGAAGAAAAGGATGCGAAACCAAGACTAATTTGTTGGGTGCTCTTGTTGTAGGAATTTAACTTAGAGATTAAGGATAAGAAAGGAGCAAAAAATCTTATAGCAGATCACTTATCCCGATTAGAATTAGGTAAAAAAATTAAAGACACTAAAGTATTCATTAACGAATCATTCCCTGATGAGCAGTTATTTGCATTACTCACATCTAGCACACCCTGGTATGCTGATATTATTAATTTTAAGGCATGTAATATTATTCCTCCTAAATTTAATTACCAACAAAAGAAAGAAATTTTTACATGATGTAAAATAATATTTTTGAGAGGATCCATATTTATCTAAGTATTGTCCAGATCAGCTTATTAGAAAATGTGTGCCTGATGATGAAATTAAAAATAATTTAAAACACTACCATTCATTAGAGTGTGGGGGCCATTTTGGACCCAACAAAATAGTTGCTAAGATATTGTAGTGTGGTTTTTATTGGCCTAACCTCTTTAAAGATGCTATTGCTTTTGTTTCTTCTTATGATCGATGTCAAAGAATTGGGAATATTTCTTTTAGATAGAAAATGCCACTAACTAATATCCTTGAGGTAGAGCTATTTGATGTGTGGGGATTAGATTTTATGGGGCCTTTTCCACCTTCTCATTCAAATCAATACATCTTGGTGGCGGTGGACTATGTATCCAAATGGGTCAAGGCAGTAGCACTTTTCTCTAATGATGCCAAGAGTGTGCTCAAGTTCTTAAAGAAATAGATATTCACACACTTTGGTGTTCCAAGGGCTATCATCACAGATGGAGGTAAGCATTTCTGTATTCATTTTTTGAATTCTCTACTTACAAAATATGGTGTTACTCATCATGTAGGTACACCATATCATCCCCAAATAAGTGGATAAGTAGAGATCTCTAACCACGAAATTAAAAGGATATTGGAGACTACTATCAACTCATTGAGAAAGGACTAGTCCCTAAAATTAGATGATGCATTATGGCCATACAGAACAGCATTCAAAACACCAATTGGGATGTCCCCGTATCACCTAGTTTACGAAAAAGCATGCCACTTACCTGTGGAGCTGGAGCATCGAGCTTATTGGACAACTAGGTTGCTAAATTTTAATATGAAAGCTACTGGGGAGAAAAGGTTATTACAACTTAATGAACTTGATGAGTTCCGCCTCCGTGCATATGAAAATGCAAGAATTTACAAGGAGAGAATGAAAAAATGGCATGACAAACATATTGTGAGGTGTGAATTTCAAGCAGGACAAAAGGTGTTGCTGTATAACTCCTGCCTAAAGCTATTTCCAGGCAAGCTTCGGTCTAAGTGGTCAGGTCCATTTAAGATTATACAAGTTTTTCCATAAGGAGCTGTTGAGCTGAAGAGTAGTTATAGGACCTTCAAGGTCAATGGGCAAAGGTTGAAGGAATACATTGATGAAGGATTTGAGCAACCAAAAACCTCCATATCACTGACATAATGCATTGGGATAGTCCAGCTAACGACTATAAACTAGCGCTTCTTAGGAGGCAACCCAAGCAAAATTATTTTTACTTTCTTTATTTTTGTGAATTGAGTCAATTTTGATCTTTACTATATTTTTAAAGTTTGAATGGATGTTGTTCACTTTTTGTAGTCACATTGAAGAAGATAAAAGAGAAAAAATGATTGAGGACAAGTTGCAAACTCGTACATAGGCACGCTACAAAGGGGAGTACCTCTAACCTTTAAGAATGTCTTGCTATAATTTATAGTGGTGATCTTGTCATTGAGGACAATGTCCAATTCAGGTTTGGAAGTGCAATTGTATTTTTCATGTTAGTATTTTGTTATAAAAAATAAAATAAAAAAGAGTAAAACATTGATTCACTGATGACTTCTAAGGATATAGAGAGAGACGATCTTGACTTTGTGTTATTGTTTGGCTATCTAAGCTTTGAATTTGGAAGTCAAATTTAGTGATTGACTATTTTAAACTTGTAAATACTTAGATAAAATCTCGTATAGGAGATAGTTACTTTGCTTCACCAATCCTGCTTGTGAGCTTTATTATGATTGTTGAAATGAAATGTAGGCAATGTATTTGAGACAAATGATATAAGCATTCCTTTGCTATACCCTTTTTGATCCCTTGTATTTTCTTTCCATCCTATCTCATATCTACTATTCATATTGTTTGAGAATAATTGATTACAATAGTTAGAGCATACTAAATTTTTAGTATTCCTTCCATTTAAAAAAAAAAAAAAAGCACAATCTACTCTGCTATTTCAAGTTGCCTAGTAACTAGGAGCATTCATGAGCTCCATGTTTGCTTTTACGTCAAATAGTGACTTGAATTATGAGTATGCAAAGTACTTTAAGTATATGACTTGCTGAGTAACCAGATGCCTTCATGACCAATGTCAGTATTTGCGTAAAAATGCAAATGATGACTTAGGAAAGAGTGCCAAAATGTATAGACTGTTCTGAAAGTATAAAATAAAATAAATAAAGGAAGGGATGTAAAGTATAAGTAATTGAGTATGCTCTAATTTATTGTGGTTAATTTATTTTCACTTATGTGACCATAACCATCATTTAGGTTGCTTGCTTTCAATTTTTTTCTAACCCATAAAAGTCCTATTGATCTTTTGAGGATGTTATTCGCACTAGTGGAGATGGGCTGATAGGGTTTTACATGCACAGATGGATGTTTGAACCGAATTACTTTATTAAAATCTAAAGGAAGCAGGGTAGCTATTGATTGTGCATGATTTTGTTTGACTATGAATGAGTTTGGAATAGTTAGCTTATGGGTTTGCTTTTCAGTTTTAGGTTGAGGTAGTTAAGCCATGGCATTTGGGTAGAGATTACTCCTTTATGTCTACATGGATCTTAAGTGTATTAATTTTAAATAAAATTTTTAGTAATAATTTTTGTTTTAGATTTTTTATTTTTTATTTGGACTTTTCTTTTGCTAGGGGATAAGCAAAAACTTAGGTTTGGGGATGTTTGATGTGTTGCATTTTTATAGTAATTATTATTATTAGTTTTAATGATTTTGATGAAATTATTATAATAATTAACTAAATAAATGTAAGAACCTGATATATTTTATGTCAATTGTAGGTAATTAAGCTAGGTCACACCTAATTGGTCTTAACCACGTTTTAAAGGTCAAAATTAAGTGAAATTAGTTGAGTCCAATTTAGTAGGATCTGTCATCCGAAGTCATCAAAGTCATGCATCAAAATTAGAGTTCATCTCAAAGTAGAATAACCAAATCATGATATCAATGGATCCCACATGTCATCCTTTTTGGCATCATCAGTCAAGTAAAGAAATCAAAGGTGCAGGAAATAAATCAAGCAATTTTAGATACTTTGGCATGAGGATTCCTAAAAGACAAGCAATAGGACTCCAAATTGAGCAAGACCAAATCTTATAGAATTCTAAGAGAAGCAAGAAAGGAACATAAATGACAAAATCAAATTTGGATTTTAGATGAGGTTGCTACAGTAGGTTGAAGTTGGTAATAATGTTAGACATAATGAGAAATACTCGATACAGCCGATTCTTCCTAGTTTTTCTTGGCACAGAGATCAGATATGGCAACAAATTTTGGATGGCAAGGAGCTATCTTATAAAAAATTAAATAAAAAAAAATTTAGAATCTAAACTAATTCTACATGAGGAGCAAACTTGGAAAGAATTGGGATCAATTCTTAGAAATCCTGATTTGGGTAGCTGAAACCTTACTTTATTTTGTACATTTTATGGATCCAGAAAGGCTGAAGAAGGAAGGAATCTTTCTTCTTTAATTAACCATGCCTCCTTTCCTTCTTTTAACATGGAAATCAAAGTAAAATCAAAAAAACTTGGGTAGCATAAGGAGTAGATGGCTGGTGGTTGCTTGAAGCTTATCCAAAGGAGGAGTGATTCTATACCAAATAAAAAGAATTATACATAGAATAAAATCATGGAGAAAATACCACCTTAACCCTAGCCCTAGCCCTATTTAAGAATCCTAAAATATATTCAAAAAAATAGAGAGAAAAAAAAAGAATTATCTTTGAAAGCTGGAAATTAAGCAAGGAGAGTTTGGAGCATCTGGAAGATTTGAAGAGAGGATTCATTCGACTCTATAGTTCCTTTAGAATTTTTAATTCTTTTCCCTTGTCTACTTTGAATTTATTTTCTAGAACTCATTGTTAGGATGATTTTGGATTATTATTCAAGTAAACTTGAGTTTGATTTTGATATGACGAAAAGCTAAATTTCTAGCTACGGTACCTGATGTAACTTGGATTCGATTTCAGTTCTAGATCTAGTATAAATTTTCTTTATTAATGCAATTGCTTGTTATTTGTACTTAATGCTTTTAAGTATTGTTATCTTCGGTACTTGATTAATTTTAATTTATAATTGGTACTAGGAAGGAAGATTATAAATTAGAGTTAATAATAAGCATCATAGGAATAATAATTGGAGCGGGAGCAGAAGATTTAACCTATGGGATCTTGAAAATAATCATTGTACTTAATGAACTAATTGAAATCTATTTTACTATTAAGAAATAGATTATAGATTTTAATTAGTATTTTTAATAAATCTTGAGAGGGATTATTAAATAATTTAGGGTTATTGATCCTAGCATTAATAATTAAATTTAGATTATTAATTAGAATACCTAGAATTGATAATTGGTCCAAGTGAAATCAGATATATCCTAGTGCTTTATCAATTGAATTTTGATTCATCTTTCATTAAGTTCTTTAGAGTTAATTTTAGCTTTAGTTTTCATTGTCATTCAATTTCAATCGTTCAGATATTAGTGGAATCGACATTCATTTTTGGTAATTAAACTCAGTCCTCGTGGGAATGATCTTTTATTCATCATTGTATTACTCGAGCGATTTCGTGCACTTGCGAAATAGGCTATTAATCTCTTCCTCCACTTTTCTTATGAGTGTTTGAGAGATGACTAAGCTTCATAAGTCTTCTTTCTCAACTTCTAAAAATTGAAGAGTCCAAGTTTTGAAGAAGGAAGATCCAGATCAATTGTCAAAGAAGGATCAGCATAGTACTAGCATACTGTACTGATTTTCGGGCATCAAACTTTTGATCAGGAATTGAGGGCTCATGTGAACAATCTATAAAGGCCAGATGCATATGCAGCTTGGAGCAATAACCTTATGCCTGGATCAGTGAGTTAAGGAACTCGACTTGCAAAGATAAGGATGATATGGTCTCCTTATTACATATCTAGATTTGATCTAAAGTTTTTCTATTGTCGATACGATCAACATGAAGTTTTCTAATCTTTTAATTTTTGATTTAAAATCATGCTTTTATCATGTAATAGGATCCTAGATCTAAGGCTTTTCTTGTATTTCTATGAATTGATATGATTAATTCATGTCTTCCGCTGTGTAGATCAGAAAAATTTTCAAAATCTAACCCTGAAATCCTAAATCTATTTTCTTCAAGTGGTATCAGAGCTATATTTCTTTATTACATGATCTTATGCATGTTTAGATTATTTTTAGATTTGATCTAATTTATAATATGATGTTTAAATCTAAAATTAAAAAAAATTAGATCACATGAACTAATTATAAGATTGTCCTACTGTAAAGTTTATCCCTTACAGTGCAGAGGTTATCCTAATTCATGTAGATCTTATTTAAATCATAAATTTATTAGATATAATTTAGATTAATTTATAATTTATAAGGTTTAAAATATGTTTAAATTTAAAACTAAATATTTTAGATTACATGGGTTGATTATAAGGTTGTCCTGTGATAAGATTTATCCCTTACAATAGAAAGGTTATCCTAGTACTTACTGATCTAAAATCCTGATCATAAAATTTTAGATTAGATCTAAAAAATTTTATGATCTAATTAAAAATATTTTAATCTATTTTTTATCATAACAAATATGTTAGATTTGATCTAAGATAATTTATGATTGATTAGAATTGAAATAGTTTCAATTACACGAACAAGTTTAGATAAGATTTAAAATAGTTTCATGTTTTTTTTATTTGCATATTGATTATGAATCAAACATGCAACTGATTGGTAGAACCATATTATAAAAATATTTTATAAATATAAAAATTATTTTTGAAATGCCAAACCTCAATCCTCAGTCCAAAACTTAATTAAAAATTAAGAGTTATTTTGATTAGGATCTAGGATTGTGAATTGAAGATCCTAAGATGCAAATCATAACACATTAGGTTAATGGGTTAGTAAAAATTAGGTCCATTAATTGGGTTAGACCTAAGGTTAGATTAAAGAATGGACATAATTAACAAGAACCAATAGTTGTCTGGCAATCCAGACCGATGGTTTTTAATTAGTTGCTTACTTGCCTGGGCATTTTTTATGGTCTAAGGCAAGCTTTGGCAGACCTTCCCACCGATCTCACTTATCCGACTTTCTTGGTAAAATTATATTTTGATTAGATTATTTGATAATTCAAGCTGACCTATGTCAGCTAGGTAAATCAATGTGACTGGTTTAGGTGCTCCTAGACTAGCCTAATAATGATCTCCCTTAATCTGACTTGATGAAGCCTGTGGGAGGATCATAACAGGCTAGTTCATCTGACCTTCCCCCTTCTTTAAATCAAATCAATTAAATTTTTTAAAATTATTATGTTATTAAAAATAAAAATAGTTATGGTGATAACTAGATCGTAGCCTCCCATTAAGGTGGTTGGTAATGGATCCACTACTTTGGGTGGATATTGAAGGTGCCTTACGTCTGGTGTTCATTAAGATATTAAAATTATAATTCATCATATGATGATTAGATTGTACTCTCTCAATGGCGATCAGGTCAGCTAGAGCTTTCCTCTGGCTTGGTCATCATTCATTTGATGCACCGAACTCAATCATGTTAATGATTGGACCTAACCGAAACTTTCAGTAGAAGCCCTAGCCTACTAAAAGATACCTGGGGAAAAACTTAATACAAAAAATTATTTGAAAAAATAATTGGTTAAGAATCGACCCATAGATGCATATAGGTTTAACAAAGCTTTCCTTGGGCCCATATGCAGTCTGTGGATTCTAGTATCCACTAAGGAATTAAGATAATTCCTTGAATTGAAGGTAGAGGCTACCAATTTGAATAAAATAGTAGAACTTTTTGATTAAAGTTCAAATCTTTGTTTGATAAATCATTTACTAATTAGACTTTTGGTTCTCCTTTGTGCAGTTAAGGCTAAACCTTGGTTGCTCCATTTACTATAAAAAGTGATATACTTATGGGACCTAACTTTGATTATAAGTATCAGAAGTTAAACATTGTTTAGCAGCATGAAGAGGTTCATGTTGGGGCTTCATGCCTAGTTTAAACAAAAGGTCCAAGACTATCTAGATCAGGTAGAGTGCTTCTATCATAAAAAGCAAGAACACTGGAAGAAGAACTATGCTCAGCACCTTACTTCTCGTGATCCCAACAGGCTAAACAAGAGAAAAGAGCAAGGAGTGATCCCAATAGGCTAAATAAGAGAAAAAAGCAAGGAGTTGCTGATCAAGGATGTTATATGATAACACCTTATAATTTTTCTATTTGTGATACTACTACCTAGGTATTGATACCGAAAGTTCAGTTCATATTTGTAATTTATTATAAGGACTTCAAATTAGTAGTAAATTTAAAAATAATGAGCAATTTTTGAATGTTGGAGATGGAAGATCTATTCTAATTTTAGCTATGGAAAGGGTTCAGCTTATTTTTAATGATCATATCATTTCTTTAGATGAATGTCATTATTATCTTTCTTTTTTGATTAATATAATCTCTATTGGCCTTTTGTTCAAAGATAGTTATCATTTATCAATAAAGAAAGATTATTGTGATATCATTATGAATGATGTTACGATAATACATGGTAATAAAGAAATAGGATTTACATTTTATCACAGCCTGTGAGTATAATGTATACTTCTAAAAAATATCTTAGATTAGATAATATTTATGATATCTATCTATGGCACTATAGGCTATGTCACATTAACAAGAATAGGATAAATAGGTTGACTCGAGAAAATTCTCAAAGTCAGTGATTGTGAATCACTTCCAACCTATGAGTCCTATCTTCTTAGAAAATAATCAAGTCACCTTTTACAAAAAATGGTGAAAGAGCCATCGAGCTCTTAGGTCTGGTACATATTGATGTATGTAGACCTATGAGCACAAGTGCTAGAGATGGATATTTCTACTTCATCATTTTCATAAATGACCTATCCTAATATGGATATGTCTATCTGATGAAACATAAGTCAGATTTATATAAAATGTTCAAACGATTTTGAAATGAAGTAGAAAAATAAACTAGAAAAGATATTAAAATTCTTTGATTAGATCAAGAAGGTGAATACTTATCCAGTGAGTTCTTAACATATCTAGGAGAGAATGGGATTCTCTCATAGTAGACTCCTCTAGGGACATCATAGCATAATGGTGTATCAAAAAAGAGAAATCAAACCTTATTAAAAATGGTTCAATCCATGATGGGGTTTGGTTGTCTACCTATTTTGTTTTAGGGTTATGCTCTTAAGACTGCATGTTTTATATTGAACAATGTATCAAGTAAATCTATTGCAAAGAATCCATATGAGATGTAGAATGGATGTAGGCCTACACTCTATCACCTTTGAGTTTAGGGTTGTCTAGCCTATGTCAAATGTTTGCGAACAAATAATCTTATACCACGGTCTGATAAGTATGTGTTTATAGGATATTCTAAGAAAACTAGGGGTTATTATTTCTACTATGCTAAAGAATAAAAGATGTTTGTCAGCAATAGGACAAATTTTTTAGAAAAGGAGTTTCTTGGTGAAGGAACTATTGCCTCTAAAGTTGAACTTGAGAAAGTTCAACAGGTAGAAAAACCAACACCAGTAGCTGAACCAAAATCAGATTTGATTAGATCAAATCCAGAGCCCAATATACGTGCACCATTAAGATGATTGGTAGAGTTCCTCATCAGCAGGATAGATACTATGGTTTCTTGGTCCAAGATGGTGATCCCATCAAACTGGATGAGAATGATGAGGATTCGATCACCTATATAGATACAATATAGAGACTTGATTTCGAGAAATGGCTTAAGGCCATG
>QRFJ01001318.1:176327-232886 GCA_006176705.1 Cocos nucifera | reverse complement strand
ACTAAATACACATATGTGATAGAAAATAATCCATTTTATTGATATTAGTCAAAATTATAATTTTTGCCTCTAGAAGTGTATTACAAGTGTCAGTCAATTCTAACTTTTAGGGCACATATATCTAACAGCTAGCTTAAGCCCTTTCAGATAATTATTGTCGAAGTCGGGCGATCTCATCATCAGCTCTTTGAAGCTTTCCCTTGGGGTCACTAACTTGGCCACACCAATCACGTCTGTATTCATTATGAGCATCCTCGACTGCCTGTAATTATTTTTAGAGTTCGAAGAACTTTTTTGTCCAATCCCAACCATATTCTTTTCGATTAGTGGACCATGCCAAACTTTCTTCAAGTAATCAAATTCTTTCTTGCACGGCCTTTAACTCGACTTCGAAAGAGCTTGCCTTGACCGTCAGGGTCCATGCCTTATCACTGTCAAGCTACTTCACCCATTCTAACTCCTCTATTAGATGGCACTTCTTATTGATATAATCCATGGCATCCCTTTTATGGACTTGTCAAAGGCAGGTGACTTCAACTGTAGCTTTCGAATAATGCTTCTTCAACTTTTGAAGATCTCCTCCACTTTCTTTAATTTCTTCTTAGTTTGATGAACCTCCCTCTTTAGGTTCTTAATAATAAATTTTAGAGGAAGACCTTGGGGCAGCGATGTGGCATCAATAGGGGGAGACGAAGCATAATTATCTTCACTAGAGGAATTCTAAAAAACAAGCATACCACGATGCAAACTTAAAGCAAACTTGCTTTCATTAATTAAAATATTTATCAAATATAGGAGAAGAAAAATAAAAAAAAAGTACAAAAATAAGAGGCTTGAAATCATTGACGGGACAGTAGAGAAATTCGGTGTAGTCAATTCCTCGGCAACGATGGATGAGGGCTCAGCTAGTGGGGGATCGGTGGTAGTAGATGGAGGCTCAATTGATGGAAGATCGATGGAAGCAAATGGAGGCTCAGCTAGTGGGAGATCAACAGCAGCAGTGGAAGGCCCGACCACATCATCGGAAGCTCCTTCGTTAAGGAAACCATGATCGAGCTCGGGAAATTTATTGGCCATGCTCTTTTGGCAAAGCTCGTATCCCTTGATGAAGGATAGCTGGGTGAAAATCACCCTTATGTCCTTCATTTCTTAGGAATCCTTGAACTCCTCCACAGCCTGGACCCTAGCCTCTGCAATCCAGTCCCAAGTTTGCTACTCCTTCTCTACCATTTTGGCTTCCATCTTCCTCCTCTTTTCAACCTCGAAGACCAGTTTTTCCTCTTCCCTCGCCAAAGCTTGTTCGGCATCTTGTACAGCTTGCTGGATCCCTTCAACCTCAGCTGACCTGTCCTTGAGCAAGCAATCGACTTCGACTTTCTCTTCAAGGAGGCATGCAACTTTAGCTTGGCAATCTTCTTCATCTTTCACAACCTCCAATTTCACATGGTTCATCGCCTTGATATTGGTGATCAACTAGTGTGCAATCTATGAAAATGACCAAGTGCCTTATGTTAACAAAGAGGCAATGGATAAGCTAATGAAAGAATGAAAGGAAAGAGAGATAGGTTGACCTACCTCAAGAAAAGACCCCAAAGGATCCCAAGTGTGCTACACGAGGTTGGCTTCAACAATCCTATCTATGACCTTGGGTAGGATACACCCATCAACCAGCTTCTTGATGATGTCTTTATTATTGAAGGAGTTCTCCCCCAGGTCCTTATCGTTACCATTGGATCCCCTAGCGATGGCCCTGCATCGGACCTTCGCGGTGGCAGATTTCTCCTTCTTCTTCTTCTTTTCCACTTCCATCACCCTGTCAGTGGGGGGCTCCAAAGTGGGGACTTCGATCGAAGGGTTCGTGAAGGTCAGAGGTGCTGCAACCTTAGTGGCTACAGTGGTAACAAGGGGATTAGCAGCAATGGCGGTGGGCACAATAGAGCTTAAGGCATCGACCTTTGCCCTTTTCAAAGGCTCACCGACTATGGTGCCCTTCCTTTTGTGAGCTCAAAGTCCTTTTGAAAGATGCTAAAGCTCGTCCGCTCTATTTCTACAATAAGAAAAAATTCTTAATTAGAAGGAGGGATGAGAAAGGGACTAATGAAATTCAAGAATATACCTACCAGATTGAGAGGACTTAAGCCAAAGTTGAATAAAGTCTGATCCTTGATTAGCTCAAATAGAGTGGGAGCTTAGTAATTTCTAATTTTGCTAATCGATTCTTGATCCTCTCTCTCTAATCCTGAAGTCCAGTAGATCGAATCTCTCAGATATCCCCAGGGAAGAAGCCCTAAGTCTAAGGATGGATAGGAGATATAGAAAAACTTTTTCTTCTAATTATGAATAGAAGAAGGGGTGTCCTTGAGTAATCCCTTCTTATCGAACTACGGGGATAGATACAATCAATCTTTGGTGGTGGGGTGACGTTTGAAAGTAAAGTAATTATGGAATAATGAAATGATAAGTCGGACCTCGACCATGATGCATAATGATAGGAATCCTATGATGAACCTAAACGAGTTCGGCACCATGGAGGCAAGGGAGATATTCGAGAACCTAAAGAGAGCCACAATGAAAGCAGAGATTGGAAGTCAAAGTCTAGAATAGAGAAACTTGGTATACAAGGAAAAACAACTCAAGGGTGGAGAACAAGCTCGGCTGCTTGGTGTAGGGAGTTCAAGCTCATATTTCAGAAGAATTCTGTACTAAATTTGTACTAAGGAAAGGTCTGTAGGACAAAGTGAACAAGAAATGATATCAGGAGTGAATGGGGGATGGGATACTTCTACAACCTCGGCTCCCTTATGGGTTGGATCCATCTAGCTCAGATGAGTCAGACTTTTCGAATAAGTTGACCAAAATTTCTTAGTGGACATATGGATCAAACCAAATTTGAAAAAAAGAACTGACAAACCAAGAAAAAAGGCAGCAAAATCTCAGAAGGGAAAGGAACAAAATCGACCAGGGAAATCCAAAGAAAACCCCCAAAATAATGGTTAAAAAGCAAAAAGGTAAAGAAGAAAGGGTTGAGGAACTAACCTAAACAGGATTGCAGAGCACGAGAAGACGATCGAAAGGTTGAGAGACGATCAAGAAAGACGATGATTGCACAGACTAACCGGAAGGGATGAAGAAGTAGGGAATAAGAGGAAGAAGATACCAATGGGAGTGAGAAGTCGGAATGGGAAGGAAGAGTTTAAATAATAGAGAGGAGCCCAAGGCAGTTATGATCGTAGATCTGCTCCACCCGATCTCCATTCGATGTGTGTCGCACTCATCATGACCAAAGGCAGATGGCTGATAGAACTTTAATTATGCCATATGTTTGGCGGTATTTTGGTAGGAGTTTTAAAAGTTTATCTTTTCGGATCACCTCATGTTGAAGAAGCTTTGACACCAACTCAAAAAAATCCAAAATGTTTTGTTTCTTGATTGGCAGAAAGTTGGCAGAGGACTTCGGCTATTGTGATTTTTGTACTTCCTTCATTTGGAATCCAAACTCGAGAGTAGGGAGACAAGTGTTGGGGTATAATAACCCCCGCCGAAGTTCTTGGCCGCCGACCTCCATTCTATGAAAACTTACCGATCCTCTCACTAATAAAGTCCATATTGTGGAACTTTTCAAAAGCATATTGCAGTCCGGCCAGACAATCTAGGATAGTAAAGGAGAACTATTATTTTACTAATCAATGAATGTCAGGGCCAAAACCTAGTTCTCTCGACTTTGATCGGTGTTGAATCTTGAAGATAGATGAAGTCCCATATTGTAGATGACGGACTCCATCAGTAGTGCTCCTTCTAGCTATGCTCCTCCCAGCAGCACCCCTTTTGGATAAACTCCTTCTAGATAGACTCCTTCTAGTTGCCCACCAGATTCCTCCCAGACGAACTCCTTCCAATTATCCATCGAACTTCTTCCAGATGAACTCCTCCCAATCACGCTCCTCCCAGCAGTGCTTCTTCCAGCCGCACTCCTCTCGGTACTGCCCCTTCTAGATGAACTCCTTCTAGTCGAACTCCCTCCGGATGCACCTCTTACCATCATGCTTCCTTCCGTTCAAATATTTTTCAGAATGAGTTTTTCCCAGCCAATCATAGACCTACTTAGTCCATATTATGCCTGTCAGCTAGAACCATCTAAAAGAACCTCATCAAGCCACTGATTTATGATGACTGTTCCTGCAATAGATTTAGTACAGTACTTTGGATCTCAATCTGGGAGGTATTTTTTGGCACACGATCCTCTTGAGGCTTCCAAACTTCTTAAAGTCACTAGGCCTTTCTCCTATGGATCTTGGTCGGTTATAAGTCCACCATGTATACTGAAGTCTCCAACTTATATCCGAACTCCAATGAATGGATCTCCACTGCTTGTGAGTCATGATAAATGACAAATCATCCTCCATAACAAACTCCACATGGCCTGAATGATCCATTACCAGATGATTACGACTATCACTATCAGTTTGTTACATGCTCCATATATAAAAAAGATCCTCCAAGATACATTTTTCTCTAAGCTCTCCTCCCCTCTCCGTTACTCTATTTCTCTATTTTTCTGAGCATTCCATTTCAGTTGGCTAGAGAACTGACTTAAGCGTCAGAGGATTCTGATCGGAGCCACCCACCTACAATTTAGATTTTATTTTATAGGTCCTGTCGGTGGCCTTCGCCTTCCCAACTCTAGCTACATCCGATGCATAGATTTCTACACTAACATGAGTCATTGGCCTATGACTCGCTACATGGATCAAATAGAAAGCTTAAGGAATTAAGGCAATCAATATTGATACAATGTTAAAAAATATATAAATATTGGTTTTCCATCGAGTAACTGGATCCCGTTGTCTAAATAAGCAATGATAATTGTGTCAAATATTGGGCAATGTGAATAAAAAAAATTTCAATAAATGAAGGGTGGAAGTAGCAATACACTTGCTCGTATGAAAGTTTAGACAATTCAAAGATAAAGATAGTGATAATTTAGAAAAAATTTAGAAAAGTTAAATGTTCTTCACTTAATTTTTATATTAGTAAGTATTAATACCCCAATGACATACCTCATTTATGCTCTACTGAACATCAATGGCTATTTTAAAAATTACTTGGTAAAACTTAAAATTTTAAAGTTAAAAGATATCTAAAACTAAATTCTTTCTTTACTCGAGGATGAGCAAAGCTTAAGTTGGGGGGTGTGATAAGTACCAAAAATTCACCTATAAAAATATTAATTTATTAATTAATTTATATTTATTTTTAATAATTAAAGATTTTTATTTATTATTTTTAGAAAATATATATATCAGTAGAAAGAGCTCATTTTTTTGGTCGCAACAAAATAAGTTTGGAGCAAATTGGAGTTAAAACAGACCTGATATGAATTTTTAAAGAAAAAAGAAAAAAATTAAAAAAAATTAAATTTGCTCCACTGGTTTGCCTAGCCAAGCTATCAAAACCAGCTCAATTGGTGCATCCCAGCTTAATCGGTACGTCGCTTAAGATGACTCAACCATAGAAGCCGACCTGCCGGTCCATGGATCAAGTCGTGGACTGCCAGCTCAGTAGAAAGCGCCAAATCACACTCTACCAAGTGGTGGACCAAGACCCTTAAAAGATTTACAGAAAATTCATCATGATGTATAGGGGTAAAATGGTAATTTCATAGGCCAAGGTGTGTGGTGATTCATTATGGTCTATGGTAAACTTAGTCCAGGTGGTCCATAGCTACCGTAATTCCACCATCCAATGATCCAAGTGGTTTGTGGTCCAGATCCGATGGCTGAGGTTTTTTCCTTTGATTCGATTTTCATCTCTACCCAGCATGCAATCAGATCTCTATACGCATCCCAGGCAATGATCCATTCTGATATAAAACCCAATGGTGATTTAAACATCCAATGATGATTTGATGGCTAGACTTTCATCATCATGCACGAATTGATGGCCAGAAATTAATCCTACCAGATCTAGGCTTTTAAAACTTGATTTTTGGTGATTTTGGGATCATTTGGTTAGAATTTGCTGGCTAGAATTTAGAAAACTCAACAAAATTCATCCAAAAACTATTTCAATTTGATTTTTACTTGGATTTCTCCATATTTTATCGATCAAACACTACCTTAGTCCCATATTGGCCGATAGCACTTATTCCTCCCCTCCAACACCTATAAATAAAACCCCAGGCCATCAAATTAAGTTGTTTTTGGTCATGGAAAGGTGATGGTAAAGGGTAGATCCATGCTTGGGTTCAAGAATGCTTTGAGGTAGATGGTGCCAAGGGGAAGAGCTATCCTCTACACTATCTCAACACCAATGCCGATCTAAGATCAAGATCATCTACCTCTAGTTTTTATTTTTTTTTCTACTCCTTTTAAATTTCATGTATTTACAATGTTAAATTAAATTTTAATTAATATAAATTTTATTTTCTACTCTTTAAATTTTATTTTTTATTTCTATTATTTTATTTTTTTGCTTCTTAAATTTTTGTACTTTAATTATTGCTCTTTAATTTTATTATAAGTAGATGCTAAGATCTAACTAGTAGATCTTAGTACCAAGTTTAATTTTTTATACTATTTAATTTTTATTTTTTATTTATTATTCTATTTTTTGACTTTAATTCTATTTAAATTTTTTTTTTCATTTTTTATAAAAATCAAAGAATTCAAAATTAAAATAGTGCCTTCTCTATAGATTCGATCTGATTCACTACTTTCTATCTATTTTTAATCAATTTAAGAAGTCAAAATTAAACTAATGAATATAGTGTCTTAATGATAACATCATGCTCTTATCAAGACTTCTCTGTATAATCTCCAACTCATGTAATGATATTTATTCTGATATCGATAAAATTAAGGCATTTGATTCATCATTCCAACTACATCTTTTATATTTAAAGATTATGATGAACCCCAAATATTAGGACAATAATTTTAGGGGACATGAATGAGTCATTACTGTGAGACCTATAATCGTAAAACCCTAATTTTGAATATTTCTAGTTGGAAGAACATTGAGTCGAGGATCAATATTTTGGATAGACTGGCACATCCTATGTATACTCGATGAAGAGGGTGGCAGATCTCATAAGCCACTTATCTGAGAACACTAATACAAGAATGTGGATGCTCATCAAAGAATGAGTTCACTAAATTGACACACTAAAAAGAATATCTTATGGAATCTTACTTGTATGTCAAAAGATGATTCTCTAAATAAAAATTATGCAAGTGATCCTTCGACCTGAGATCACCATGGTACTTTATGCACATAAGCCCATATTTTTGGTTCATACTCAATCATGACATTAAGTCATGAATGGGATGTTTCGGATATGGTCAAGTATGCATGAAGATTGTGAGTGAGTCAACAAAAAATCGATCACTCCTAGTAAGAAGAGATGACATCCTATGTATTCTCATCTATTGATAACTCAGCAAGTCTTTGGCAAGAATAAAATGAAGATTAGATAGGACTTCTAATCATTCATTAAAGTTATCATTGATTGATGGAGAATCAACATGAATATGTATTTGAGTTTAACATTTATCCATGCTCATAAGCATATTCAGAATGTAGGATGATCGAAGGATTGAATTATATGAGTACTTGCCACTAAAGGATATAGTTGATATTTCTACTAAATTTCACATCTTCTAGGAAGTTATGATACATTGCTAGATGTCAATCTTGACTTGTAGGTTTGATGGAATTAATGTGATTAATTTGATCCTCAATTAGATGGATCTTCTAATTGGTGAATTCAAATCAGCATGAACCCTAATTGGTTGAGATTAAGTCCAATCGGATTAGGTCAAGATCACATGGGCCTACTGTTAGCTACATGTGAAATCCAATGGGTCACACACATAAAGGAATTGATCAAGAATTATTATTAGGATTATTTGATCCTAATTGGATTGCTAATTGGCATGCTGGCATATGTTAGCTAACCTAATTCCTAACTATATTTAATTTGGTTTGAATCCTTACATTTTTGGCTAATCAATTTTGATTGGATTTGAGATAGAGTTGAGCCAAAAGGGGTTGCAATCAGATCGCAACATGTGGCCTCATTTGGACCCCTTGAGAAGGAGTCCTAGGTGCCTAAAACACTTCTCCATAAGTTGGTGCCATAATATGTTGGAACATGAAGTTATTTGGCATGAGGAAGGACTAAGAGTCCTTCTTGTTGGAAAATGTATCCCAAAGTCAATCATCAGCCTATTGACGATTGAGCTACCTTATAATTATAATTAATTTATTAATAAATAAAATAAATATTTTATCATTTTCATCATAAAGTCTATATCTTCTAATGAACTCCATTGCTATGATGAAGTTCTTAGGACTATTTAGTTTCAATAAAGAGAGAATTTATCGATTAATCCTCAAATAGTTCATGACTAAATGATACGCTGTTAATTAGGACGACAACATTTATCGAGCATAGGTCATTGTATGCCATTTAGGTTGGTAGTCCACTTAACGAAGCAGTATAAAGACACTGGTATAGTATACAAGTGAGATGTAAGGGTACATCATCACTGAACGTGATCAACTCTAGAGTATTCTGCTGTCGAGAATTGCTCTGATGGGATATAGATATAAGTATCTCTTAGACCTGATATCACCATAGTGACTTGCAAGCAACTCACTATGCTTTGGTATCAGACTAACTAAATTTCTAATTCAGTAATGAAAGATTTTTAGGCACAGTCAAGTACTTGCGAAGTCAGTGAATGATCAAGATGAGATTGACTACTCTAAGAGTTAGAGAAGAATGCATCACTGTATTTCAATATAGCAAAGCCTTGGCCAAGGTAATCCATAAGATGGATTTGGTATTTTAAGATACAATGTGGATGATCTAATCGAGATCGATAGTTAAATTCTGAGATGTCCTACGAGCATTTTGGTCAAGAGGATGAATCATATGGAAATTATATCCACATGGGTTCTAAGGATGTTGTTCTACATATTCAATCTATCCGATCGTCGGGTACCATTGCTAGATGATCACTCTTATTGGTATAAAAATTTATTTCTATTCTACTAGCTTGGATTCAAACCTATGGGATCACACACATAAGAGTTCTCGATCTGATTGGATGGTTGATCGATGATTAAGAATCATTCTTAAGTCAAACAATTAATACGATTGATGTTTGACCTAATGCAAGTATTGCAGGAGGATCGATTAGCAATTAGATTGCTAATTAACTTAATATGGTTAAGCTAGAAGGCTAAAATTAAGTCTAGTTAAATATGATTTAATTAAATTTAGTTTGTACTTGATTGGATCAAGTTCAATTGATTTATTAGATGAGCCAATTGCAAGGAAGAACAAGTCCTAGTTCAATTAGGACTTGTATGAACCCAATCTCTAATTTGATTAAAAATTAAATCAAAATTAAATCTAAATTTGAAACTAATTTAATTAGGATCTTGATTGGACTAAGACCTATTCTAATTGGGTTGAATTAAATTAGATTTAATTTGATCCAAAGATCAAATTGGATCAAGTCAAATTTGAAGTCCTAGTGAGACTAGGACTTCCCTTTCCTTGTGCCAAAAGATTCCTCACTCCCCTCATGCCCACTTTTCTTTGTTTTGTGCATGAAAAAACTCTCCCCAAGCCTTCATGCATGCCTATAGCTTTCCCTTCTTTCTTACATGGCAAGTGGTTATGGACAAAGTCAAATTAGGAAGTTAGTTTCTAATTTGAATTCCTATTGGATAGAATTTTAGGAAACTCAAACTCTTTCCCTTGTGCTGCCCTCTACCTAGATTATTTTCTATTTTTTTTGTTGGATATTATATAGGATTTGTACACACAATATAGCTAGTTCATGGCTGGAAAAAGATAGGGTTCGTCCAAGAGTTGGACGCCCCAAGTCTTGCCCTTTTTGGATTGCTAGGTATTTGACCTAGACAAGGAGTCTATCCTAACTCTCTATATAAGGGGTCTTTGGGCCTGGGTTTTTTAGAGATTCTAGAAATTAGACAGAGGAATTTAGGGGTGGAAAACCTTGGGAGAGAAGGGCTTAGGGTGTGGGATTTGTAAAGACACCAATCTAAGTGTTTAGGTGAAAGAACGAAGAAGAAGAAAGGTTCTTCTTCTAGTGTTTTCTTTTGATCTCTGATGTGTTGCATTTTTATAGTAATTATTGTTATTAGTTTTAATAATTTTGATGAAATTGGTATAGTAATCAACTGAATAAATGTAAGAACCAGATATATTTTATGTCAATTATAGGTAATTAAGCTAGGTCACACCTAATTGGTCTTAACCATGTTTTAAAGGTCAAAATTAAGTGAAATTGGTTGAGTCCAATTCAGCAGGATCTGACATCCAGAGTCATCAGGATCGTGCATCAAAATCAGAGTTCATCTCGAAGTAGAATAATCAAATCAAGATATTAATAGACCCCACACATCATCCTTTTTGGCATCATCAGCCAAGTAAAGAAATCAAAGGTGTAGGAAACAAATCAAGCAGTTAATCTCTCTCATCTAGTCAACCAATCTAAATTTTAGATACTTTGGCATGAGAATTTCTAAAAGACAAACTATAGGACTCTAAATTGAGCAAGACCAAATCCTACAAAATTCTAAGAGAAGCAAGAAAGGAACATAATTGACAAAATCAAATTTGGATTCTAGATTAGGTTGCTACAATAGGTTGAAGTTGGTAACAATGTTAGACATAATGAGAAATACCCGATACACCCAATTCTTCCTAGTATTTATTAGCACAAAGACCCGATATGGCAACAAATTTTGGATGGCAAGGAGCTATCTTATAAAGAATTAAATGAAAAAAAAAATCAAAATCCAAACTAATTCTGCATGAGGAGCAAAGTTGGAATGAATTGGGACCAATTCTTAGAAAATCTGATTTGGGCAGCTGAAACCTTACTTTATTTTGGAGATTTTGTGGACCTAAGAAGGCTTAAGAAGGAAGGAATCCTTCTTCTCTAATTAACCATGCCTCCTTTCCTTCTTTTGCCTTGGAAATCAGAATAAAATCAAAAAAAATTTGGTAGCATAAGGAGTAGATGGCTGGTGGTTGCTTGAAGCTTATCCAAAGGAGGAGAGATTCTATACCAAATAAAAAGAATTATACATAGAATAAAATCATGAAGAAAATACCACCTTAACCTTATCCCTAGCCCTATTTAAGAATCCTAAAAGATATTCAAAAAAAAGAAAAGAAAAAGAAAAAAAGAATCATCTTTGAAAGCTGAAAATCAAGCAAGTAGAGTTTGGAGCATCAGAAAGATTTGAAGAGAGGATTCATTTGGCTCTACAGTTCCTTCAGAGTTTTTAATTCTTTTCTCTTATCTACCTTGAATTTATTTTCTAGAACTCATTATTAGAATAATTTTGGATTATTATTCAAGTAAACTTGAGTTTGATTTTGATATGATGAAAAGCTAAATTTATAGCTAGGATACCTGATGTAACTTAGATTCGATTTCAATTCCAGATCTTGTATTAATTTTTTTTGTTAATGCAATTATTTGTTATTTACACTTAATGCTTTTAAGTATTATTATCTTTGGTACTTGATTGATTTTGATTTATAATTGGTACTGAAAAGAAAGATTATAAATTGGAGTTAATAATAAGCATCATAGGAATAATAATTGGAGCGGGAGTAGAAGATTTGACCTATAGAATCTTGAAAATAATCACTGTACTTAATGAACTAATTGAAATCTATTTTACTATTGAGAAATAGATTATAGATTTTAATTACTATTTTTAATAAGTCTCAAAAGAGATTATTAAATAATTTAGGGTTATTGATCCTTGCATTAATAATTAAATTTGGATTATTAATCAGAATACCTATAGTTGATAATTGGTCCAAGTGAAATCAGATATACCCTAGTGCTTTATCAATCGAATTTTGATTCAGCTTTCATTGAGTTATTTAGAATTAATTTTAGCTTTAGTTTCCATTGTCATTTAGCTTCGATTGTTCAGATATTAGTGGAATCAGCATTCATTTTTGGTAATTAAACTCAGTCCTCGTGGGAACGATCTCTTATTCATCATTGTATTACTTGAGCGATTTTGTACACTTGCAAAATAGGCTATTAAGCTTTTGGCACCTTTGCCAAGGACAGGTGCTTCAATATCAAAAATAGTTGATTTTACTAGTAATCTAATATTTTTTTTATATTTAAAAAAAATTTATATACATTACTGCTTTTCAATTTTTATTTCTTGCTTTAATTTCTTTTATATATAGTAGATCTCTATGATTTCTAGCTAGATTATCTTAATTACATGGTTTAATAATTATTTTATTTTATATAATTAACTTACTACTTATTATTCTTAGATATTTACTATTTTTTATAGTTTAAAATAATTTACTACTTTTTATAGCTTAATGATTTTTTTTAGACTTAATCACTTAAACATACTTTTTTGCAAAACCCCAAAAAAATAAAAAATAAAAAAATAATTAAAAAAATAATAAAAAAATACTAACATTTCATAATAGTTAACTAATATAGCATAACCAAAAATATTTTAAAAAAAATTAACTTGATTGGACATCTTGTTTCTTTGCATTGCATCTCCATAATTAACTTTAAGGGCACTTAACCCATTAATCAAATAAAGTGAGTATTTGATCACCCTTCCTTAGCCCAAAAATCACATCTTTTATCCTGCATAATCTAGATCTTAATCTAAAATCAATTAGACGTTGGTCCTAGGATATTCGAGCTCAATAGGACAAGAAAGTCCTAGAGTTGGACTGGGTTTAGATTGATTAGCTGCTCGGTGTCTAAGACAAGTGGTTTAAGTAGGTGATCTTTAATTTGTTCCATTGTCTGATCTGGCCAACTCAGTTAGAATCTAAGGAAAGAAATAAGTAGGGGACCTCCCATATCTTACACTTACCTGGCCGAGAGAGTTAGTCAGTTTTGGGCTTGGAGTGCTTGAAAGTGGTCTTGGAATAGTTAGGAGCTATCTAGATCTAGGTTAATCCCAGGATAGATAGTCTATTTTGTGCTAACTTATTTGCCATTAAAATTTAAATCTAATTAAGACACTCTTCTCTTTCTTCTCTAGATTTAGGACTCTTTAGGACTCATCTTTAGAACTCTTTTCTTTTCTATCTCTCCTTCCTCTTCTCTCTTCTCTTTAAAATAAATAAATAATAATAATAATAATCTTTCAAAATTGCAACTTGGAAAAGAGAATTGGGTCGACTTGTGAGAATTGAATCAAATCCTATTTTAAGTCAAGAAATTGATCGCACCTATAGATAAAATAGAAAAGCCATTAGAGAAGAAAAGGAATCCGAGGCAAATATAGAAATGGCTGAAGATACAAGGAAATAAGTTGTTGTAGTAGGAAATAATGAGGTTGTTAGAGAGGCAAACCCTAGGGAATTGCTAGATTATGCCATGCCTATCATGAATGGAGCTTCATTTAGCATCACAAGGCCACCTGTGTAGGCAAACAACTTTGACATCAAGCCTGCTTTGATCCAAATAGTAGTTTAGTTTGGAGGATTGCCCAATGATGACCCTAATGAGTCCATTGCAAACTTCTTGGAAATATGTGATACCCTTAAGCAGAATGGAGTGTCAGATGATGCAATTTGGCTAAGATTGTTTCCATTTTCACTTATAGATAAGGCTAGAGTATGGTTACAGTCTCTTCCTGCTGGCTCGATCACCACATGGAATGACTTAGCACAAAAAATTTTTGGCAAAATTCTTTCCACCTGCTAAGACTGCTAAATTGAGGACCGACATCCAAACCTTCATGCAATTCGATATGGAGACCTTATATGAAGCTTGGAAAGGTTTAAGAATCTGCTTAGGAGGTGTCCGCACCATGGGCTACATAAATGGTTGGTTATGCAAACCTTCTATAATGGATTGAATAACCATACTAGATTTAATATTGATGCTGCTGCTGGAGGTTCATTGATGGGGAAGTCGCTTGATGAGGCCTATGATCTTTTGGAGGAAATGGCCAACAACAATTACCAATGGCCCAATGAGAGGAACATGGCAAGGAGGCCTGCTGGGTTTCATGATATAGATGCTATTACTGCACTCAATGCAAAGGTAGACACTATTTTCAAAAAATTAGATCATTTGTTTATTAATGCTGTTAATACTTGTGTGCAGACTTGTGAGATGTGTACTCAGTAACATGCTACTCGAGATTGCCCGATTGATAGCTCATTCATGCCTCCAGTACAAGAACAAGTGCAATATGTGGCAAACCAAGGAAGGCAATAGAACAATCCATACTCAAACACCTACACACCTGCCTGAAAGAATCATCCAAACTTTTCTTGGGGAAATCAGCAGCAACAATAGAATTATCAAAATAGAGGACCACCTGGATTTCCACGGCAAAAAAAGAAGTCTAACCTAGAAGAATTGGTTGCAACTCTTACCAAGGCCACTACTGATTTCATGGGTGAAACTAAGGCAAACTTTCAAAACCAGCAAGCTGCCATTAAGAACTTGGAAGTACAAATGGGATAATTGGCCAATATGGTAGCTAACAGAACTCAAGGATCATTGCCTAGCAATACTGAAACGAACCCGAAAGAGCATGTGAAGGCAATTACCTTAAAGAGTGGCAAACAACTTGGGGAACAACCAAGGAAAGAGCCTGTTAAGGAGCAAGTAAAGGAACAAACTCAAGAAGAGACTATGATCGAAGAGAAGCTAAAAGAGAAAAAGGAAGAGCCAATAAAGCCCTACATCCCACTAGTTCCTTTTCCTCAAAGGCTCAAGCAATGTAAGGATGACAAGAACTTCCTGAAATTTTTTGAGGTTTTCAAGAAACTACACATAAATATTCCATTGGCTGAGGCATTAGCCCAAGATGCCTAGCTATGTCAAATTCTTGAAGGAATATCCTTTCCAAAAAGAGAAGGCTCGAGGACCATGAGACAGTCAGGCTCATCGAAGAATGTAGTGCAATCATTTAGAACAAGTTGCCATCAAAATTAAAGGATCCAGGGAGTTTTACAATTCCATGCAATATTGGTAATATCAAATTTACTAAAGCATTATGCGATTTAGGTGCTAGCATTAACTTGATGCCGTTATCTATTTTCAGAAAGCTTAGACTAGGGGATGTGAAATCGACCAGTGTTTCATTACAACTAGTTGATTGATCGGTGATATATCCTAAAGGCATAGTGGAGGATGTGTTAGTCAAGATGGACAAATTTATCTTTCTAGTGGATTTCATTGTCTTGGATATAGAGGAAGATAGAGAGGTTCCTTTGATATTGGGGCATCCATTCCTTGCAACTGGCAAGGCACTTATAGATGTCCATGAGGGTAAGCTTACTTTAAGAGTAGGACAAGAAGAGGTAATTTTGAACGTGCTCAATTCTTCTAAATATCCTCTTGAGAATGATGAGTGTTTTAGATTAGATGTGATTAATGAATTTATTAGTAAAATAATTGATAATTCTAAATATGACTTGATTGATTGTGTTGAAGAAAAAATTGTTAAAAATAAATTTGAATAGTTAATTGAGCATGTTGATGTGCTAAATGATATTGAGAAAATACAGGATTCAGTAGAAGCTAACCCAACCCCCAAGCTTGAGCTTAAGGCAGCTTTCTTCTCACTTAAGATATGCATTCTTGGGAGACTCATCCATTTTTTCTGTCATTATATCTACTCATTAGTTTGCTGAACAAGAAAAAAAATTGTTGCATGTGTTGAGAAAGCATAAAAAAGCACTAGGCTGGTCTGTTGATGATATTAAGGGGATTAGTCCCAGTATATGCATGCATAAAATTTTAATGGAAGATAACTATAAATCTTCAATTGAGCATCAACGTAGGTTAAATCCTAATATAAAGGAAGTAGTTAGAGCTGAAGTAATGAAATTACTTGATGCAGGAATTATCTATCCTATTTCTAATAGTAGTTGGGTAAGTCCTGTTCAAGTAGTTCCTAAGAAAGGGGGATGACTGTTATTACAAATGATAGAAATGAGCTGATGCCCACTAGGACAAGTCACTGGTTGGCATGTGTGTATTGATTATAGAAAGTTAAACAAAGCCACATGCAAGGACCATTTTCCCTTGCCTTTTATTGACTAGATGCTTGAGAGATTGTCTGGATATCCCTTCTACTATTTCCTAGATGGTTATTTAGGATATTTTCAAATTCTTATTGCACCTAAGGACCAAGAAAAAACTACATTTACTTGTCCATATGGAACATCTGCATATAGGAGAATGTCATTTGGGTTATGTAATACACCTACAACTTTTCAAAAGGTGTATGATGTCTATATTCTTCTGACATGGTTGAAAAATTCATTGAAATCTTTATGGATGATTTTTCAAGTTTTTGGTCCTTCTTTTGATATGTGTTTGACTAACCTCTCTCAAGTTCTATAGCATGTAGTGAAGAAACTAATCTTGTATTGAATTAGGAGAAGTGTCATTTTATGGTATAGGAAGGAGTAGTCTTAGGACACAAGATTTCATCTAGAGGCATAGAAGTGGACAAAGCAAAGGTGGAGGTCATTAAAAAATTAACCATCACCAATATCTGTTAAAGGAGTGAAGAGTTTCTTAGGACATGCTGGCTTCTATAAAAGATTTATAAAAGACTCTCCAAAATTACCAAACCTCTTTATAATTTATTGATCAAGGATGTACCTTTTAAATTTACTGATGAGTGTTTGGTTGCTTTTAATAGGTTAAAGAAAGAATTAATCTTCAGCTCCCATCATCACTGCACCTGATTGGAATTTATCATTTGAACTTATGTGTGATGCAAGCAACTACGCTATAGGTGCAGTCTTAGGACAAAGAAAGAGGAACAGACTTCATGTGGTGTACTATGCGAGTTGGACACTAAATGATGCACAGTTGAACTATGCCACCACAGAGAAGGAGTTGCTTGCTATTGTTTTTGCTTTTGATAAATTTAGACCATATCTTATAGGAGCAAAAACAATAATTTATACTGACCACTCAGTAATTAAATATTTACTTGAAGAAAAGGATGCAAAACCAAGACTAATTTGTTTGGTGCTCTTGTTGTAGGAATTTAACTTGGAGATTAAGGATAAGAAAGGAGCAAAAAATCTTATAGTAGATCACTTATCCCGATTAGAATTAGGTAAAAAAATTAAAGACACTAAAGTATCCATTAACAAATCATTCCCTGATGAGCAGTTATTTGCATTACTCACATCTAGCACACCCTGGTATGCTGATATTATTAATTTTAAGGCATGTAATATTATTACTCCTAAATTTAATTACCAATCAAAAAAAGAAATTTTTACATGATGTAAAATAATATTTTTGAGAGGATCCATATTTATCTAAGTATTGTCCAGATCAGCTTATTAGGAAAATGTGTGCCTGATGATGAAATTAAAAATAATTTAAAACACTACCATTCATTAGAGTGTGGGGGCCATTTTGGACCCAACGAAATAGTTGCTAAGATACTGTAGTGTGGTTTTTATTGGCCTAACCTCTTTAAAAGATGCTATTTGCTTTTGTTTCTTCTTATGATCGATGTCAAAGAATTGGGAATATTTCTTTTAGATAGAAAATGCCACTAACTAATATCCTTGAGGTAGAGCTATTTGATGTGTGGGGATTAGATTTTATGGGGCCTTTTCCACCTTCTCATTCAAATCAATACATCTTGGTGGCGGTGGACTATGTATCCAAATGGGTCATGGCAAGTAGCACTTTTCTCTAATGATGCCAAGAGTGTGCTCAAGTTCTTAAAGAAATAGATATTCACACACTTTGGTGTTCCAAGGGCTATCATCACAGATGGAGGTAAGCATTTCTGTAATTCGTTTTTTGAATTCTCTACTTACAAAATATGGTGTTACTCATCATGTAGGTACACCATATCATCCCCAAATAAGTGGATAAGTAGAGATCTCTAACCACGAAATTAAAAGGATATTGGAGACTACTATCAACTCATTGAGAAAGGACTAGTCCCTAAAATTAGATGATGCATTATGGCCATACAGAACAGCATTCAAAACACCAATTGGGATGTCCCCGTATCACCTAGTTTACGAAAAAGCATTTCACTTACCTGTGGAGCTGGAGCATCGAGCTTATTGGACAACTAGGTTGCTAAATTTTAATATGAAAGCTACTGGGGAGAAAAGGTTATTACAACTTAATGAACTTGACGAGTTCCACCTCCATGCATATGAAAATGCAAGAATTTACAAGGAGAGAATGAAAAAATGGCATGACAAACATATTGTGAGGTGTGAATTTCAAGCAGGACAAAAGGTGTTGCTGTATAACTCCCGCCTAAAGCTATTTCCAGGCAAGCTCTAGTCTAGGTGGTCAGGTCCATTTGAGATTATACAAGTTTTTCCATAAGGAGCTGTTGAGCTGAAGAGTAGTGATAGGACCTTCAAGGTCAATGGGCAAAGGTTGAAGGAATACATTGATGAAGGATTTGAGCAACCAAAAACCTCCATATCACTGACATAATGCATTGGGATAGTCCAGCTAACGACTATAAACTAGCGCTTCTTGGGAGGCAACCCAAGCAAAATTATTTTTACTTTCTTTATTTTTGTGAATTGAGTCAATTTTGATCTTTACTATATTTTTAAAGTTTGAATGGATGTTGTTCACTTTTTGTAGACACATTGAAGAAGACAAGAGAGAAAAAATGATTGAGGACAAGTTGCAAACTCGTACATAGGCACGCTACAAAGGGGAGTACCTCTAACCTTTAAGAATGCCTTGCTATAATTTGTAGTGGTGATCTTGTCATTGAGGACAATATCCAATTCAGGTTTGGAAGTGCATTTGTATTTTTCATGTTAGTATTTTGTTATAAAAAATAAAATAAAAAAGAGTAAAACATTGATTCACTGATGACTTCTAAGGATATAGAGAGAGACGATTTTGCCTTTGTGTTATTGTTTGGCTATCTAAGCTTTGAATTTGGAAGTCAAATTTAGTGATTGACTATTTTAAACTTGTAAATACTTAGATAAAATCTTGTATAGGAGATAGTTACTTTGCTTCACCAATCCTGCTTGTGAGCTTTATTATGATTGTTGAAATGAAATGTAGGCAATGTATTTGAGACAAATGATATAAGCATTCCTTTGCTATACCCTTTTTGATCCCTTGTATTTTCTTTCCATCCTATCTCATATCTACTATTCATATTGTTTGAGAATAATTGATTACAATAGTTAGAGCATACTAAATTTTTAGTATTCCTTCCATTTAAAAAAAAAAAAAAAAAAGCACAATCTACTCCTGCTATTTCAAGTTGCCTAGTAACTAGGAGCATTCATGAGCTCCATGTTTGCTTTTACGTCAAATAGTGGCTTGAATTATGAGTATGCAAAGTACTTTAAGTATATGACTTGCTGAGTAACCAGATGCCTTCATGACCAATGTCAGTATTTGCGTAAAAATGCAAATGATGACTTAGGGAAGAGTGCCAAAATGTATAGACTGTTCTGAAAGTATAAAATAAAATAAATAAAGGAAGGGATGTAAAGTATAAGTAATTAAGTATGCTTTGATTTATTGTGGTTAATTTATTTTCACTTATGTGACCATAACCATCATTTAGGTTGCTTGCTTTCAATTTTTTTCTAACCCATAAAAGTCCTATTGATCTTTTGAGGATGTTATTCGCACTAGTGGAGATGGGCTGATAGGGTTTTACATGCACAGATGGATGTTTGAACCAAATTACTTTATTAAAATCTAAAGGAAGTAGGGTAGCTATTGATTGTGCATGATTTTGTTTGAGTATGAATGAGTTTGGAATAGTTAGCTTATGGGTTTGCCTTTCAGTTTTAGGTTGAGGTAGTTAAGCCATGGCATTTGGGTAGAGATTACTCCTTTATGTCTAGATGGATCTTAAGTGTATTAATTTTAAATAAAATTTTTAGTAATAATTTTTGTTTTAGATTTTTCCTTTTTTATTTGGACTTTTCTTTTGCTGGAGGACAAGCAAAAACTTAGGTTTGGGGGTGTTTGATGTGTTACATTTTTATAGTAATTATTATTATTAATTTTAATGATTTTGATGAAATTGTTATAATAATTAACTAAATAAATGCAAGAACTTGATATATTTTATGTCAATTGTAGGTAATTAAGCTAGGTCACACCTAATTGATCTTAACCATGTTTTAAAGGACAAAATTAAGTGAAATTAGTTGAGTCCAATTCAGTAGGATTTGTCATCCGAAGTCATCAAGGTCGTGTATCAAAATCAGAGTTCATCTCGAAGTAGAATAACCAAATCAAGATATCAATGGATCCCACATGTCATCCTTTTTGGCATCATCAGTCAAGTAAAGAAATCAAAGGTGCAGGAAATAAATCAAGCAATTAATCTCTCTCATATAGTCAACCAATCTAAACTTTAGATACTTTGGAATGAGGATTCCTAAAAGACAAGCTATAGGACTCTAAATTGAGCAAGACCAAATCCTATAGAATTCTAAGAGAAGCAAGAAAGGAACATAAATGAAAAAATCAAATTTGGATCTTAGATGAGGTTGCTATAGTAGGTTGAAGTTGGTAATAATGTTAGACATAATGAGAAATACTCGATACAACCGATTCTTCCTAGTTTTTCTTGGCACAGAGATCCGATATGGCAACAAATTTTGGATGGCAAGGAGCTATCTTGTAAAGAATTAATAAAAAAAATTTAGAATCTAAACTAATTCTACATGAGGAGCAAACTTGGATAGAATTGGGATCCATTCTTAGAAAACCGGATTTGGGTAGCTAAAACCTTACTTTATTTTGGACATTTTATGGATCAAGGAAGGCTGAAGAAGGAAGGAATCTTTCTTCTTTAATTAACCATGCCTCCTTTCCTTCTTTTAACATGAAAATCAAAATAAAATCAAAAAAACTTGGGCAGCATAAGGAGTAGATGGCTGGTGGTTGCTTGAAGCTTATCCAAAGGAGGAGTGATTCTATACCAAATAAAAAGAATTATACATAGAATAAAATCATGGAGAAAATACCACCTTAACCTTAGCCCTAGTCCTATTTAAGAATCCTAAAATATATTCAAAAAAAAAGAGAGAAAAAAAAAAAGAATTATCTTTGAAAGCTGGAAATCAAGCAAGGAGAGTTTGGAGCATCTGGAAGATTTGAAGAGAGGATTCATTCGACTCTACAGTTCCTTTAGAATTTTTAATTCTTTTCCCTTGTCTACTTTGAATTTATTTTCTAGAACTCATTGTTAGGATGATTTTGGATTATTATTCAAGTAAACTTGAGTTTGATTTTGATATGATGAAAAGCTAAATTTCTAGCTAAGGTACCTGATGTAACGTGGATTCGATTTCAATTCTAGATCTAGTATAAATTTTCTTTATTAATGCAATTGCTTATTATTTGTACTTAATGCTTTTAAGTATTGTTATCTTTGGTACTTGATTAATTTTAATTTATAATTGGTACTAGGAAGGAAGATTATAAATTGGAGTTAATAATAAGCATCATAGGAATAATAATTGGAGCGGGAGCAGAATATTTGACCTATGGGATCTTGAAAATAATCATTGTACTTAATGAACTAATTGAAATCTATTTTACTATTGAGAAACAAATTATAGATTTTAATTAGTATTTTTAATAAGTCTTGAGAGGGATTATTAAATAATTTAGGGTTATTGATCCTTGCATTAATAATTAAATTTAGATTATTAATTAGAAAACCTAGAATTGATAATTGGTCCAAGTGAAATCAGATATACCCTAGTGCTTTATCAATTGAATTTTGATTCATCCTTCATTAAGTTCTTTAGAGTTAATTTTAGCTTTAGTTTCCATTGTCATTCAATTTCGATCGTTCAGATATTAGTGGAATCGACATTCATTTTTGGTAATTAAACTCAGTCCTCGTGGGAATGATCTCTTATTCATCATTGTATTACTCAAGCGATTTCGTGCACTTGCGAAATAGGCTATTAATCTCTTCCTCCACTTTTCTTATGAGTGTTTGAGAGATGACTAAGCTTCATAAGTATTCTTTCTCAACTTCTAAAAATTGAAGAGTCCAAGTTTTGAAGAAGGAAGATCCGGATCAATTGTCAAAGAAGGATCAGCATAGTACTAGCATACTGTACTGATTTTCAGGCATCAAAATTTTGATCAGAAATTGAGGGCTCATGTGAACAATCTATAGAGGCCAGATGCATATGCGGCTTGGAGCAATAACCTTAGGCCTAGATCAGCGAGTTAAGGAACTCGACTTGCAAAGATAAGGATGATATGGTCTCGTTATTACATATCTAGATTTGATCTAGAGTTTTTCTATTGTCGATATGATCAACATGAAGTTTTCTAATCTTTTAATTTCTGATTTAAAATCATGCTTTTATCATGTAATAGGATCCTAGATCTAAGGCTTTTCTTGTATTTCTATGAATTAATATGATTAATTCATCTCTTCCACTGTGTAGATCAGAAAAATTTTCAAAATCTAACCCTAAAATCCTAAATCTATTTTCTTCAATTGGTATCAGAGCTATATTGCGTTATTACATGATCTTATGCATGTTTAGATTATTTTTAGATTTGATCTAATTTATAATCTGATGTTTAAATCTAAAATTAAAAAAAATTAGATCACACGAACTGATTATAAGATTGTCCTGCTGTAAAGTTTATCCCTTACAATGCAGAGATTATCCTAATTCATGTAGATATTATTTAAATCATAAATTTATTAAGATATAATTCTAGATTAATTTATAATTTATAAGGTTTAAAAGATGTTTAAATTTAAAACTAAATATTTTAGATTACATGGGACTGATTATAAGGTTGTCCTGCTATAAGATTTATCCCTTACAATAGAAAGGTTATCCTAGTACTTATGCTGATCTAAAATCTTGATCAATAAAATTTTAGATTAGATCTAAAAAAATTTTATGATCTAATTAAAAATATTTTTAATCTATTTTTTATCATTAATAAATATGTTAGATTTGATCTAAGATAATTTATGATTGATTAGAATTGAAATAGTTTCAATTACATGAACAAGTTTAGATAAGATTTAAAATAGTTTCATGTTTTATTTTATTTGCATATTGATTATGAATCAAACATGCAACTTGGTTGGTAGAACCATATTATAAAAATATTTTATAAATATAAAAATTATTTTTGAAATGCCAAACCTCAATCCTCAGTCCAAAACTTAATTAAAAATTAAGAGTTATTTTGATTAGGATCTAGGATTGTGAATTGAAGATCCTAAGATGCAAATCATAACACATTAGGTTAATGGGTTAGTGAAAATTAGGTCCATTAATTGGGTTAGACCTAAGGTTAGATTAAAGAATGGACATAATTAATGAGAACCAATAGTTGTCTGGCAATCCAGACCGATGGTTTTTAATTAGTAGCTTGCTTACCTGGGCATTTTTGATGGTGTCTAAGGCAAGCTTTGGCAGACCTTCCCACCGATCTCACTTACCTGACTTTCTTAGTAAAATTATATTTTGATTAGATTATTTGATAATTCGAGCTAACCTATGTCATCTAGGTAAATCAGTGTGACTGGTTTAGGTTGCTCCTAGACTAGCCTAATAATAATCTCCCTTAATCTAACTTGGTGAAGCCAGTGGGAGGATCATAACAAGGCTGGTTCATCTGACCTTCTCCCTTCTTTAAATCAAATTCAATTAAATTCTTTAAAATTATTAATGTTATTAAAAATAAAATAGTTATGGATGATAACTAGATCATAGCCTCCAATTAAGGTGGATGGTAATGGATCCACTACTTTGGGTGGACATTGGAAGGTGCCTTATGTCTGGTGTTCATTAAGATATTAAAATTATTAATTCATCATATGATGATTAGGATTGTACTCTCTGAATGGCGATCAGGTCAGCTAGAGCTTTCCTCAGGCTTGGTCATCATTCATTTGATGCACCGAACTCAATCATGTTAATGATTGGACCTAACCGAAACTTTCAGTAGAAGCCCTAGCCTACTAAAAAGATACCTGGGGAAAAACTTAATACAAAAAATTATTTGAAAAAATAATTGGTTAAGAAATCTACCCATAGATGCATATAGGTTTGCCAAAGCTTTCCTTGGGCCCATATGCAGTCTGTGTGGATTCTAGTATCCACTAAGGAATTAAGATAATTTCCTCGAATTGAAGGATAGAGGCTACCAATTTGAATAAAATAGTAGAACTTTTTGATTAAAGTTCAAATCTTTGTTTGATAAATCATTTACTAATTAGACTTTTGGTTCTCCTTTGTGCAGTTAAGGCTAAACCCTGGTTGCTCCATTTACTATAAAAAAGTGATATACTTATGGGACCTAACTTTGATTATAAGTATCAGAAGTTAAACATTGTTTAGCAGCATGAAGAGGTTCATGTTGGGGCTTTCATGCCTAGTTTAAACAAAAGGTCCAAGACTATTCTAGATCAGGTAGAGTGCTTCTATCATAAAAAGCAAGAACACTGGAAGAGGAACTATTCTCAGCACCTTACTTCTCGTGATCCCAACAGGCTAAATAAGAGAAAAGAGCAAGGAGTGATCCCAACAGGCTAAATAAGAGAAAAGAACAAGAAGTTGCTAATCAAGGATGTTATATGATAACACCTTATAATTTTTCTATTTGTGATACTACTACCTAAGTATTGGATATCGAAAGTTCAGTTCATATTTGTAATTTATTATAAGGACTTCAAATTAGTAGTAAATTTAAAAATAATGAGTAATTTCTAAATGTTGGAGATGGAAGATCTACTCCTAATTTCTAGCTATGGAAAGGGTTCAGCTTATTTTTAATGATCATATCATTTCTTTAGATGAATGTCATTATTATCTTTCTTTTTTGATGAATATAATCTCTATTGGCCTTTTGGCCAAAGATAGTTATCATTTGTCAATAAAGAAAGATTATTGTGATATCATTATGAATGATGTTATGATAATACAAGGTAATAAAGAAATAGGATATACATTTTATCACAGCCTATGAGTGTAATGTATACTTCTAAAAAATTATCTTAGATTGGATAATATTTATGATATCTACCTATGGCACTATAGGCTATGTCACATTAACAAGAATGGGATAAATAGATTGACTTCAAGAGGAAAATTCCTCGAAGTCAGTGATTGTGAATCACTTCCAACCTATGAGTCCTGTCTTCTTAGAAAAATAATCAAGTCATCCTTTTACTAAAAATGGTTGAAAGAGCCACTGAGCTCTTACGTCTAGTACATACTGATGTATGTAGACCTACGAGCACAAGTGCTAGAGATGGATATTTCTACTTCATCACTTTCATAAATGACTTATCCAGATATGGATATATCTATCTAATGAAACATAAGTCAGATTTATGTAAAATGTTCAAATGATTCTGAAATGAAGTAGAAAAATAAACTAGAAAAGATATTAAAATTCTTTGATTAGATCAAGGAAGGTGAATACTTATCCAAGTGAGTTCTTGACATATCTAGGAGAGAATGGAGATTCTCTCATAGTAGACTCCTCTAGGGATACCATAGCATAATGGTGTATCGAAAAAGAGAAATCGAACCTTATTAAATATGGTTCAATCCATGATGGGGTTTGGTTTTCTACCTATTTCGTTTTAGGGTTATGCTCTTAAGACTGCATGTTTTATATCGAACAATGTATCAAGTAAATCTATTGCAAAGAATCCATATGAGATGTGGAATGGATGTAGGCCTAGACTCTCTTCACCTTCGAGTTTAGGGTTGTCTAGCCTATGTCAAATGTTTGCAAATAAATAAACTTATACTACGGTCTGATAAGTATGTATTTAATAGGATATTCCAAGAAAACTAGAGGTTATTATTTCTACCATGCTAAAGAATAAAAGATGTTTGTCAGCAATAGGACCATCTTTCTAGAAAAGGAGTTTCTTGATGAAGGAACTATTGCCTCTAAAGTTGAACTTGAGAAAGTTCAACAGGTAGAAAAACCAACACCAGTAGCTGAACCAAAATCAGATTTGATTAGATCAAATCCAGAGCCCAATATACCTGCACCATTAAGATGATTGGTAGAGTTCCTCATCAGCAGGATAGATACTATGGTTTCTTGGTCCAGGATGGTGATCCCATCAAACTGGATGAGAATGATGAGGATTCGATCACCTATATAGATACAATATAGAGACTTGATTTCGAGAAATGGCTTAAGGCCATGAAATTCGAGATGGAGTCCATAAAGGTCAACAATGTATGGACATTGGTTGACCCACCTGAAGGGATTAAATCCATTGGGTATAAATGAGTCTTCAAAAGGAAGATGAGCGTAGATGGGAAGGTAAAGACTTATAAAACCCATCTGATTGCTAAGGGGTATCGTCAATGTTATGGTATTGACTACGATGAGATCTTTTTTTCTATGGCAATGCTCAAATTTATTCGAATAATGCTTGTGATAGCTATCCATCTGGATTATGAGAACTGGCAGATGAATGTGAAGATATCTTTCTTGAATGGAGAGCTGATCGAAGAGGTGTATATGATACAACCTGAAAGGTTCGCATCCACAGATAAGTCCAAGGTGTGCAAGCTTTAGAGATCCATTTATGGATTAAAGCAAGCATCTCAAAGTTGGAACATGCATTTTGATAAGGTGATCAAATTATATGGCTTTGTTAAGAATGGAGAAGAGCCCTACATTTACAAATGGATAAATAATCCAGTGGTGGTATTCCTTATCTTGTACATAGATGACATTCTCTTAATCGGGAATAACATCCTCGCACTATAAGAAATAAAAGTTTGATTCTCATCTCAATTTTCTATGAAGGACTTGGGTGAAGCATCCTACATTCTAGGAATGAAGATCTATAGAGATAGATCTAAGAGGATGCTTGGGTTATCCTAGTCCACGTACATAGAAACTGTGCTGAAGAGATAAAGCATGGAGAATTTCAAAAAGAGCTATCTTCTGATAAACCATAAAATTTCTCTCTCTAAGAAGGATTGTCCGACAACTCCTAAAGAGAGAGAGCATATGAGTAGAGTCCCATATGCTTTGATAGTGGGATCTATCATGTACACCATGATATGTACAATACCAGATATGGCATACTCACTAGGAGTAATGAGTAGATACCAATCTGATCTAGGAGAGAACCACTGAAAAGTAGTAAAAGCCATCCTTAAGTATTTGAGAAATACTAAGAATCAATGGTTAGTTTATGGAAAGTTAGATCTAAAACTTATGGGGTTTACTAACTCTAGCTTTTAATCTGATCATGATGATAGTAGAAGCATGTCGGGTTATATCTTTATCCTAAATGGTGGAGCCATCTACTGAAAAAATTCTAAGCAGCATACTATGGCAGACTCTGTTTGTAAAGTGAAGTATATCGCAGCATCAGATGCCATGAATGGAAAGCTATGTGGCTAAGAAAATTCATTACCAAGCTCGAAGTAGCACCCTTCCTAGATGGTTTGGTCCTACTCTACTATGACAGCACTGGTGCCATTGCTCAAGTGAAGAAATCAAAAGCACACCAATGGACGAAGCACATATTGTGTCGTTACTACCTGGTCTAGAAGATAGTAGATCGAGATGACATCGACCTTCAGAAGATTAATGAAAAGAAGAACCTAGCCGACCCCTTCACTAAAGCCCTGGTCATAAAGAAGTTCGATGACCACAAGTTGAAAATGGGTATTAGGTATTATGCCGAGTGGTTTTAAGACAAGTGAGAGTTGTTAGGAAATGTATCCCAAAGTCAATTCATCAACCTATTGACAGTTGAGCTACCTTATAATTATAATTAATGTATTAATAAATAAAATAAATATTTTAGTATTTTCATCATAAAGTCTATATCTTCTATTGAACTTCATTATTATGATGAAGTTCTTAGGACTATTTAGTTTCGATAAAGAGAAAATTTATCAATTAGTCCATAAACAATTCACGACCAAATGAAATGTTGTAGGATGATAGCATTTATCGAGCATAGATCATTGTATGTCATATAGGTTGGTTGTCCTCTTAACCAAAGAGTGTGGAGACACTAGTATGACATACAAGTAAGATGTAAGGGTACACTATCATTGAATATGACCAACTTTAGAGCATTCTGCTATCGAAAATTGCTCTGATGGGAATAGGTATAAGTGTCCCTTAGATCTGAGATCACCATAGTGACTTGCAAGCAACTTACTATACTTTGGTACTAGACTAATTAAATTTTTAATTCAGTAATGAAAGATTTCTAGGCATAGTCAAGTACTTACGAAGTCGGTGAATGATCAAGATGGGATTGACCACTCCTAGAGTTGAAGAAGAATGCATCACTGTATTTCAATATAGCAAAACCTTGGTCAGAAAAATTCATAAGATAGATTTGGTATTTTGAGATACAATGTAGATGACTTAATCAGGGTTGGTAGTTAAACTCTAAGATGTCCTATGAGCATTTTAGTCAAGGAGATGAATTATATGGAAACTATATTCGCATGGGTTCTAAGGATGTTGTTCGACATATTTCGACCTATCCGATCATCGGGTACCATTGCTAGATGATCACTCTAATTGATATAAAAATTTATTTTTATGCTATCAGCTTAGGTTTGAATCTATGGAGTCTCACACATAAGATTTCTTGATCTGCTTGGATGGTTGATTGATGATTAAGAATCATTCTTAGGTCAAACAATCAATACAATTGATATTTGACCTAGTACAAGTATTATAGGAGGATTGATTATTAATTAAATTATTAATTAGCTTAATTTGATTAAGCTAGAAGGTTGAGATTAAGTTTAATTAAATATGATTTAATTAGATTTGGTTTGAACTTGATTGGATCAAGTCCAATTGGTTTATTGGATGAGCCAATTGCAAGGAAGAACAAGTCCTAGTTCAATTAGGACTTGTATGAACCTAATCTCTAATTTGATTAGAAATTAAATCAAAATTAAATTTGATTTAATTAGGATCTTGGTTGGACTAAGATATATTCTAATTGGGTTGAAATAAATCTTATTTAATTTGATCCAAAGATCAAGTTGGACCAAGTCAAATTTGAAGTCCTAGTGAGACTAGGACTTTCCTTTCCTTGCTCCAAAAGATTCCTCACGCCCCCCAGTCCACTTTTCTTTATTTTATGCATGAAAAACCTCTCCCCAGGCCTTCACACACATCCATAGCTTCCCTTCTTTCTTACATGGCAAGTGGTTATGGACCAAGTCATATTAGGAAGTTAGTTTCTAATTTGAATTCCTATTGGATAAAGTTTTAGGAAACTCAAACTCTTTCCCTTGTGCCACCATCTAACCAAATTATTTTTTGATTTTTTTATGGGATATTATAGAGGATTTGTGCACACAAAATAGGTGGCTCACAGCTGAAAAAAGAGAGGGGGCATCCAAGAGTTTGACCTTGACAAGGAGTCTATCCTAACTCTCTATATAAGGGGTCTTTGGGCCTAACTTTTTTAGAGATTCTAGAGCTTAGAGAGAGGACTTTGGGTGTCAAAAAACTTGGGAGAGAATGGCTTAGGGCATGAGATTTGTAAAGATACCAATCTAGGTGTCTAGGTGAGAGAACAAAGAAGAAGAAAGATTCTTCTTCTAGGGTTTTCTTTTGATCTCTTCCTCCATCTTTTTTGTGAGTGTTTTAGAAGTGTCTCAGCTTCACAAGTCTTTTTTCTCAACTTTTGAAAATTGAAGAGTCTAAGTTTTGAAGAAGAAAGATTCAGATCGACCGTCGAAGAAGGATAAGCATAGTACTAGCATACTATGCTGATTTTTGGGTATTGAACTTCTAATCAGCGATCGAAGGTTCCTGTGGACAACCTGTAGAGGCCGGTTGCATGTGCAGCTTAGAGCAACAACCTCAAGCCTAGATCAATGAGTTAGGAAACTCGACTTGCAAAATTAAGGGTGATATGATCTCCCTATTACATACCTAGATTTGATCTAGAGTTGTTCTATTATTGATATGATCAATATGAAGTTTTCTAATCTTTTAATTTTTGATTTAATATCATGCTTTAATCATGTAATAGGATCCTAGAACTAGGGCTTTTTTTGTATTTCTATGAATTAATATGATTAATTCATGTCTTCTGCTGTGTAGATCTAAAAAAGTTTCAAAATCTAATCCTGAAATCCTAGATCTATTTCCTTCACTTCTACTAGGGGTGTAAACTCATGAGACACTCCCTGAGACTCTCCCTCTTATTTATGCACCTACCATCTTTGACTGGTCAAAGATGGTGGGCATGGGATGATTTTCTCTCTTGAGAAACAACACGAAGAGTCACGTGGCTTCAATTTTAATGGCACCAAGAGTCTTTCTGCGTGAAGGCTTCTTGGTTGGCACCACATCTGGTTGTCTCTTCCCTTAACCAATGGCTTATCAAGAATTTTATTAAATTAAAATCTGAATAAAAGGTGGAAAGTCATATATACAATGTTTTCGAAGGTAGAAATGAATTCTCTATGAATTCTAGGTGCCTCCTAGACTCTTTCTACTTCAAAGGAACTTATCTGGTTCCTTGATAAGTCTGATGGAGGGCTGATAAGCAATGGAGAAGGGGTGTGATTGGTACCTCATCTAAATCTATAAATAGAATTTCAGATTCTAAGGTGTTGGGCATTCTAAAGTCCGGAATAAATTTTCTTCCTCCCTTTCTTTCAGACAAGGCATTGGTTAAGACAAGAAGTCTTTCTTTTGACAAGGTCTTAACTAAAACAAGGAGTCTTCTTTAAGACAAGGGTTAGGAAGATTATTTAAGAAAGATTAAGAGATAATTAGAGAAAGAATAAAAAGGAGAGAAGAAGGAAGAAGAAGGCTATGGAATTCTTGAATAGAATTCAGTAAGCAAGGATTCAAGAGGAGTCGTTCTTGAAGCCTAATTCCTGTGTGGATCACCATTAGAGGGTTGAACATGAGGGTACCTCATGGAAATAAATCTTCTCCAAATCAGATTTTTAAGAGTATGTTATCTAAACTTATTCCTTATATATGCATATGTTTGAATATCATCAAGGTCCTTCCTGGGAATTAGGGTTTGATAGATTAAGATTTTTGAAATCTATCGCTTCCGCTATATCTATCTAACCCTATAGTTGCACCATGGTTTGTGGGCGCGTCCAACCTATAATTACTGGTAGTGTGATTACCTCTTCCACAGACATGGCATTTCTAGAAAAACTGACCAATGGGGAGTCAAGCCTCCCCAATCAATCCGATGTAAATCCCATCTTAAAGAACACATTATAAAATAATACATCGATTGAACTTTCATTATCAACTAAAACTTAATGTACATCATAATTTATGATACTGAGAGATACAGCCACCATGTTAATATGTGAGAATTGGACTCCCTAAGCATCCTCTTCAGAGAAGGTTATATGCTTTCTTAGTCTTCTGCCTATTAGTTAGAGCTATCAACGTTCCTATCATGTTATCGACCTACCTTCTAGTGATAGTATTTATTATCTCAGTAGGTGGGTTCTCAATAGGTTCTTCTTGGCAAGGTGGTTGAGGAAGATGAGGTGGATCTGATGGAGCTTCACATTACCCTCTTCGATACTTTAGGAACTTATCTAATCGCCTACACCTAATAAACTCCTTATTTCATCTTGTAGTTGGATGCACTTGAGGTTGGTAATGACCATGATCACAATGGTATAGGCAATACTTATTTGGGTCACATCAGGTTGGCAGTGAAAGAAATATGCCCTACAAGCCAATCAAAATTTATATTTTGATGGATTGTTCTTTTAATCTTCCTGACTCATATAATGATATTTTATAAATAAATAAAAGATATTTATATTTCATCATACACTACATCTTATGATTATTTGAGATTATGATAAACCCTATAGATTAGAGGTATGATTTTAGGGATTATGATGAGATCATACCTGTGAGAGCTAAAATCCTAATCTAGAATATTCCTGATCGATGGAACATTGAGTTGGGGATCAATGTTTTCAATAAGACAGGCACATCCTATATATGCTCAATGAAGAGGATAATTGATCTCATAAATACTTATGTGAGACACTAATACAAGGATGCAGATGCTCATTAGAGAATGAGTTTACTGAATTGATCCAACTTGAGAACATCTTGTAGAATCTTACTTATCAAAAGATGATTCTCATAGTGTGAGTTGTGCATATAATCTTTTGACCTGAGACTACCATAGAACCTTGTATACATAAATCCATATTTTGGTTCATACTCATTCATGAATAAGTCAAGTATGGAGTATGTTGGATATGGTGGATTGCATATGGAGGTTGTGAGTAGGTCAACATGGAATCGATCACTCCTAGTAAGAGGAAATCGCATCCCTACTTATTTTAATCATATGATAATTCAAGAAGAGTTTGATCAAAGCATAAATAAAAATTAGAAATAGTTTCTAATATTTCATTAATCGAATCATCATTATAAGATTGAGAGAAACATGAATATGATAGTGGATTTGACATGATCCCTGTATCCAGAGTCATATTCGGGATGTAGGATGATCGCAGGATTGAATTGCATAGTAATTTACCACTAAAAAATATTTTTGATATTTCTATCAAAATTCTATATCTTTCAAGTAGATATGATACGTTGCTAGATGTCAATCTTATCTTATGGGTTTGATCGAATTAAAGAGTTTAATTCAATCACCAATTAAAAAATATTCTAATTGTTTGAATTGAATTAGCTCATTTTGATCTAAATTGATTAGATTGGATTCTAATTGAATCAGGTCAACTAACACCCGAACCTATTATTGGCTAGATGTGGAATCCAATGGGTCAGGCACAAAGAAAATTGATCAAGATTTTAATTAGATTAGATCATGTTTGCAAGATGAACATGCTAGCATTTGTTGCAAACTCTAACTCCAATATTCGAATTGGATTCAAATTTGGTTCCTTATTGGGCTAATTAAATTCAAATATGATTTGGGTTTAATTTTGGTTGACTTGTGACTGATTAAGCAAGGAAGTTGGCACATTTAATCTGATATCCCATGCACTAGAGAGTCTCTCTCTTAGCGTGTGGGGTTTGTTCATTGCACATGGACTCTTGGCGCACATTATTAGTTGGCACCAATTCCTTGAAGTTTATCCACTTTGTTTGTTTCATGTAACATTATATGGCATGGAATTCAGATATTAAGCGATGCTAAACAGTCCTTCAGCCTCTTAATCACCTATTTGTTATTGGTTTAAATGGATAAACTTGAAGTCTAGCCGCCCCCTCCATTATCCTTGGCATCACATGGACTTAGAGTCCAAGTGGTTGAGGCCTCCTCCTTTCCCATGCCCAAAATTCAAATTGGCATCGCATCTCTTGATCATGGGATGGTTATGAGATCTAATCTCATCCATTGGAAGGGTTGGCACCAATATTAAACTCACGTAATTGCTTTCGAAAAGCTATGGAGAATAAATTCCAAAGAGTCTTTTTGCACTAAGTGACTCTTAGATCTAATTTTCTCTACTTCCACATGTTTTGAGATGATCCTAGAGAATGAAAAATCAGAGGAGGCATGAGAAATGGATAGCGATGGAGTGTGAGATGTTCTAGTGGCAACCTTATGCACACTATAAATAGGAGTGTGCATCGGGTATCTAGATTGTTCATCCTATCTCTTTTTTTTACACTCTCTACATTTTGTCCAATTATTTTCTTCCCTTCCTTATCAAGACAAGGTCCTAATAAGGACAAGAAGTCTTCTTTAGGATAGGGAGTCTAGGAAAAAAATTAAGGAAGACAAGGAGAACAAAAAGGTAGAGAAAAGAAAGGCTAAAAGGAAGGAAGTAAGGCCAAGGGTTGTACTGCCCAAAGGAATTCTTGAATAAAGAATTCAATAAAAGAATAAGTACCTCACAAGCCAATCACATGTGTTCTGTGATGAAACTTTTCTCTATAATCCCAACTCATGTAATGTCATTTATTCTAATATTAATAAAATGAAGTATTTAATTTATCATTTTAGTTACATCTTTTATATTTAAAGATTATGATGAACCCCAAAGAATAGGGTAATGATTTTAGGGGATATAAATGGGTCATGCTTGTGAGACCTAAAATCCTAAAATTCTAATCTAAAATATATCTAGTTGTAGGATCATTGAGTTGGAAATCAATATTCTAAATAGACTGGCACATCCTATGTATGCTCAATAGAGAGTGCGGTAGATCTCACAAGCCGACTTATATGTGGACACTAATATAAGGATATGGATGCTCATCGAGGAAATGAGTTTGTTGAATTAACTCGCTAAAAGAGAACATCTTATGGAACCTTACTTGTATGTCAAAAGATGGTTCTCTAAGTGAAAGTTATGCAAGTGATCCTTAGACCTGAGATCACCATGATAGCTTATATATATAAGCCCATATTTTTGGTTTATACTTGTTGACCCCATGATTGATTTTGATGATTGCCAAATTCTTGAGTATATTATATATCTAATCATGTATTTAAGGAATGTATGTATGATTTTTCAAGTATCCAAAATGAAGGAATTTATCTCAAGAATAAATTCTCTCAAAATGCCATGCCTAAAATACTTAAAGAAGAAGTTTTCATAAATTTGGATGGCTCATTATAAAAAAAATAAAAAAAGAAGAAATAAATATCATTTGGAAGATTTGGGGCTAATAAATTCAAGTTTGGAAGGTCAAATAACGAAGAAAAATAAAGTTGGAAAAGTTTAGAACTGACCTGCCCAAGAATAAAGCAAGTTCTGGCATGAAATAGGATTAATACTTTAATTTGGTATGTAGTCTAGTTAGCTCTATTTTGATCCAAGCTAGCTCTCTCAGGATGGCAGAAAAAATATTTTTCTATTCTGCTATTCGAGCCAGCTTGATTTGGATCCGAGCTAGTTCTCTCAGGATGATAGAAAACTAATTTTTTTTTATTCTATAGTTCGAGCTAGCTCTAGATAGAATTCGAGCTAGCTCTATCAGTCAAGCCAGCTCTAAGCCAAATCCAAGCTAGCTCGATGGAGTTTGACAGCCTTTAATGGCTAGTTTCTGCAATCTTTCCAATGACTATTTTTTGTCTCCAACGGTTATTCCAGAGCTTCCAACGGCTAGAACTCACTCTCCAACCATCTCCAATGGTATTTAAAGGTGGAAAATTAATTTAAAAGCAAGATTAAGTTAGATTAAGAGAGAAATCACTTTCACATTTAAGTGAGCTCCATTACACATCAAAAGAAGAGAGAAAAGATAGAAACCAAGTAATGAAATCAAGAGGAGCTTTCAAGAGATATCTTCTCCAACATCTAGCACAATCACTTAAGCATCATTTGAAGAGATGTGAAGCATCAAAAGAGTAATCCTTCAGCTTTCTGTTCAGGATTTAAAGAGTTTAAACTCTATTTTTATTTTGAGCTGAAACTTTCATTCTTTTATTTTTATTTTCTTTACAAGTTTCTTTGGAAAAAAGAAACTTGGGGATTAGGCTTATCCAAGCCCAAAATTAGATCTTGTAGGTTTTGGTTGGTGAGCCCAAAAAGCCAACTGGATTGTCAGTGAATCCGAAAAACTAATGGTGTAAGATTTTGGTTGGTGCTCCTAGGAAAATCAACTGAATTTGTTTGTGAGCCCAGAAAAACAAACATACTATAATCAAGGGTATATTATAGTGAAATTCCCAAGGAAGCATGGAGAGTGGACGTAGTTGCAGGTTGCTCTAAACCACTATAAATCTCTTTATCTTTGTGGTATGATTACTTGGTTTACTTTCTTGCTTTACTTATTTATTTTACATACTTGCATTATCTCATTGCTTTTAATTCTGCTGCTACACATTGCATATTCATCATAAATATTCTAGTTAGTTTAATTTAGAGCACATATTTATTTAAAAATTTTAAATTTGACTAAAATTTTATAAGAATCTAATTCACCTCCCTCCCTCTTGGGTTGCTATCTCTGGGCAACAATTGGTATCAGAGCAAAGGTGCTCAAATATTTGATTGTTAACCTAATGGTTAAAGAGTAAAAGATCTTGGCAACCCAAAATAAAATTTCTTTTTAATGATGGACATTCTATAAATAGACCTCCATTGTTTGATGGTTCAAATTATTCTTATTGAAAAGCCAGGATAAAAATCTTCATTCAAGCACGTGATTATAATCTATGGAAGATTATTGTCAATGACCCTCACACATAAAATACATTATTTATTGATAGAGAATCAATGCATCTAAATGCTAAGGCCATGAATATGCTTTATTGCTCTTTAAATTTAAATAATGTATTGATTATTTAAATTGAGAAGAAGAAAGCATCAATTAAGGGGAAGCAAAGCAAGGAAAAGAAAATTGAGAAAGAAGAAGAAAGAACTATAAATTCTTGTCTCATGGCTAATGATGATGAGGTAAATATTAAGAACTCTTTTGATTTTACTTTTGAAGAATTATATGAAGCCTTTAATGATCTAATGGATGAACATAAAAAGGTAAGGCTACCAAACAAAAAGCTTAGAAAATCTAACTTATCTTTGGCCAAAGAGAAAAATAAAATTTTGAATGAAAAATAAGATCTATTAAAAAATATGAAAAATGTGACCAAAGAAAAGGAAGATTTCTTAGAACAAATTGAAACTCTAACTAAGAAAAAAGAAAACATAGTTAAATCTAAAAAATTCTTAGTTAAAGAAAATATTGAGCTAAAAAAAGAATATAAAAATTTAAAATTCTTCCTAGAAGAAAATAAAAATCTTCTAAAAGAAAAGAAAGAACTTTTGGAAGAAAATGGAAAATTAAGAATAAAGATTGAGATTTTAAAACGCATAGCTGAAAAATTCATCCTTAGCTTTCAAAATCTTCAATCTATGGTAAATAATAATAATAAGACTATTTTCAATAAAATAAAACTAGTTTTAATTCTTCAGGAAAATAGCAACATACTAAAAATTTGATTACTAGAGCCTCACGTAAAAATGATTCAATAGTATGTTGCAAATGTAACAAAGTAGGCCATAAAATTTTAAAATATAATCCTAAAAAAATTTGCCATACTTTGGTTAGACAAATTTTTGTTCTAAAAGAAACCTTGAGTACTAACTCTAATGGACCCAAGAAAGCTTGGGTACCAAAAATTATGAAGTAATTTTGCAGGTATATCAAGGATCCAATGAAACTAAAGAAGAAAAATTTTTTTGATGGATGCCTTGAAAATGAAAATGGATGGATGATACTATTGGGTAAAATCTAAAGTTTTCTCACATCATACCATTAATGTTTATTTGATTGGTTCAATTGATTTTAATAATCCATCGATATGATTTCATATCATATTCACTTGCTTGAAATACTTTTCATGTTTCAATAAGATTAGTATGAGTGATTGTTTTTGATGTTTGAAATGATTTGAATACTTTGATTTTTAAATCGATGTGCTCTTCTCTAAGTATCATGTTATGATATGAATTGAAATTATCTTGAAATTCAACATGATATAATAGCTTCCCCATATCAATTTTTTTTAATTGATAAATTTAAATTAAAAGAAGCTTAATTGGGTATAAATGTTTTAATTGCTAAACTTACAAATTGAATAAATTTTGATATTCCCTCATAAGATACTTAACTATCAAAATTCTTCTAAAAATTATATGACCTAAGTACTTGAAGATAAAATATTCAATCATCAAAGATCAAGTGCTTGAAGTATTAATTTACATTGCATCTTAGTTTTATCTTAAGGATTTAAAATTTTCTAGTAGAACCAAATCCCATAGAACCATTATCTAGATTCTTCTTGATTTGATCATACTAGATTTATTTGATTTTCATACCTCCAATTGATTAATTTTGATCACCCAAATTGATTTGAATATTCTTTTTGATTATTAATTTGATTGCCTATTTGATTTTAAAAGAGAATTTATTGATGAATATTTATACTTTATTCCAATTGATTGATTTTGAAAATTGAATTTGAAAAATGATCTTTTTGAATCTTTTGAAGTTGATGTCAAGCAAGATGTTTCCAGAAAGTTATCATTTATCTTTAAAGCTAAACATTTAAAGAGAACTTTAGTTTTAAATAATTGGTATCACTATTTGTCATGTATTTGATTGATTTATCTTTTGACAAAAGAAAAATAATATTCTATATTTCAAATCTGATTCTGCATAGCTATTTTTTTATATGATATTATTTAAGATAAATTCAAAAATACATATCTTTTCTGAATCTAATTGCTTGATATTTCTTACAAAAATGAAGAGATGATCTTTTTGAAGAATAATTGAAAATCTCTTTATGGTGTGCTTTAACTGATTTGCTAAATCAATTCAAATTGATTTATGATTCAAAATTCTTAAAATTATTTAATTTGAATCAATTCATGTCTATCAATGGTATCATTTTTGCCTCTATATTTTATTGCATTATTCTTGGCAAAAGAATTGGATATAATGCCTTAAATCTATTTCACATTGATATACTTTTAATTTGATACCATTTGAGATAAATTCATTGAATTTCATATATTTTTGAACTTAATTGAGAGATATTTCTTATAACAAGGAAGATATGAATTTAAACATTTTTTTTATAGATGTACATGTCATACTCTTTAAATCCTCTTAATGTTTATTCTTATTATATACATCCTTTGTAAACACCCTTTGAATTTAATAAAGAGTAAATTTTTAAAAAATTTGGTGTCTTCTTGAGTGAATGCTATGTTTGATTAATATTTGGATTAATTAATGCTCTTAGCTCACTCAATTGATGCTTATTCTTTTGAATTTTATTTAATTTTAAAATAATTTTGTTTGCAAAAGTAAGGAGGAGAAAATATTTGTTGAACCCCTAAGTGATTTTGATGATGACCAAATATTAAAGTAAATGATTGCTAATATATTTTATTTTAAGTGTTCCAATGATAGAAGAAAGAGAGCTCTTTGATCAAAATAAGAAAGGCATAAAGTAAAAATTAAATAAAAATCAAATCTCCTTGATTAGTGCAAAATTTTTTTAAAATTATCTTGGAGCAGTCTTTGAGATGTCTCGGATTTTTTTGAGAGCTCTCGAGTGGACTGGCACACCCCAAATACTATCTAGCATTATTTTGAAAGGTCTTGAGTTGAACTCGAGACATCTCAATCTCAGGCAACAGAAATTTAGTTTCTATGCTCTGAGAGTGAGGAATCTCATGGGATTCTCGAGAGGTCTCGCAATTCTAATGAGACATCTCGTTTAGAATCGAGATGTCTCATTCTCAGACGAGCTATTTTTTTAGAAAGCTGATTTCTTGTACGACTGAAGGTGAGATCTCTCCTGATCAATCTGAGAGGCCTTGCAACCTGGCAAGATGTCTCAAGACAAATCGAGAGGTCTCGAGACTCGATGACAACCTTTTGATGGGACGTTCCAAATCAGATTTTTTTGGTCCCAATGGCAAGTTGCTGCTCTCCAACAATCGGATTTTACTTTTCTTGAGCTCCAATCATTACCAGAAGAGTGGAAATGCTATAGATATAAAAGGAAGAAGGCTTATTTATGATTTAGAAGAGAAAAACGAAAGAAAACAAAGCATACTCTGTTCTTAAACGAATATCCAATCTCCAATCAATCAGTTCTCTTAAGCTTTGAAGAATCCTCAAGTGCGTTAACTCCATGTATTCAAAGAGACTTTCAACGAACTACAAGAATAACTTTTCTGCTCATTCAAAAGGATATTTCGAGTTGTAAAATTTTTTTTCTTCTTTTCGTGTACTTGATTTCAGCAAGGGCTGAAACTTGGGTTTTGAAATTTTTCTCCTTCCTATTTCTTTAGATTGGTTTGTCTGATCCTTGTAAGAGTTATGGTTGGTGATCCTAGGAAAAAATCAATTAAATTTTTGGATAGTGAGCCCAGAAAGCTATCCGACTGTAATCTTATGGGATTATAGTAAAATTCTCAAGAGTTTGTTTGGAGAGTGGACGTAGATGTTGGGAAAGCACCGAACCCCTATAAAATTCTCTTGTTTGTGTGTGTATTCTTGATTGTGTCTTCTATTTGCTCTCACATTTGATTCACTTAGAATTTAATTATTTATCACCGCACATATCTACTTAAAATTTTTGAAAATCCAATTCACCCCCCCTCTTGGGTTGTCTATCTGGGCAATAATTGATATCAGAGCAAGGTTCTCTACTAATTATTGATTTTTTCAACTAGAGATAAAGATCATGTCAACCCAACTAGAAGGTTCACTTATCAAAGGACAATCCATAAGTAGGCCACCTCTTTTCAATGGGTCCAACTATACCTATTGGAAAGCTTGCATGCGCAACTTCATTCAAGCCCTTGACTATGACATATGGAGTGTCATTGTCAATGGTCCACACACACCCACAGTCATTGTTAATGGCACATCCTCTCCTAAGTCAAAAAAGGATTGAGATGAAATGGACAAAAAACTTATCCAATTAAATGCCAAGGCAATGAATGTACTCTATTGTGCCCTTGATGCAAACGAGTTTAACTGAATGTCTACTTGCAATTCTATAAAGAAAATTTGGGATAGACTTGAGGTCATACATAAAGAGACAAATCAAGTAAAAGAAACTAAAATTAACATGCTAGTTCACCAATATGAGTTATTTAAAATGGACTCCAATTAATCTATCACTAGCATATGCACAAGATTTACTGATATTATAAATGGTTTAAAAAGCTTAGGTAAAATTTACACTAATAGTGAATTAGTGAGAAAGATCCTCAGATCTTTACCTAGGTCATGGGAAGCCAAAGTAACAGCCATCTAAGAGGCAAAAGATCTGAACATACTACCTCTAGAGGAGCTCATTGGATCCTTGATGACACATGAGTTTGCCATAAGTTGGCACAATGAGGAAGACAATAAGGAGAAGAAAACAATAGCGCTGAAATCTATGGCTGATGAAGAAGAAGATGATGATCTATCCACCAATGAGGAAAATGATGAAGACATGGCCCTGGTGATCAGAAAATTTAAGAAATTTATGGGAAGAAGAAGATAAGAATTCGAGAAGAGGAGTTTCATTAGAGGAGAAGCCAGCAGGGAGAAAGAAAAAGAAAAAGAGAGGGATCAGCCCACTTGCTACGAATGCAAGAAGCCAGGACATTTTAGGGCTGAATGTTCTTTGTTAAAGAAGGGGTCAAAAAGAATAAAAAAGAAAGCCATGTTAGCAACTTGGAGCGACAGCGATGAGTCAAGCTCAGAGGAAGAAAACCAAAATGAAGTAAACTTATATTTCATGGCACAAGATGAAGAGGTATCCTCCACTCTTGATTCAGATTTTATCTTTGATAAGCTTCAAGATGCTTTTTATGACTTGATGAAAGATTTCAAAAAGATAAGCTTCAAAAATAGAAATCTTAAGGAAATGACCCAAACTCTCTTGAAAGAAAAGGAAGAGATAATTAGTAGCCACAATAAGTTAAAAGAAGAAAACAAAATCCTAAAGGATGAATTGGATAAATTAAAGTCTTTAGTTGATAAATTTACTTGCAGTTCTAAAAAATTATAAATAATTTTAAATAATCAAAAAGAAGTTTATGATAAGGTTGGACTAGGATATAAATCTAAAGACAAAACTAAGTTTCTAAAAAATTTCTTCACTGCACCCATCTCCAATAGCACCTCTCATACCATTTGCTTTAGATGCAAAAAGGTAGGACACAAGGCTTTTGAATGCAATACTAGAAAATTTAATGAAAAGTACGTTAAAAGCATTTGGATTCTAAAAGGAACCATGTCTACTAATCCTAAAGGATCCAAGAAGACTTGGGTACCTAAAACTATCACATGATTATTTGTGCAGGAATGTCTTGCATCCTAAGGATCAAAAAAGAAGTGGTACTTAGATAGCGGCTGCTCAAAGCATATGTCGGGTGACAAGCAATAATTCATCACCCTAGAAAGAAAGAAAGGGAGAGTAGTCAACTTTGGCGATAATGGCAAAGATAAAATAATTGGCTATGATAAAATTCAGATTACTCCTACCATCTTTATAGATAATGTATTGTTACTTGATAATTTAAAACATAACTTGCTTAGTATCAATCAACTTTGTGATAAAGGTTTTAAAGTCTCTTTTGAATCTTCTTTGTGCAAAGTGTCTAGTTCCTTGGATGATAGCTTAAAATTCATTGGATTTAGGCATGGAAACATCTACATGGTGAATCTTGATGAAATTGCCACGAAGAGTAACCAATGCCTAGTTGCAATGAATGCTAACATAAAAGAAACTAGTTGGCTTTGGCATCGAAGATTAGGTCATGCTAGCATGCATACTCTTTATAAATTGAATAATAAAGACTTAGTTAAGGGGCTACCAAAACTAAATTTCAAAGTTGATCATGTCTGTGATGCTTGCCAATTTGAAAAATAGACTAAGGAGAATTTTAAAACCAAAAATGTGATTTCAACTTCTAGGCCTCTTGAATTGATTTATATGGATTTGTTTGGACCAACTAGAACCATAAGCTTAGGAGGAAAGAAGTATGGTCTAGTAATTGTTGATGATTATTCTCATTTCACTTGGGTTCTATTTTTAGCTCACAAAGATGAAGCATTTTCAATATTTTCAAAATTTTACAAGAAAGTAACAAATAAAAAGAACTCTTCTGTGGTATGTATCCATAGTGATTATGGCATAGAATTTGTAAATAAATACTTTAAAGAATTTTGCAGTTATCTTGATATAGAACATAATTTTTCAGCACCTAGAACCCCTCAATAAAATGGAGTTATTGAAAGAAAAAATAGAACCTTAGCTGATATGGCCCGTACCATGTTGTGTGAAGGGAATCTACCCAAATACTTTTGGGCTGAAGCCATTAACATAGCATGTTAAATCCAAAATAGAGTTTCTATTCACCCAATCTTAAAGAAGACCCCTTATGAGCTTTGGAAAGAAAAAAGACCTAATATTAATTATTTTCATATTTTTGGTTGTAAATATTTTATTCATAACAATGGCAAAGATAATCTAGGTAAATTTGATGCTAAGGCAGATGAGGATATATTTCTTGGATATTCTACATCTAGCAAAGCATATAAAGTCTTCAATAAACACTCTTTGGTTGTTAAAGAATCTATACATGTTATATTTGATGATGCTAACAATCAATCTTTGAGAAAGAAAGATATTTTTGATGATAATACAGGAATTCTCAAAGATGAAATGAAGGATCTAAACTTGAAGGACAATAACATTCAAGACAAAGATAAACCTACAACAATCTTGGAATAAAGCAATAATGGTGAGAATGAAGCATCTAATGTTCATAGAGATCTACCCATGGAGTGGAGGTATGCACACAATCACCTAAGAGAATTAATATTAGGGGATCCTTCGCAAGGGGTAAGAACTAGATCCTCTTTTAAGGATACATTTGATTACCTTGCATTTGTTTCTCAAATAGAACCTAAAAACATAGAAGAAGCTGAATAAGACTCTAATTAGATGCTAGCCATGCAAGATGAACTAAACCAATTAGAAAGAAATAATGTATGAACTCTTATAAACAGACCGATAGATCATCGTATAATTGGTTCAAAATGGGTATTTAGGAATAAACTAGATAAACATGATAATGTTGTAAAAAATAAAGCTAGATTATTTGCTAAAGGATACAATCAAGAAGAAGGAATTGACTTTGATAAAATATATGCACCTGTAGCAAGATTAGAGGCTATTAGATTGTTACTTACTTTTGCCTGTAATATGAATTTTAAATTATTTTAATGGATGTGAAAAGTGCCTTTTTGAATGGTTATATTATTGAAGAAGTATTTGTAGAACAACCATCCAGATTTGAAAATCACTCACTTCCCAATCATGTATATAAGTTAAATAAAGCACTCTGTGGACTTAAACAAGCACCTAGACCATGGTATGAGAGATTAAGTAAATTTTTATTATAAAATAATTTTATTAGAGGAAGTGTAGACACCACACTATTTTTGAAAAAAAAAATAATGACTTTCTTGTAGTTCAAATATATGTGGATGACATCATATTCGGAGCTACTGATGAAATTCGTTGTCAAAAGTTTACTAAGTTGATGCAGTGTGAATTTGAAATGAGCATGATGGGGGAGCTAAATTCTTCCTTGGACTACAAGTCAAACAATCAAAGGAAGACATTTTGATTAGCCAAACAAAGTACATCAAAAAGATGCTCAAGAAGGTTGGCATGGAAAACGGAAAGGAGATCGGCACACCCATGAGCCCCTCATGCAAAATTGACAAAGATGAAAATGGTGAGAATGTAAATAAAAAGCTCTACAGAGACATGATAGGATTCCTACTTTACTTAATTGCAAGTAGGCCTGATATATTATTTAGTATATGCATGTCTGCTAGATTTCAATCTAACCCTAAAGAATCACACTTACTAGCTGTTAAGAGAATTTTTAGATATTTGATCTACACACACAACTTAGGTCTTTGGTACTCAAAACAATCCTTCATTGAATTGATTGGATACACTGATGCAGACTATGGAGGATGTAGAATTGATAGAAAGAGTACCAATGGCACTTATTAATTTCTAGGGTTGAACTTGATTTCTTGGTATAGGAAAAAGCAAAACTCTGTAGCACTGTTAATGACTGAGGTCAAATATATTGCTGCAGGAAGTTGCTGTGCTCAAATACTTTGGATCAAACAACAACTTGAAGACTTTGAAATTAATCAAAACAACATACCTATTAGATGTGATAATACTAGTGCCATATGTTAGATATATGTGCTCTAGAAGTCAGAATTGGCTAACACTTGTAATATACATATAAGAAAAAATTTATAATTTTGAATATAAATAATAAAATAATTTTTTTTCTATCATAGTGTGTATTTGAAAGTGTCAGTGATATATTCCTTGAGTTAATAGTAATGATAGTTCACATTTTTAAGAGTTGAAAATTTAAGATATGAATTTTTATTATTAACTCATAAAATACTCCCGACCGTAGGATCATCATGAGGATGGTGATTGATCTGAAAGGTTAGTGTACGATCGCTTCTTTAGGATAGATGAGTCTTGAGTCTATGGTATAGAGACACCGGAGCAAGAGTACAGATACTCGTTAGAGAACGAGGGAACTGAGCATGACCACCTCGAGCAGTTATGAGAAGGTCTTCCTACTCATTAATGACTGGCTCGAAGCTGTAGTGGTGTGTCTAATTCATTAACCTAAGGTGCATCGATAGTTCATCTTGAGGGTGTTATAGTTTGACTATACCATAACTCGGTCTCCTAGCCATTCGGAATCCTAAGGTGTATGTTGGCTATAGCATGTTCGTTGTAGGAATTGGATTGCACCAATATGGGATCTATCTACCTCGGTAGATGAGGAGCAGTCCTATGATGATCATAAGAATCAAGTCCATAAGCCCATGGCCATGGCAGAGTGAAATGATAGAAAGAGTTTCTATTAGAGTTTTCACATCGGACTTGAATCGAATGATTAATTCATATGACGAAAATTAAGGATTGACGAGATCACCTTAACCCTAATATGATCGGGGCTTAAGATAGAGGAACTTAATCACATAGATAACTGCACCGAGAGGTTCATTTTCAATTCTAATGGGTTGCCACCATATGTTGCTAGGTGTCACTAGTGGATTTTGGGAGCAATTAGAATGATTTGGATGACCGATCATACTAGTTGCCTGAATCAGAAAAGTTCTGATCCATCGGAAGGTGTTTCGATGATGGCAATGATAACATATCCCATTACCATATGGAACTAAACCTAACTAGATCACATAAACAAGAGTTTGGATCTGGATATCATCAATTGGACTAATCCATTTCAATTGATTTGAATAAGATTCAATTAGGTTTAAGGTAATCGTGCTAGCACACGATTGAGCTTGATATTTTCTTTCAATAATCATTAAAAGTTGTCTCGACTGAGCCAAATATATTTGGGCTCATTTAGAAATCTTTACTTGGTCTGACTGGAGCTTGTCCAGGTTAGAAAAGGGTTGTCTTAATTTACAAGATAAATTTGAGACAACAACTATCATTTTCCATCACCTGCTAAATCTTGTTCTTTGCTTTGGTCAAATGTTGACCTTTGACACTTAGACAACTGCCCATGTGTCATGCACCCATAGGAGTGTAGAAGGGGCTCTGTCCCCCTGCTAAAAAGAGGAAAGGGAGGGGGTGCATGCCTAGCGAGGCATGCCCCCAAAGAGGATAAAGATTGGAGTCCCATACGGATGGGACTCCAGTTGCTTCATGCTCTCTACTTGGGTGGCGCCAAAAACTCTTCTTTGACCAATCTTGGTGCCATCTAAGGAGGTTTGTGAGGAACTCTAATCTGATTAGACCAGATGATATCATCCCATCAATCAGATTTAGATCTGATTGCATAAAGAGCCATGATTGGTCGGGATGATGTGGCACTGCATGGCGCATCTGGGTCTATATAAACCCTATTTGCACCTATGATTGAGAGCTTCTGCCCTTTGCCCATGCCACATAGCCCCTTTCTCTCCTTCTCTATGCCTCCTTTAGATTCTCTCTCTCCTCTCTATGTCCAAAAGTTTTGGACTTCAGTTTGGTGCGATCCAAGCAAGGGAAAGGCAACAAGAAATTTAGAAGGCAACACTGCTATAAGAGACAACACCCAATCTTCAAAAGGTATTTTGAAGATCTTCAAGATCAGATCTAGATCTAATCTATGGAGTACAGATTGAGAAGGTGAAGATCTCCAGGTCCTGTCTAAGTGAATATCGGTAGAGGTCAGGCACTTGCATGGCTACATCCAAAACCTCAGGCAAACATCGGGATCATCATAGGATAATAGGATTACTCATAACAAGATATAATTAAATAAGATTTATTTTATTTTATTTTTATATTATTTTATTAGATTAATAAAATTAGATCTAAAAAATCTTAGATCTAATTTAGATCTAAGAAAAAAATTTTAAAATATTTTTCTTAATCTAATCAGATCTGAATGAACCAGACCTAGGAAATAGGATATTTTCCTTCAACTAGTATCAGAGCCAGGTTCCATAATTATTTAGATCTAATTTTAACATAATTTTGATCTAATAATTAGATAATTTTAAATATCACATTATATATGATTAGATCTAAAATCAAAAATTAAAAAAATTAAATAATCTAGATCTAAGATGTAGGAGATGCATGACTAAACTAGGAATAGAATTATTCTATATGTAGTCTAGGATGATCATAGTTTTAATTTAATTAATTATAATTTTAAATTTATTTATTTACTATTTTTTAATATTATAAATATTATAATTAGATTTAAGAAATCAGAAATAAATTTATTTAATTTTGTTCATATGAGATATGATAGATGCATGACTAGACTAGTTATAGAATAGTTCTACAAAGTTGTCTAGAATAAATTAAATTTGATATAATCAAATATAAATTTTATTTTTTAGATGTTTATGAGATAATTTAAATTTAAAAACATGCCTGATATGATACATGAGATGTATGCAAAACATATTTTTAAGATAGATTAATTTTATATATATGATATATATAGATCTAACTAGTTTTGTAGATTCATCATATTTTCGATTAAGGCATTTCCCTTGGCTGTCTGGTCATAAGAACAAAAAATGGTTTAAAGGCCCTTTCCTCCTATTCGATGGGGTGTTCTTATGATGTGTAGGGGTGCTGCGCGTTCGTCCTTAATCAAAAATCAAAAACTTATTTTCTGCAAAATCCTAGATCCTGAAATCCTAGGATTTTATTTACATGTTTTATTTATGAACCCTAATCTTAATTAAGAAGTAAGATTATGAAATATATTAGATCTAAAATTAAGAATTTTTAGATCTAAGATATATTCATACAATTGGGTTCGGACTTGGGTAGCTCAATTAGGTCTAGCGGTTGATCAAATCGAATCAAGAGTCGGTTAGATGGGATCAAGAGTGCTTAAATTGACCAGCCTAATAGGATTAAGTCTGGGTTAAGATCGAGTCACATGAGTGATCGATCAAGTTAAGACCTAATTAGGCTTAGTGGTTAGAGTCTGGATTGTAGGCTAACCCGATTGGTTCTGGCTCAATAATTTGGTGTCTAAGGTAAGTTTGGCAGATACGATCGACTGATTTTTAATTGGGAGCTACTCGACTCGAATGCATTCTTATCGAGTTAATGGCATATCCCTTCCACCAGTTTCACTTACCTGACCATATTTGTCGACTTAGTCCTGATCTGAGGTGGCTAGTAATCTGATCTAACCCATGCCACTAGGTTAGTCATAATGGTTATGACTATGTCAAGTCAAGTTTAAAGAGACCTAAATTAAATCTCCTAAGAAAATATTAAGTCTAAGGTTTTCCACCATTGTAGATGTGTGGGCCCTTCTTGGGGTTGATTGCTCTCGGCTGATCATAGTGGTTCAGTTGCATCGAAAAGATGCAACCATGTCTATTAGCCATTGGATGCTATGGACTAGAGGATGGATTAGGCTCAATATTCTGGATATGGTGAAAGACCAAATTAGAAATCCAATCTATGCAAATGGTGGGTCTGACTTAACTAAGAAGTGCATCAGTATTTCGAGCATGGTGAGATTCATGAATTAGAGACCAAGCGTGGATGCACCATGATTAGAGAATCATTGGACAAGAGTTGTTCACTCATTGGCTAACCCATCATCAATAACTGTTAGATGAGGTGATGAGTCAGTTGGTGGGACTGCACCATCCAGTAGAAATCATTAATCATGGAGATTTTTGCATCTCTATAGAGGGAGTGTAGAGATCCAAGAAAATAGTGGAAGCTAATTTGTTTAAAAATCAAAATTCTAAATAATTTGGTCAAGTCTTAATTATAAAATCTAACTAGAAATATTGACTCTTTATAGAAAAATGTCTGCATCCAACCCACTAGCCCGTATCCTGGACACCCATAGACTGATCGGACCTAATTACAAGGATTGGCTCCAGAACTTCAAAATCATTTTGGATTTTAAGTAGTTAACTTATGTATTGGACCAGGATCCCTCCACCTTACCTAGTCCATTCGTCTGCTGAATAGAGAGTATCTCTCGATAAATGAATGGATGAAGATAACAAGATCAAATACTATATGTTGGGCTTAATGTCTGATGAGCTTCAGCACCAACGTGAAGATATCAAGACTGCCCAACAAATGTTGGCTCATCTGCAAGAGCTGTTTGGTGAATAGAGTCACGTAGCCAAGTATCAGATCACTAAATAACTTTTTAAGGCTAAAATGCATAATAGGCAGTCAGTCCAAGATCATTATCTAATGATGACCAAGGACTTAGAAGAGCTTGAGAAGCTCGGAGTGAAGTTAGACTAGGATCTATAGAATGATATAATTCTGCAATCCTTGACTGATGCATATGGGCAGTTCATCATGAACTATCATATGCATGAACTTCAGAGTACTCTGGCCGAACTTATGAACATGCTGGTTACTACTGAGCTTTCTATGAAAGATTCTAAAGGCTTAGTACTTGCTATGGAATAGACTTCTTTCAAGAGAAAGTCTTTTGGAAAGAAGAAGAAGTCTGTGAAAAGATAAAAATGGAAGGTGGAAAGAAGAAGATAGAGCTGAAGAAGAAAGCTGCTGACAAAGGAAAGTGTTTCTATTACAACACAGACGGCCACTGGAAGCGAAACTATCCTATATACCTGGCCACCCTGAAGAATAAGAAGGAGATAGGTCCTTCTGGAGGTATGCTCATTATTGAATCTAAACTTACTTCTTCTGCATCCAGTTGGGTGCTTGTCTCTGGTTCTAGTACTCATTTGTGCACTTCCATGTAGGATCTTGAGGATAGTAGGAGGCTGAGGGATGGTGAGATGATCCTATGTATCGAAAATGGAGCAAGAGTTGCTGCTGTGGTCATGCGAACCTACCCTCTTCGACTACTATCTGGTTTAGATTTAGTACTTAGGGATTGTTACTATGTGCTTGTTGCAAGCAGGAATTTAATTTTTATTTCATGTTTAGCACAAGAAGGCTATGTAATTAGTTTTCTTAAGGACCATTGTAATATTCTTTATGAAAGAAATAAAATTGTAAGTGATTTCCTCATTAACAATCTCTATCAGCTACATATTGATGTATCTATCTTTAATATCGAGCAAAATATGAATGCCATAAGATCAAAATGATCTAGGGATAGTCCAAATGATAGGTATCTATGGCACCTAAGGCTAGGTCATATAGCAGAAAATAGGATTAACAAATTGGAGAAAACCAGGCTATTGAGTTCGTTGACTTTCGAGTCATATCCAATTTATGAATCATGTCTTCATGGCAAAATGACTAAGCTCTCTTTTGTGGGATATGGAAAAGGGCCATAGATCTACTTGCTCTAGTACATACTGATGTGTGCGGCCCATTTGATGTGCCGGTTAGAGGCAACTTTATCTACTTCATAATTTTTACCGATGATTTATCTCGGTATGGGTACGTGTATCTTATGAGACACAAGTCTGAAGCTTTTGAAAAGTTCAAAAAATTCAGATATGAAGTAGAAAAGCAAATTAAAAAATCCATTAAGATTCTTCGATCAGATCGAGGAGGTGAATACCTTAGTCGAGAATTCCTTGACTATCTCAAGTAAAATGGTATAATCTCTCAATGGACTCCACCTAGAACACCTCAACTCAACGACATTTTAGAATGAAGGAACCAGATCCTATTAGATATGATTCGATCCATGATAAGCTTCACAGACCTTCCTGATTTTCTTTAGGAATATAGTCTATTAACTGCTATATATATACTGAATAGGATTCTCTCTAAAATCATTCCTACCACACCATATGAGATATGGCATGGTAAGAAACCAAATCTGAGTCATCTCAAAATTTGGGATTGTTCGGCTCATGTCAAAAGACAACAAGTGGACAAGTTTGAGTATAGATCCTTTAGAGCTCGATTATAGGATATCCTAAAGAGTCATTAGGATATTATTTCTACATTACAGAAGACCATAATGTGATTGTGAGTCGGCATGCCATCTTTCTTGAAAAATTTTTTATGCAAGATAGCGGCATTGGAAAGCAGATCAAGCTTGAGGAGAAAGTCTCACAGGAGCAACGAGCTAAGGATCCCAAGGAACCAAATTAGGCTGAGCCAATACAATCAGTACCTCCTCCATCTCATAGATCGAAAAGGATTTTTCATCCTCCTGAGAGGTACCTAGATATTATTTTAGAGGAAGTAGAGAAAATGTTCCTCATAGATAATGGGGTTCATGGTGATGATCCCAAAATCTATGATGAGGCGATATCAGATATCGACTTTGAGAAATAGTTAGAGGAAATGAAGTTAGAAATTGACTTGATGCACTCAAACTAAGTTTGAATCTTGGTAGATCCACTAGATGGTATAGTACCTATTAGGTGTAAATGGATCTACAAGAGAAAGATTGGTGTAGATGGGAATGTGGAGACATTCAAAGCTTGATTAGTGGCGAAAGGATATAGTTAGCGTGAAAGCATTGACTATCAGGATATCTTTTCACCAGTAGCTATGCTAAAGTCCATCCGCACATTGCTTGCTATTGCAACCTATTTCGATTATAAAATATGACAAATGGATCTAAAAATGACAGTCTTAAATGGATACCTTAAGAAAGTATCTATATGGAATAGCCACTAGGTTTCACATCCAGTGATGCTAATCACAAAGTATGCAAGCTACAAAGGTCCATATATGCAAGCTGCTAGAATACTCATTTTAATGATGTGATTAAATTATTTGATTTCATCAAAAATAAGGAGAAACCATATGTTTTCAAAAAGATCAGTGGGAGTGCTATTATCTTCCTCGTACTGTACGTGGATGATATCCTTCTTATTGGGAATGATATTCCCATGTTGGCCATAGTTAAAATATGGTTATCAAAAGAATTCTCCATGAAAGACCTAGGAGAAGCATCCTTCATTCTAGGAATTAAGGTCTATAGAGATAGACCGAGTAGAATGCTAGATCTTTTATAGAAGATGTATATAGAAGAAGTGCTAATGAGGTTTAGCATGGAAAACTCCAAGAGGAATTTGGTACCCTTCAGACATGGCATTCATCTCTCCAAGGAGATATGCCCTAGCACACCTGAGGAGATAGAACGCATAAGCAAGATCTCTTATGCTTCAACAACAGGGAGCCTCATGTATGCCATGTTATATACACGACCTGATATAGCCCATGCTATGAGTGTCACGAGTAGATATTAGTCGAATCCAGACGAAGAACACTGGACTTCTATGAAATATATCCTTAAGTACTTGAGAAGAACTAAGGATATATTGTTGGTTTTTGGTAATGGAGAACTCCAAGTCCAGGGGTATACAGACTCAGATTTTATATTCAATATAGATGAATGAAAGTCGACATCTAAAAGTCTATTTGTGTGTAATGATGGTGGTGTCAATTGAAATAATTTTAAGCAGACAGTGATAGCAGATTCCACCATGGAAATGGAGTACATTGCTGTGTCAGAAGCTGCAAAGGAGGCATTCTGGTATAAGAAATTCATCACAAAAATTGGAGTGATGCCATCAGATGCCATTCCTCTCTACTGTGATAACAATGGCACCATAGCCCTTGCTAAGGAGCCAAGGTCTCACCAGAAATCCAAGCACATCGAGCGGCGATACAACCTCATCCGTGATTATCTCGAGAAGGATTATATCGAGGTCAAGAGAGTCAACTCTGCAGACAATGCGATAGACCCACTCATAAAGTGGTTGGGCCAGCAAAAGATCAAAACCTACCTTGAGAAGATGGGACATAGAATTGTAGCCAATTGGCTTTAGGTTAAGTGGGAGTTTGTTAGATATGTATGCCCTAGAAGTCAGAATTGGCTAACACTTGTAATACATATCTAAGAGCAAAATTATAATTTTAACTATAAATAATAAAATGGATTATTTTCTATCATAGTGTGTATTTGAAAGTGTCTGTGATACATCCCTTGAGTTAATGGTAATGATAGTTCATATTTTCAAGAGTTGAAAATTTAAGACATGAATTTTTATTATTAACTCATAAAATGCTCCCGACCGTAGGATCATCATGAGGATGGTGATTGATCCGGAAGGTTGGTGTACGATCGCTTCTTTAGGATAGATGAGTCTTGAGTCTATGGTGTAGAGACACCGGAGCGAGAGTACAGGTACTCGTTAGAGAATGAGGGCACTGAGCGTGACCACCTCGAGTAGTCATGAGGAAGTCTACCTTCTCGTCAATGACTTGCTCGAAGCTGCAGTGGTGTGTCTGGTTCTTTGACCTGAGGTGCATTGGCAGTTCACCTTGAGGGTGTTATAGTTTGACTACACCATAACTCAATCTCCTAGCCATTCGGAACCCTGAGGTGTATGTTGGCTATAGCATGTTCATTGTAGGAATTAGATTGCACCAATAGGGGAACTATGTACCTCGGTAGATGAGGAGTAGCCCTATGATGATCATGAGAATCAAGTCCGTAAGCCCATGGCCATGGTAGAGTAAAATGATAGAAAGAGTTTTTATTAAATTTTTCACATTGGACTTGAATTGAATGATTAATTCATATGACGAAAATTAGGGATTGACGAGACCACCTTAACCCTAATCTGATCGGAGCTCAAGATAGAGGAACTTAATCACACAGGTAACTACACCGAGATGTTTGTTTTTAGTTCTGATGGATTGCCACCATATGCTGCTAGGTGTCACTAGTAGATTTTGGGAGTAAATAGAATGATTTGGATGATCGATCATACTATTTGTCTTAATCAGAAAAGTTTTGATCCATCGAAAGATGTTTTGATGATGGCAATGATAACATATCCCATTACCATATGAAACTAAATCTAACGAGATCACACAAATAAGGATTTGGATTTGGATATCATCAATTGGACTAACCTAGTTCAATTTATTTGAATAAGATTCAATTAGGTTCAAGAAAGTCATGCTAGCACACGATTGAGTCTGATATTCTCCTTCAACAATCATTAAAAGTTATCTTGACTGAGCCAAATATGTTTGAGCTCACTCAAGAACCTTTACTTGGTCTGACTGGAGCTTGTCCAGGTTAGAAAAGGGTTGTCTTAATTTATAAGATAAATTTGAGACAACACCTACCATTTTTCATCACCTGCTAAATCTTGTTCTTTGACTTTGGTCAAACATTGACCTTTCGATACTTAGACAACTATCCATGTGTCATGCACCCATAGGAGAGTAGATGGGGCTTTGTCCCACTGCTAAAAGTAGGAAAGGGAGGGGGTGCATGCCTCAAAGTGGATAAAGATTGGAGTCCCATATGGATGGGACTCTAGTTGCTTTCATGCTCTCTACTTGGGTGGTGCCAAAGACTCTTCGTTGACCCAGTCTTAGCGCAACCTAAGGAGGTTTGTGAGGGACTCTAATCTGATTGGATCAAGATGATGTCATTCCTATCAATCAAATTTAGATCAGATTGCACAAAGAGCCATGATTGGCCGGGATGATGTGGCACTATATGGCACAGTAGGGTCTATATAAACCCTGTCTGCGCCTAAGATTGAGAGCTTCTGCCCTTTGCCCATGCCACATAGCCCCCTATCTCTCCTTCTCCATGCCTCCTTTCAGATTCTCTCTCTCCTCTCCATGCCCAAAAGTTTTGGGCTTCAGTTTGGTGCAATCCAAGAAAGAGAAAGTTAACAAGAAAGCAAAAATGCAGCACTGCTGCAAGAGACAACACCCTGATCTTCAAAAGGTGTTTTGAAGATCTTCAAGATCAGATCCAGATCTGATCCTTTATAGTATAGATTGAGAAGGAGAAGATCTCCAGATCCTATCCGAGTGGATATCGATAGAGGCCAGGCACTTGCGTGGCTACATCCAGAACCTTCAGGCAAACATCGGGATCATCATAGGATAATAAGATTACCCATAATAAGGTATAATTAAATTAGATTTAATTTAATTTATTTTTATTTTATTTTATTAAATCAATAAAATCAGATATGAAGAATCTCAGATCTAATTTAGATCTAAGAGAAAACTTTTTTTTGAAATATCCCTCTTGATCTAATCAGATCTGAACGAACCTGACCTGGGAAATAGGGTTTTTTCCTTCACCACAAACTTGATAAAAAATCATATTCAACATTCAAAAACCAAACACATTGAAATTAGACATCATTTTATTAGAAATCATGTTCAAAATAATAAACATTATGCTTGAATTTGTTTCAACTAAAAATTCAACTAGCTGATATTTTTACAAAACCTCTTACTGAAGATAGATTCTCAAAAATCCGAGGTGAACTTGGTATTTGTGATCCACTTTGAAATTATTTAATCTTCAATTTATTGGATCATTTTTTATCACCTTCCATCATCCTTAACACCCCTAATTCCATCTTAATTTTTTTTTTAAAAAAAAAATTGGCTTGAAATTCCTCCTCTATTCTGATTTCTTCCTTCTGTCCTCGAGAAGTCTCCGATTATTCATGAGACCTCTCAGCTGGATTTTGAGACCTCTCATGCTAAACATGAGAGCTCCCAAAATTTTTGAGATGTTTCGTCCCTAAGACAAGAGCTCTCAATTCCTACAGGCCCTCTTTTTAATCGATCTTCGAGAGGTCCCCTATTTCATTCATTCATTCCGTTCTTCCGAGACCTCTCCTCCAAACTCTCCAAAACTCCCTTCCTCTCCTCAAAAACCTTTCAAATCACCTTATCTTGTCCATTCCCTCCAAATCTTAAATCCCAATAGCTCTGAAGAAGAGATCCCTCACCGCACGAAGATCTTCCGTCATGCCATCAACTGAAGCTAGGTCTAAGCGACAGTGGGACATGGCTTAATCATCTCCATCTACTCCTTCATCTCGTGCTCGTCTCTTTGTTGATACTAAGACTATTCCAATGGGCCATTGTGTGGACATCAAATACCTAGACCAGGAATACTTTCATATTAGGTTTTGGATTCAGTAGCAAGGATGGGAAAAGCTATGTACCTTAGAGGTAAATGTTTATCCAGACTTGATAAGATAATTTTTTGACAACATTTGCTTTGAGCATGGGTCAAAGATAGAGTCCATTGTAAAAGGAGTGCAAATTTTCTTAGATGAGACAAAAATAGGGCAGCTTCTCGAAGTAACTAGGGCAAGGATTAGCAATCTCAACTTGTTTGACAAAACCGAAGCTGTCAAGTGCATCTTAGAAAGGAAGAATGTTGATGAAAATATATAATTAGTCTCACATCTTCTTTCAGTTGAGATGAGGTTACAATAATCTTTAGTCAGTCACATAGTTATTTCTAAGATAGGAAGACATGACTGGGTTGGAAAGAGAGAACTAGGTGTTATGTTCTTTATGGTAACTAGAACTCCCATCAGCTTTCCCTCTCTCATGCTTCAACAACTAAAGGATACTGCCAGCAAAAGCAAGGCCTATTTATCCTATGGAATGATCTTCACCTTAATCTTCAAGGACTTTCAAGTTAATCTAGAAGGTGAAGAC
>QRFJ01001318.1:146026-176303 GCA_006176705.1 Cocos nucifera | reverse complement strand
TTAATTTTTTTTTTAAAAAAAAAATGGCTTGAAATTCCTCCTCTATTCTGATTTCTTCCTTCTGTCCTCGAGAAGTCTCCGATTATTCATGAGACCTCTCAGCTGGATTTTGAGACCTCTCATGCTAAACATGAGAGCTCCCAAAATTTTTGAGATGTTTCGTCCCTAAGACAAGAGCTCTCAATTCCTACAGGCCCTCTTTTTAATCGATCTTCGAGAGGTCCCCTATTTCATTCATTCATTCCGTTCTTCCGAGACCTCTCCTCCAAACTCTCCAAAACTCCCTTCCTCTCCTCAAAAACCTTTCAAATCACCTTATCTTGTCCATTCCCTCCAAATCTTAAATCCCAATAGCTCTGAAGAAGAGATCCCTCACCGCACGAAGATCTTCCGTCATGCCATCAACTGAAGCTAGGTCTAAGCGACAGTGGGACATGGCTTAATCATCTCCATCTACTCCTTCATCTCGTGCTCGTCTCTTTGTTGATACTAAGACTATTCCAATGGGCCATTGTGTGGACATCAAATACCTAGACCAGGAATACTTTCATATTAGGTTTTGGATTCAGTAGCAAGGATGGGAAAAGCTATGTACCTTAGAGGTAAATGTTTATCCAGACTTGATAAGATAATTTTTTGACAACATTTGCTTTGAGCATGGGTCAAAGATAGAGTCCATTGTAAAAGGAGTGCAAATTTTCTTAGATGAGACAAAAATAGGGCAGCTTCTCGAAGTAACTAGGGCAAGGATTAGCAATCTCAACTTGTTTGACAAAACCGAAGCTGTCAAGTGCATCTTAGAAAGGAAGAATGTTGATGAAAATATATAATTAGTCTCACATCTTCTTTCAGTTGAGATGAGGTTACAATAATCTTTAGTCAGTCACATAGTTATTTCTAAGATAGGAAGACATGACTGGGTTGGAAAGAGAGAACTAGGTGTTATGTTCTTTATGGTAACTAGAACTCCCATCAGCTTTCCCTCTCTCATGCTTCAACAACTAAAGGATACTGCCAGCAAAAGCAAGGCCTATTTATCCTATGGAATGATCTTCACCTTAATCTTCAAGGACTTTCAAGTTAATCTAGAAGGTGAAGACATCAAAATCCTGGCTTACAAAGACTTCATCAATGAAGGGACATTAAATTGGATGATGTTTATAAAAAAGGATGATAGATGGATGAGGGCATATGAACATACTGCAAATGAGCCCAAAGAACACAGATCTCCACCCCCTCCACTATCACCATCTACTACTGGATCCTCTTTCACTACACCTGGGTCTCCATACTCTCCTTTGGTGCCTCCTTGTCCTGCGCCAGCACCTCCCTCAGCTTTTGATCAAGATCTTTTAATTGAAAGGGTGGTAGAAGAAGTGGTTCAAAAAGTATCTAAAAGGTTTATGGATATACTATCCAGTGTGAGGCATCAACTCTTAGTAAGCATTGAAGAACAAAAAATATCCATTGAAGGTTAGACTAAAATGCTTAGCCAACAAATTTGTGGATTGTCCCAAAGGCTGGAAATTTTGGAGAAGGAGCAACATAAGACATCAGCTCAAATTAAACTACTCCTATCCGAGAATGCCAGAATTGCATCGAGACTTGAAGAGAACACTATTCAGTACACCATGGCTGAAGTCATTATTTCTACCCTATGGTAGATTTTGAGTCTGACTCCATCTTCTTCTGGACCATCATCTTCTTCTAAACCATCATCTTTTCCTAGACCTGCTCCTCACTTATCCTCTACTAGACCCAAATCTTCCTCTAAACCCGTCATTGAGTTTCTTTCTGACGAGGACTAGGTCTAGTATCTCTTTGGTTTGACTTTTGGTTTAGGTATGTCGCTATGAGATTTATTTTTCATAAACCAACATACATCTCTATCTATGTGTTATTACATCTTGCAATGAAATCAATCCTTTTTATGTTCTTTCCTTTTATGATCCTCTCATTGTTGTGATTTTGATACTGACAAAAAGGAGGAGAAATAATACCAAAATGTTAAGGAGAAATATGCAAATGTATAATTAATTCAAATCATGATACAAATGTATAATCAATTCAAACTAACATACACAAAAAGGGACTTTTAGAAAATGAAATGATTGAAATAAACAAGTACAAAATGAATAGAATGTTATTCAATCCTATTCATTTCATGACAGCATACATTAAGGAGGAGCTTTAGCACAAAAGTTTTACATTCATTAGTTTATAATATACATATTGCTTACACTCCTTTTATGGCTTGCTTAATGTTGGGGATAAATTCATGCATGTTGGAGTTCGGCTAAGACTCCGACTCTTGATCAGTTTCGTCTGGTTGCAGCTATAACAACTGAACCTCAATTCGCAGGAGTATTCGAACTCTAAATCATTCTGAGATGGCCGACCTTCAACACTGGAGTCAAATAATTCAATTGGCTTGGATGATCGATTTTGGATTCAATGGGGCCTTGCAGATTCCTTCTCTAGATGAACTTGAGCAGCTAATGCTTCTGCCCCAGAGAACCGGCTAAGTCCCTGACTCCTGCACGTCCCGTTCGATCGATCCTCTTTCGGTAATCTATGTGATCCCACTTAGATGAACTTCCTTGGATCCCCCTTTTGGTAGAATCTTAGTGAAACTTCTCCTAAATTTCTTCTTCAGTGGAACTTCTCCAGCAGTCGAACTTCTTCCAAACTACCCCAGACAAACTTCAGCACCTTATCATTATTCACTGGTGAGCAACCCTAGGAAAGGCCGAACCTCAAAGGAACAGTAGAGATGCCAATGTTTCAGTCATGCTTGCTTATTACGGCCATCAGTCAATACTTGATCCAGACAGACCCCTCATAGTTGGATTCCTTTCGGTTGGACATCTTCTGGGCCTTTTCATCGATCGGATCCCTACCAGACTTCTCCTCCGACTGAATTCCTTCCAACCACCTGAAAGGACCACAGCGTACACTTTCAACATAGCAAATAAAAGCCAACACACGGTCAATCTTAAGAATGTCCGAACTCCTCCAAAATAACAACGTCCAAGAACCCTTCATCGCCTTTAATTGCCCCATCCAAACTCCAACCATTAGGTCTCCAATAGACTAGCACGTCATGATAATGGACACCACCCTCCATAACAAACCCCATGTGGCCTCGAATGGTTCACTACCAAGCAGTTGCGACTGTCACTATCAATTTGTTATAGACTCCGGGGCTATAAAAGGGACCCTCTAGATACATTTTCTTCAAGCTCTCTTCTCCCTTCTGGTACTCTACAACTTTCTCTACTGAGTACTCAATTTTTGTTGGTCGAAAGAGCTGATTTGATTGTCAGAGGATCTTGCCAGAACCACCCCCCAGGCTCTGGATGAGACTTATTTTGTAGGTCATCGGTGGTGACCTCATCTTCTCCGACTGCAGTGCTTCTCCGGCGACAACCAGATTTTGCACCAATAGGATTGGTGCTAGAAGGAAGGGCCTTGAACTTTCATCTTTTGAGGATCCCTTATACTTAAAGGAGTGCTCAGCAGAGATCTCTACATCTTCTCCTCCAGAGTTCTCCTTTCCAAAAATGATACCTCCCAGAAAAGCTTCAACCCGATGGTTAATGACCTCCATGGTCAGATCCCATCCTGATCTGCCCGCCCCTATTTCATCTCCGACAACTCAAGCTCCACCCATAGTAATGGTGGACATAGAATAGTTTAACCTGCTGGTCCAGCAGGTTCACGACCTCATGGAAGTAGTATAGGCCATGCGGCAGCAACAGCCTCCAGTGTTAATTCGATCGGAGCAGGCTTCTTCGGAGCCCCATGATCCGATCTGGGGATGGCTGACTCGGGCTAGCCAGCCGGTGACCTTCGAAAAGGGAAAGCAGAGGGTCGAGAGCCCCTGCTCTGATCATGACTCTACCACTGGGGGGACTTTGTTGAAAAACATGTAGAGATTCATGCATAGAATTTAAAATTTTTTCGAGATATAGAGCAACGAAAGACGTAGATTAAATAATTTAATCTACAACATGCGTGTAATCAAATTACAAAATCCAATATCAAGGATCTATAACATGTTATGATGTAAATATAAATCTAAAATTAAATTAATCATAAGTGGTATTGATCATATCAATACCTAGATCTAGAATAATTCCAAATCTAACTCTAGATCGCATCTAGGTGTTAGATATGTGTGCCCTAGAAGCCAGAATTGGCTGACACTTGTAATACACCTCTAGCGACAAAATTATAATTTTGATTATAAATAATAAAATGGGTTATTTTCTATCATAAATGTGTATTTAGTGTCTGTGATACATTCCTTGAGTTAATGGTAATGATAATTTATATTTTCAAGAGTTGAAAATTTAAGACATGAATTTTTATTTATTAACTCAAAAAAGGCTCCTGACCGTAGGATCGTCATGAGGATGGTGATCGATCCAAAAGATTAGTATACAATCGCTTCTTCATAGTAGATGAGTCTTGAGTCTACGGTGTAGAGACAGCAAAGCGAGAGTATAGATACTCATTAGAGAACTAGGGCACTGAGCGTGACCACCTCGAATAGTCATAAGGAAGTCTACCTTCTCATCGGTGACTGACTCAAAGCTGCAGTGGTGTGTCTGGTTCTTTGACCTGACGTGCATTGGCAGTTCACCTTGAGGGTGTTATAATTTGACTACACCAAGACTCGATCTCCTAGCTATTCTGAATCCTAAGGTGTATGTTGGCTATAGCATGTTCATTGTAGGAATTGGATTGCACCAAGATGGAATCTATCTACCTTGGTGGATGAGGAGAAGCCCTATGATGATCATGAGAATCAAGTCCATAAGCTCATGGCCATGGCAGAGAGTGAAATAATAGAAAGAGTTTCTATTAAGGTTTTCACATCGGACTTGAATCGAATGATTAAATCATATGATAGAAATTAGGATTTGACGAGTTTACCTTAACCCTAATCTGATCGGAGCTCAAGATAGAAGAACTTAATCACACAGGTAGCTGCACTAAGAGGTTCATTTTTAGTTTTGATGGGTTGCCACCATATACTGCTAGGTGTCAATGGTTGATTTTGGGAGCAATTAGAATGATTTAGATGATGGATCATTCTAGTTGTCCGAATCAAAAGAGTTCTAATCCATCAAAAGGAGTTTTGATGATATCGATGATAAAGATCACGACATATCCCATTACCATACAGTGCTGAATCTAACTGGATCATACAAACAAGAGTTTGGATCTGGATATCATCAATTAGACTAATCCAGTTCAATTGATTTGCATTAGATTCAATTAGGTTCAAGGAAATCATGCTAGCACATGATTGGGCCTAACGTTCTCCTTCTATTATCATTAAAAGTTATTTCGACTGAGCCAAATATATTTATGCTCACTCAGGTACCTTTATCTAATCTGACTGGAGCTTGTCCAGGTTAGAAAAGGATTGTCTTAATTTATGAGATAAATTTGAGATAACACCTGCCATTTTCCATCATCTGCTAATTCTTGTCCTTTGACTTTGGTCAAACCTTGATCCTTGACCCTTGGACATCTACCCATGTATCATGCACTTATTGGAGAGTAGATAGGGGCTTATCCTCTTACAAGATTTTGGAAAGGAGGGGGTGCATGCCTAGGATGGTGTGCGCCCATGGATAGGGATGCCTGGAGTCCCATGTGGATGGGACTCCAGGTTGCTTCTTGGATTCAACTTAGATGACCCCTAGCCATAGACTTTGACCAGTCTTAGGTGCCATCTAAAGATGACTCTGTAGGGCTCTCATCTGATTGGGTCAGGTGATGTCATCCCACCAATCAGATTTAGATCTGATTGCATGAAGAAGTGTGATTGGCTGGGATGATGTGACACTGCATGGCACAGCAAGGTCTATAAATAAATCCTATCTGCGCCCCACTTTAAGAGTGCTTTCTCCTAGCCATGCCCCAAGGCTGCCCCTCTCCCTCCTCCATGCCATCTTCTGATCCTCTCTCTCGTCTCCACACCTAAGGAAAGTTGGGCTTCAGTTTGATGCGATCCAAGCAAGAAAAGGCTAACGAGAAAGGAAGAAGGCAACGCTGTTGTAGAGATGACAACGGATCTTCGAAAGGAGTTTTGAAGATGCTCCAAATTAGATTCAGATTTAATTTTTGGAGAAATGATAAAGAAGGAGAAGATCTATAGATCCAGCCTGAGTGGATACCGGTAGAGATCAGGCGCTTGCATGGCTAGATCTAGAACTTCAGGCAATCAGCAGGATCATCAAAGGATAATCGGATTACCCAGCAAATATGATAATATTAATTTAGATTTAATTTAATTTAATTTTTTTATTTATCAAATCATAAAATTATATTTGAAAAGTATCATATCTAATTTATATCTAAGAAAAAAATTTTGAAATATGCCTCTCGATCCAATCAGATTTGAACGAACCTAACCAGGGAAATCAGGATTTCTCCTTCAACTGGTATCAGAGCCAGGTTGCATAAAATTTATTTAGATCTAATTTAATCTAATAAATTAGTAATTTTAAATATCACATGAGATATGATTAGATCTAAAATTAAAAATTTTAAAAAATAAAATTAATTAATCTAGACCTAAAATGTATGAGATACATAACTTGATTAGGAATAGAATTGTTCTATGTGTAGTCTAGTATAATCATAATTTTTATTTAATTAATTATGATTTTAAAATCTATTTATTTACTATTTTCTAATCTTATAAATATTATAATCATATCTAAAAATAGAAAATAAATTAAATTTAATTTGTTCATATAAGATATGATAGTAACATGTTTAGACTAGTTGTAAAATAGTTCTACAAAAGGTTTAGATTAAATTTTATTCGATGTGATTAAATTTAAATTTAATTTTTTAGATAATTATGAGATAATTTAGATCTGAAAAACATGCATGATATGATATATGAGATGTATGCAAAACATGTTTTAATTAGATCAATTTTTATATGAGATATATGCTTAGATCTAATTAGTTTTGTAGATTAGTCATATTTCTGATTAAGGCATTTCCCATGGCCATCCGATCATAAGAATAAAGTAGAGTTTAAAGATCCTCTCCTCTTATTCGATGGGGTGTTCTTATGATGTGTAGGGTTGTTGCACGTTCCTTCTTAATTAGAAATTGAAAACTTATTTTCTGCAAAATCCTATGATCTTATTTACATGTTTTATTTATGGATCCTAAACTTAATTAAGAATTAAGATTATGAAATATATTAGATCAAAAATTAAGAATTTTTAGATCTAAGACATGTTCTAAAATTGGGTTCGAGCTTAGGTAGCTCAATTAGGTCTAAGCGATTAATCAAATCGAATCAAGAGTTGGTTAGATGGGATCAACAGTGCTTAAATTGACCAACCAAATAGGATTAAGTCTGGGTCAAGATAGAGTCACGTGAGTGATCCATCATGCTAAGACCTAATTAGGCTCAGTGGTTAGAGTCTGATTGTAGGCTAACTCGATTGATTCTGGCCAACAATTTGGTGTCTAAGGTAAGTTTGACAGATACAACCAACTGATTTTTAATTGGGAGCTACTCGACTCAAATGCGTTCTTATCGAGTTAATGGCATATCCCTTCTACCGATCTCACTTACCTGGCCATGTTTGTTGGCTCAGTTCTGATCTGAGGTGGTCAGTAATCCGAGCTAACCCATGCCACTAGGTTAGTCATAATGGTTATGACTATGTCAAGTCTAGTTTAATGAGACCTAAATCAAATCTCCTTAAGAAAATATTAAGTCTAAGATCTTCCACCATTGTAGATGTGCGGGCCCTTTCTGGGGTTGATTGTTCTTGGCTGGTTATAGTGGCTCAGTTGCATCGAAAAGATGCAACCATGTCTATTAGACATTGGATGCTATGGGCTGGAGGATGGATTGCACTCAATATTCTGGATACGGTGAGAGATTGAATTAGGAATCCAATCTATGCAAATGGTGGGTCTGACTTAACTAAGGAGTGGATCAATATTTCAAACATGGTGAGATTCATGAATTAGAGACCAAGTTTGGGTGCATCATGATTAGAGAATCATTGAATAAGAGTTGTTCACTCATTGGCTAACCCATTACCAATAACTGTTAGGTGAGGTGATGAGTAAGTCAGTGGGACTGCACCATCCACTAGAAATCAGTAATCATGGAGATTTTTGCATTTCTATAGAGGAAGTGTAGGGATCCAAGAAAATAGTTGGAGCTAATTTATTTAAAAATAAAATCTCTAAATAAATTGGTTAAGTCTTAATTACAATATCTAACAAGAAACTTTGACTCTCTATAGAGAAATGTCTGCATCCAACTCACTAGCATGAATCCTAGACACCCATAGACTGACCGAACCAAATTACAAGAATTGACTTGGAAACATCAAAATCATTTTGGATTCTGAGAAGTTAACTCATGTACTGGATCAGAACCCTCCCACCTTACCAGCTCGTCCATCCGCTGAGCAGAGAACGTCTCTAGATAAGTGGATAGATGATGATAACAAGACTAGATACTACATGTTGGGCTCGATGTCTGATGAACTTCAGCACCAACATGAAGATATCAGGATTGCTCGTCAAATGTTGGCTCACCTACAAGAGATATTTGCTGAACAGAGTCAAACAGCCAAGTATCAAGTCACTAAATGACTGTTCAAGGCTAAGATGCGTGATGGACAGCCAGTCCAAGATCATTGTTTGATGATGATCAAGGAGTTGGAAGAGCTTGAGAAGCTTGGAGTAAGATTGGACCTAGATCTGTAGAATGATAAAATTCTGCAATCCTTGACTGATGCATATGGGCAGTTCATCATGAATTACCATATGCATAAACTTCAAAATTCTTTGGCCGAACTTATGAACATGCTGGTTACCACTGAGCTTTCCATGGAAGGTTCTAAAGGCTCAGTACTTGCTATGAAATGGACTTCTTTCAAGAGAAAGTCTTTTAAAAAAAAGAAGAAGTCTGCAAAAATGCAGAAGATAGAAGGAGGAAAGAAGAAAAAGGCAAAGCTGAAGAAGAAGGCCGCTGACAAAGGAAAGTATTTTCATTATAACAATGACGGCCACTGGAAGTGGAACTGTCCTACTTACCTGGCCACCCTAAAGAAGAAGGAGGTAGGTCCTTTTGGAGGTATGCTCGTTATTGAGTCTAACCTTACGATTTCTTCTGCATCCAATTGGGTGCTTGACTCTAGTTCTAGTGCTCACTTGTGCACTTCTATGCAAGGTCTTGAGGATAGGAGAAGGCTGAGGGATAGTGAGATGATTCTGCACGTTAAAAATAGAGCAAGAATTGCTACCGCGGTCGTAGGAACATACCCTCTTCAACTACTATTTGGTTTAGACTTAGTGTTAAAAGACTATTATTATGTGCCTGCAGCAAGCAGGAATTTGATTTCTATTTCTTTCCTTGCATTAGAAGGTTATGTAATTAGTTTTCTTAAGGACTATTATAATATTTTTTATAAAAAAAATAAAATTGTAAGTAGTTTTCTTATTAACGATCTTTATTAGTTACATATTGATGTATCTATTTTTAATATCGAGCAAAATATGAATACCATGAAATGACCTAGGGATAGTCCAAATGGTAGGTATTTATGGCACCTAAGACTAGGTCATATAGCAGAAGATAGGGTTAACAAATTGGAAAAAATCGGACTATTGAGTTCATTGACTTTTGAGTCATATCCAATTTGTGAATCCTATCTTCATGGCAAAATAACTAAGCTCCCTTTTGTAGGACATGGGGAAAGGGCCACGGATCTTTTTGCCCTAGTACATACTGATGTATGCAGCCCATTTGATGTGCTGGCTAGAGGCAACTTTATCTACTTCATAATCTTTACAGATGATTTATCTAGGTAGGGGTATGTGTATCTTATGAGATACAAGTCTTAAGCTTTTGAAAAGTTCAAAAAATTCAGACATGATGTGAAAAAATAAATTGGAAAACCCATTAAGGTTCTTCGATTAGATCGAGAAGGTGAATACCTTAGTTGGAAATTTTTGAACTATCTTAAGAAAAATAGCATAGTCTCTCAGTGGACTCCACCTAAAATACCTCAACTCAACGGAATTTCAGAACGGAGGAATCGAACTCTATTAGATATGGTCCGATCCATGATGAGCTTCACAGACCTTCCTAATTTCCTTTGGGGACACTATTTGTTAACTGCAACATACTTACTAAATAGGGTTCCTTCTAAAATCATTCCTACCACACCGTATGAGATATGGCATGGTAAAAAGCCATGTCTGAGACATCTCAGAATTTAGGATTGTCCGGCTCATGTCAAAAGACAGCAAGCAGACAAGTTAGACTTTAGGTCGTTTAGAGCTCGATTTATAGGATATCCTAAAGAGTCATTAGGATATTATTTCTATATTTTAGAAGATCACAATGTGATTATGAGTTGACATGCCATCTTTCTTGAAAGATAGTTTATTCAAGATAGCGGCATTGCAAAGCAAATCAAGCTCGAGGAGAAAGTCTCACAAGAGCAATGAGCTAAGGACCAAATGGAACCAAATCGGGTTAAGATAATCCATTCACTACCTCCTTCACCTCGTAGATCGAAAATGGTTTTCCATCTCTCTGAGAGGTACTTAGGTACTATTTTAGAGGAAGTACAGTAAATGTTCCTCGTAGGTAATGAGATTCATGGTGATAATCCCAAAACCTATAATGAGGTGAAATCGAATATCGACTCCGAGAAATGGTTAAAGGCAATGAAGTCAGAAATTGACTCTATGCACTCAAACCAAGTCTGGATCTTGGTAAATCCACTAGAAGGTATAGTACCTATTGAATATAAATGGATCTACAAGAGAAAGATTGGTGCAGATAGAAATGTAGAGATATTCAAAGCCAGAATAGTGGCAAAAGGTTATAGTCAATGCAAAGGCATTGACTATCAGGATACCTTTTCGCCAATAGCTATGCTAAAATCCATCCGCACATTGCTTGTTGTTGCAGCCTATTTCGATTATGAAATATGATAAATGGATGTGAAAATGGCTTTTTTAAATAGATATCCTAAGGAAGATATCTATATGGAATAGCCGCTAGGTTTCACATCCGTTGATGATGATCGCAAGGTATGCAAGCTGCGAAGGTCCATATATAGACTTAAGCAAGCATCTCAGAGCTGGAATACTCATTTTAATGATGTGATCAAATTATTTGGTTTCATCAAAAATGAGAAGCCATGTGTCTTCAAAAAGATCAGTGGGAGCGTTGTTGTCTTCCTCGTATTGTACGTGGATGACATCCTCCTTATTGGGAATGATATTCTCATGTTGACCACAATTAAAATATGGTTATCTAAAGAATTCTCCAAGAAAGACTTTGGAGAAGCATCCTTTATTCTAGGAATTAAGGTTTATAGAGATAGACCGAATAGGATGCTAGGACTTTCACAGAAAATGTACATAGAGGAAGTGCTAAAGAGGTTTAGCATGGAAAATTCTAAGAGTGGTTTAGAAACCTTCAGACATGGCATTCATCTTTCCAAGAAGATGTGCCCTAGCACACCTAAGGAAATAGAACGCATGAGCAAGATCCCTTATACTTCAGCAATAGGGAGTCTCATGTATGCCATGTTATGTACACGACCTGATATAGCCCATGCTGTGAGTGTCACAAGCAGATATCAGTCGAATTCAGATGAAGAACACTGGACTTCTATGAAATATATCCTTAAGTACTTGAGAAGAACTAAGGATATGTTGTTGGTCTTTGGTAATGGTGAACTCCAAGTCCAGGGGTATACAGACTTGAATTTTACGTTCGATGTAGATGATCGAAAGTCGACATCTGGGAGTCTATTTATGTGCAATGGTGGAGCCATCAGCTGAAAAAGTTTCAAGCAGATAGTGATAGCAGATTTCACCATGGAAATAGAATACATCGTTGCATCAAAAGCTGCAAAGAAGGCATTCTGGTATAAAAAGTTTGCTGTAGAGATCGGAATGATGCCATCAGATGCCATTTCTCTATACTGTGACAACAATGGCTCCAAAGCCCTTGCTAAGGAGTCACGGTCTCACCAAAAATTCAAGCACATTGAGCGGTGATACCACCTTATCTGCATTTACCTCGAGAAGGATTATGTCGAGGTCAAGAGAGTCAACTCCGCAGATAATGCGGTGGACCCGCTTACAAAGCCATTGGGCCAGCAGAAGATTGAAGCCCACCTTGAGAAGATGGGACTTAGATTTACAGCCAATTGACTTGAGGTCAAGTGGGAGTTTGTTACATATGTGTGCCCTAGAAGCTAGAATTGACTGATACTTGTAATACACTTTTAGAGGCAAAATTCTAGTTTTGACTATAAATAATAAAATGGATTATTTTCTATCATAAATGTGTATTTAGTGTCTGTGATACATCTCTTGAGTTAATGGTAATGAAAATTCATATTTTCAAGAGTTGAAAATTTAAGACATGAATTTTCATTTACAAACTCATAAAAGGCTGCTGACCGTAGGATCGTCATGAGGATGGTAATTGATCCAGAAGGTTAGTGTATAATCGCTTCTTCATAGTAGACAAGTCTTGAGTCTATGGTGTAGAGACACCAGAGTGAGAGTATAGGTACTCGTTAGTGAATGAGGGCACTGAGCCTAACCACCTTGAGTAGTCTAAGAAAGTCTACCTTCTCATCGATGACTGACTCGAAGCTGCAGTGGTGTGTCTGGTTCTTTGATCTGAGGTGCATCGACAGTTCACCTTGAGGGTGTTATAGTTTGACTACACCATGACTCGATCTCCGAGCCATTCAAAACCCTAAGGTATATGTTGGCTATAGCATGTTCATTGTAGGAATTGGATTGCACCAAGATGGAATCTATCTACCTCCGTGGATGAAAAGCAGCCCTATGATGATCATGAGAATCAAGTCCATAAGCTCATGGCCATGGCAGAGACTAAAATAATAGAAAGAATTTCTATTAAGATTTTCACATCGGACTTGATTCGAATGATTAAATCATATGATAGAAATTAGGGTTTGATGAGTTCACCTTAACCCTAATTTGATCGTGGCTCAAGATAGAAGAACTTAATCACATAGGTAGCTACACCAAGAGGTTCATTTTTAGTTTTGATGGGTTGCCACCATATACTGCTAGGTGTCACTGGTGGATTTTGGGAGCAATTAGAATGATTTAGATGATCGATCAATCTAGTTGTCTGAATTAGAAGAGTTCTAATTCATCGAAAGAAGTTTCGATGATGGAGATGATGAAGATCACAACATATCCCATTACCATACAGAGCTGAACCTAACTGAGTCATAAAAATAAGAGTTTGGATCAGGATATCATCAATTGGACTAATCCAGTTCAATTGATTTGAATTAGATTCAATTAGGTTTAAGGAAATCATGCTAGCACAAGATTGGGCCTAACGTTCTCCTTCTATTATCATTAAAAGTTATCTCGACTGAGTCAAATGTATTTGTGCTCACTCAGGTACCTTTACCTAGTTTGACTGGAGCTTGTCCAGGTCAAAAAAGTGTTATCTTAATTTATGAGATAAATTTGAAACAACACCTGCCATTTTTCATCACCTGCTAATTCTTGTCCTATGACTTTGGTCAAACGTTGACCTTTGACCCTTGGACATCTGCCCATGTGTCATGCACTTATTAGAGAGTGCGCCCATGGATAGGGATGCCTGAAGTCCCATGCGGATGGGACTCCAGATTGCTTCATGGATTCAACTTGGATGACCCCTAGCCATAGACTTTGACCTATCTTAGGTACCATCCAAGGATGAATCTGTCGGACTCTCATCTGATTGGATTAGATGATATCATCTCACCAATCATATTTAGATCTAATTGCACGAAGAAGCATGATTGGCCTGGATGATGTGGCACTGCATGGCATAGTAGGGTCTATAAAAAAATTCTATCTATGCCCCACTTTAAGAGACCTTTCTCCTGGCCATGCCCCAAGGCTGCCCCTCTCCCTTCTTCATGCCATCTTCTAATCCTTTCTCTCCTCTCCATGCCCAAGGGAAGTTGGGCTTCAGTTTGGTGCGATCCAGGCAAGAAAAGGCTGACGAGAAAGGAAGAAGGCAACATTGCTACAGAGATGATAGTAGATCTTCAAAAAAAATTTCGAAGATTCTCCAAATCAGATCTAGATCTAATTTTTGGAGAAGTGATAAAGAAGGAGAAGATCTCCAAATTCAGCTCGAGTGGATACCAGTAGAGGTCAGGCGCTTGCATGGTTAGATCCAAAACTTCAGGTAATTAGCAGGATCATCAAAGGATAATCGAATTACCCAGTAAACAAGGTAACATTAATTTAGATTTAATTTAATTTAATCTTTTTATTTATTAAATCATAAAATTAGATATAAAAAGTGTTAGATCTAATTTGGATCTAAGAGAAAATTTTTGAAATATGCCTCTCGATCCAATTAGATTTGAACAAACCTGACCAGGAAAATCAGGATTTCTCCTTCACTAGGTCACCAAGAGATTAGATCTCTTATCTTTGCATGGGTCGAGAACTCCACAGTTGAATCCATTATTGCCTTTGGAGCCACACAAGCATCCAGCCTCTATAGGTGATCCACACGAACCTGCAACACAGATCAGAGGTTCGTCGAACGAAGATCCACTCGAAGTGCTAGCTTATCATGGATCCCTCTTGATGGTTAATCAAATATATGTTCTTCAGATCTCTTGGATACTCCAAGAGATGAAGAACATAAGGAGGAATAAGAAAGAAATCCAACCCTTGGATCTTTCATAAATCAGAAATAAATACATATGAAAAAATCCTAGGAGAAGATTATCTTCTCCTTCAGGGCATCAATGGTTGATATCCTGAAAACATCTCTTATGCTAGGTTCAGACGTGACCTTCTCCTCTAGATTTTCTTTTACTTTTCTAGATCTCACACCCTCAAATTTTTCTCATAAAAATCTCACAAATAAAATGGAGAAGAAGGACTTTAAAGGAAACCCTAAGAGATGACCTTCTCTTCTTCTTCTCGCATCAGGACATGATCAGATCATGTCCAAAAATAATCACCATGCTCCAACACCTTGGAGCACATATCCCACACTCTAATCCTCTCTCTCTCAAAATTTTATCACATAAAAATCATAAAGAAAAATAAACGATAAAGACTTTTAAACAAAATCACAAGAGAAGACAATCTTCTCTCTTACCTTGTCTCTTCAAGATATCAACCTCTGATATCTTAATTGAAGGCTCTTCTCCATGAATCTTGGCATCACAAATCCTCCATGCCTTCTCCTCCTTTTCTTCTAATTTTTCATAATTTTTATAGGATTTTTCACATCCTCAAACCATCTAAAAAGAGGCACCTAAAATATATATGGATGACTCGATCAAACCTAGTCTTTTTTGGACTCCTATGGGGCGTCCAAGAGTTGGACGCCTCTCCCATAATTACTTTCGTGCATCCTCTAAATCTCTTGCACAAAAACTAGGGGAGAAAGGGTGGCACAAAGAATTGGCGTGGGAAAAGTGGGTGCATAAGAAGAGGGAAGAGTTTAGGTACGCCCCTCCCATAATTATTTTTGTGAATCCTCTAAATCTCATGCACAAAAACCAGGGGAGAAAGGGTGGCACAAAGAATTGGCATGGGAAAAGTGGGCGCACAAGAAGAGGGAAGAGTTTAGGTCAAAGAGGGCTCTTCCAAGAAGGAAACTAATCCTAGCAACTTCCTGCTTTTGATCAAGTCAAAATTTGTTCCAAATAATCTGATATGAGGCTTGTGAAACCTTTTATTAGGCATGGGAAAACATAAAAAAAATCTAAAATTACAATATGGCATGGGCTTTCTTATGTGTAAGTGAAAGAGAAAGAGTCCCAATTCAATTGGGACTCCTCTTGTTTGAATAGGTCAAAATTATTTTAAATATAATTTAAATCTTATTTAAATTAGATTAAAACTAATCCAATTAAGAATGATCCTAGTCTAACTAGGAGCCTAATTAAATTATATTAAATCAAGATTTAAATCTGATTTAAATCCAAAGTCAATCAGGTGCACCCAAGTTCTAGTCAAATAAGAAATTATTCTTTTCTTGTAATTGGCTTATCCAATAAACTAATTAGACTTAATCTAGTTAAATACAAACCAATTATAATTGAATCTAATTCAATTAGACTTGATCTCAGTTTGATTTCTCAATCAAATTGAGCCAATTAGCAATCCAATTGCTAATCAATCCTCCTACAATACTTGCATTAGGTCAAACATCAATCACATTGAATGTTTGACCTCGAAACAATTCTCAATTATTGATTAACCATCCGATCAGATTTCAAGCACTAATATGTGTGACCCCATAGGTTCGAACCTAAGTCGATAGCATAGAAATTAATTTCTATACCAATCGAAGTTACCATCTAGCAATGGTTCTCGACGTCCGGATAGGTCGAGTGTATGCAAAGCAACATTCTTAGAACCCTGGCCATGGTTACCGTAATTCATCCCTATGACCGATAATGCTTAAGACAACTTTGAGTACATTGTCAAACACTCATACAAGTCATCTCTATTGTGTCTCAAAATTTTGCAAATCCCATGATACCTCACGAGGATTACCTAAGCCTTGGTTTTGCTAAATTGAAACATAGTGAGTCATTCTCTTGTTGAAGTAAATCAGGAGTGATCAATCCCATCTTGACTCGCACACCGACTTTACAAGTACTTGACTATATCCAAAAATCTTTCGAACTTATATTAGAAATACAGGCAGTCCGACATCAAAATATAGTGAGTTACTTGTAAGTCACCGTGGTGATTTCAAGTTGGAGGAACACTTATATCCATTGGCCTTAGCTAGCTACTCTTGACAGTAGAGTGCTACATTTATCATGTTCAGTGCAGATGTACTCCTACATCTCATCTGGATGCCATACCAGTGTCTCCACACTACTTGGTTATGAAATCAACCAATGCATATGGCATACAGTGACCTACACTCGATAAATTATCATTCATGTTAATAACTTATCATTTGATCGTGAACAATTTAAGAACCATCCGATAAATCCTTCTTTATTGATTGATTGTGGTTCTAAGAACTTCATCATAATTTAGGAGTTCATTTAAGAAAGATAGAACTTTTATGATGAACCAGCCAAATTATTATTATTATTAGATAATTCATATACTAATTCCAATCATCTACCACTTAGATCAATGGCTTTACGACATATTTCTCAATAGATTATGCCCTCGTTCAGTTAGAAGACCTTAGAGATCGATGATCGAAAGGATCTCCTAGACCAAAAACTATAAGAGATGAACCGACGGATCGAGGAACTCCGCCGTGCTCCCCCTCCTATGGTAATGATATCTATATGGAACCTCCTTTCTCTCACCACATCATGCAGGAATCTATTCCGTCGAACTTCAAGCTCCCTAAATTCGAGAGCTATGATGGGACTACCAATTCGGTCGACAACTTGGAGGCTTTTCGGATGATGATGCTGCTCCATAGTGCACCAAACGCCATCCTATGCTGGGCTTTTCCATCTACCTTGAAAGGAGCAGCCAAAAATTGATATTCAGCCCTTAAGTTGGATACCATCTTTTTCTTTGATCAAATGAGCCATCAGTTTGTAGCTTATTTTGTCAGCAGCCGACACCCCCATCGAGGTTTCGACTCCCTCATGAACATCAAGCAGCAAGAGGGAGAATCCATCCAAGCTTATGTCAACCGCTTCAATGCAGCTACCCTAGAAGTCTGAAATTTGGACCAGTCTATCGCTATGGCCGCATTAAAAGATGGCCTTCAGAAGAATAATTAGATGTTCTCCCTAGAGAAGAAGTATCCTAGGAATTTTGCTGATATGCTGTCTCGGGCTGAAGGATATGCCCGAGCAAAAGAAGTCTTCAAGGCCAAGGATAGTAAAGCCATATAAGAGTAGTGAATGGGTGAGCCGAATAGGCCCACATCTAAGGAGAAGCCAAACGAGGTTCCACCGTGCTCCCAGACTCCCTCCGAGTGCAAGCAAGCCCAAACATCTCCTTAGGCTCATCATCTAAGAAGCCCTGATAGAAAGGCATAGTGGGGCTCCCCCTTCGAAGGTTCCACAACTATGCCCCCGTCAATGCTTCGAAGATCCAAGTACTGATGGAGATCAAGGAGCAACTACCTAGATTGGAGAGGATGCACACTCATCCTGGCAAGCGCAATCCTAATAAGTATTGTCTCTATCATTATGACCATGGTCACGATACTGTAGAATGTATTCAGCTCTAGGACCAAATTGAGGAGCTCATCAGGCAAGGCTGGCTCGGTCGATTCCTATGATGTCGATCCGAAGAAAGAGAGGATCAGCCAAGGGCACTGCCACAACCTAAACCATCGAGGGGAGAGGAGCAATAAGAAGATCGACCACCTCTTGGCATCATCAACACTATCTCTAGGGACCTTAACGAGAAGAGGCCAATGAATTCGAAGGATCGGTGAAGAGGTAGAGGACTGAAGAATCTATAATCTTCACCAAAGCAGACACATAGGGAGTTCAGTTCTCGCATAATGACGTAGTTGTAATTGCTTTAAATAACACAAACTATGATATATGGCACATCCTTATTAATAATGAAAGTTTGGTCAATGTCTTGTTTTATAATACTTTCTCCAAAATGTCTATACCTGATAGTCAGCTTGGATCGATAAACATTCCATTAGTGGGCTTTATTGGTGATGCGATACCGGTTTGGGGCATAGTAAATTTGGTTGTGCTTGTAGGACAGTATCCAAGGCTGTCCAGAGCATAGGTCGATTTTCTATTTATAGAAGTCCCATTTGCCTACAATGCTATTCTTGGCCAATTTGGTTTAAATGCACTCTGAGCTAGGTATCAACTTATTACTTAAAGTTGAAGTTCTCGACGAGCTATGGAATTGGAGAGATTAGAGGAGACCAAGCCTTGGTAAGATACTGTTACTCCATGGCCTACAGAAAAATTTCCAGCCCGACCTTTGCCTTATTGATATATTGGATGTCCGCGATGACCTTATGGAGGAGCAGGGCGAGCCTATGGAAGACCTTATTTCTATTCCATTGAACGACAAAAATGTGGAGCACACTATGCAGATCTACTCCAACTTAGGGGATGAGGTTTGAGAGCAACTCATCGCCTTCCTTTGAAGAAACGTGGATGTCTTCGCCTGAATCCTAATGGATATGTCGAAGATTGATGCTGAGGTCATGGAACATCGGCTAGCTGCTGATCCCAAGTGTCAGCCAATAAAAGAGAAGATAAACAGCCATGCTCTAGAGAGGTAAAAAGTAATTACAAAAGAAGTGGACAAGCTCCTCAAGACCAGATTCATCCAAAAAGTTAACTACATGAACTGGATCTCAAATGTGGAGCTCGTCAAAAAGGTGAACGACAAGTAGAGGATTTGTATAGACTTTAAAAAGCTGAACAAAGTCTATCCAAAAAATAGCTACCCCCTATCTAAGAACGATCAACTGGTGGATGCAACGTCGGGCCATGAGCTCCTCACCTTCATGGATGCCTTTTCTAGCTACAACCAAATTCGGATGGTGCTAGAGGATGAGGAGAAAACCACTTTTATTACTGACTGTGATCTTCACTGTTATAGGAATATGCCTTTCGGGCTCAAAAATTTTGGGACAACGTACCAGTGCTTGGTCAACAAAATCTTCAAGAAGCAGATCGATTGAAACATGGAGGTGTATGTGGATGACATGCTCATCAAGAGCCGAGCTTCAACAAATCACATCGCCGACCTCGAAGAGACCTTCAGTGCACTTAAAAAGTACAAGATGAAGCTGAAGCCGATCAAGTGTGCCTTCGGTGTGACCTCAAAAAAATTTTGGGAATTTATGGTGTTGAGGCACGAGATTGAAACAAATCCAGAGAAAATTTGGGCTAGAAGATGACCACTCCAAAAATAATTAAAAAAGTTCAGCACCTGATTGAAAAAGTGGCATCCCTAAACTGCTTCGTCTCAAGATCAGCCGAGCGAAGCATGCCCTTCTTTCAAGTTCTCAAGCAGCCAAAGAGCTTTTGCTAGATGGCAGAATGCCAACAAGCAATCGAGGAGCTTAAAAACTACTGTGGCTCATCCCCACGGCTGGCAAGGCCTAAGCTTAGAGAAGAATTGTTCTTGTACCTAGCAGTTTCCCCGACAGCTCTGGCAATAGTCCTGGTCAAGGGGAAAATGAAATTGTAGCAGCCGATCTACTACATAAGTCGGGTCCTAAGGGATGTAGAGACTAGGTACTCTAAATTAGAAAAATTAACTTACTCTCTTCTAATTGCTGTCAGGAGACTCTGACCTTACTTTTAGGGGCACACCATGACTATCCTCATGGATCAACCAATTAAAGCAGTCCTTCATCGAATGGATGCCTCTGAAAGAATTGCAAAATGGACAATCGAGCTTACAAAATTTGACATCAACTATCGACCTCGACCATCGATCAAAGCCAAGATATTAATAGATTTTATAGTATAATGCACCATTCCAGATGAAGCCAAGCTTGAACAGAATGAAACCGGCATTCCATGATTGCAACCAAGCCCCTGTGAAGAGAGTGCCAACCTTTTTGAAGGTTTTTGGGCCTTGTACATGGATGGTTCATCCAACACTACTGGAGCAGGCATGGGGTTGGGCTTGGTTAACCTCGAGAGAGTCATTGTCGAATATGCACTAAGCTTTAAATTCCCTACAACTAATAATGGGGCCAAATATGAAGCTCTATCGCTAGGTTTAAAATAGCAAAAGAGTTAGAGGTAGACTGACTCCAAGTTTTCAATGATTCTCAGCTAGTGGTCGGACAGGTTAGCGGTAGCTATGAAGCCCAAGAGGAAAGCATGATGAAATATCTTGAGAAAGTAAAGAACTTGACTTTGCCATTTAACAATTTTAGCATTTAACAGATTCCAAGGGTAGAAAATAGGAGAGTTGACCTTTTCTCTAAATTGGCTACTTTAGCCCCAGCCAAACTGCCCAAAGAAGTATTTTTTAAAATTCTAAACTGCCAAACCTCAGAGAAGTCACAGCCTGTTATGCAAGTTGAGCACGAGCTGAGCTGGATAGACCTTCTAGTTGCCTACCTCAAGGATGGAGCTCTTCCTCATGATCTGAAAGAAGCTCGAAAACTCAGAAATCAAACTTTCTGGTATGTTCTGTATGAAGGCAAGCTGTATAAAAGATCATATTCTCTATGGCTCTTGAGATGTCTCCGACCTTTAGAGGCCGATTTTGCATTATGAAAAATGCATGAGGGAATTTGCGAAAGTCATGTATAAGCTAGATTTCTATCACAAAGACTACTTCAGTTGGGGTACTATTGACCGACTTTGTACCATGACTCTATAGATTATGTCAAGAAATATGACCACTGTTAGAGAAATGCAAACATACAAAGACAGTCGGCCTCCAAGCTTACTCCACTAAGTGCACCTTGGCCATTCACACAGTAGGGAATGGATATACTTGGCCTCTTTCTAATGGCATCTGAACAACGAAAGTTCCTCCTGATTGTGATCGACTACTTTATCAAATGGGTCGAAGTCGAACCATTAGCAAAAATTACTGAGGCCATGGTACAGGACTTTATCTAAAAGTCAATCATCTATCGGTTTGGTCTGCCCCAAACTCTCATAATAGATAATAGGTGATAGTTTGCTGGGATGAGGTTTGCTGAGTTCTGCAAAGATCTAAACATCTTTCATCACTTCACATCAGTGGCCCAGCTATAGGCAAGTGGTGAAGCAAAGGTGACCAACAGAATCTTACTGCAGGGCATCAAGGTAAGGCTTGAAAGAGCAAGGGGGACCTGGGCAGACAAACTCTACCACATCCTCTGGGCATACCGAACTACTCAAAGGCTGCCTACTGAGGAAAAACTATTCACCTTGGCCTTTGGAATGAGGCAGTCATTCCAATCGAGCTTAAACATTTGTCAGCATAGGTCGTGACCTTCAGCAAGCAGCATAACTCACAAGACCTCAGAGCCAACCTCGATCTACTAGAGAAAAAAAGAGAAGAAGCTTGAGTTCGGATGGTAGCCTACAGATGAAGAGTAGCCAGATACTATAACTCCAGAGTAAAAAGTAAAGCATTCAGGGTGGGGAACTTGGTACTCTGATGAGCGTCCATTTTGCAACCTCAGAATCAAGGAAAGCTTGTCCTAAATTGGGAAGGTCCATATAAATTATAGGTGGTCATCCAACTCGAAACTTATCACTTGAAGAAGTTTGAAGGAGCAATACTCCTACGGCCTTGGAATTCAGAAAATCTAAGAATGTGCTATCAGTAACATTCTTTCCATATAACTTTTCTATTTTAACATTATTACTTCTTGGTGCAAAAATTGCATGATGACAAATAACTCTCTAAAATAACCTAAAGTGGTCCATTAGGAACAGGAGGAGAATCTTGTCCTAATGTGAGCAAAGTCGAAGGCCTTATTAAATTAAGATGAGATGAGGAGAGAGGCCCTACCAACAGTCCTAATGTGCCCCTATAGCCCATTAGAAATAAGAGGAGAACCTCATCCTAATGTGAGTAAAGTCAAAGGCCTCATTAAATTTAGACGAGATGAGGAGAGAGGCCCCGCTAATGGCCCTAATGTGCCTCTACAACTCATTAGAAATAGAAGGAGAACCTCATCATAACGTGAGCAAAATCGAAGGCATTATTGAACTAAGATGAGATGAGGGGAGAGGCCCTACCAATAGTCCTAATGTATTCCTACAGTCCATTAGAAACAGGAAGAGAACCTTGTCCTAATGTGAGCAAAATCAAAGAACTTATTAAATCAAGACAAGATGAGGGAGGAGATCCTACCGATGGACCCGATGAACCTCTACGATTGTGCAAAGGGTGGAAGGTTGAGGCCTCGCTAATCTAAAATAAGGAAAAGGTCAAGACCCTACTAATGACTATCATGCACATTCCCCTACGGCCATGCCAAATGCCAAAGGTAAAATTCCATTCTGATCTATGGAACGGACCTCTAGCCTGAGATCTACGACAAGCATCTCATTAAAAATGAAGTAAAGAAAAATGAGGCGCCTAGAATCGCATCTACAAGAGATGACAACAAAAAAAAAGGTACCATTTCATTATAGAGTTATGTTCATTACAAATAAAAGTCAATAAGATCGATTACACAGAAAGTGGGCACACTACAAGTAAAATGAAGGTCGACAGGATCAACTGTGCGAAAGAACAAATGCATTACAGATAGAATGAAGATCGATGAAATCGATTACATAAAGAAAAAAGAAGGGAGGTGAAGTCCTAAGGTGGCCCGGACTCTTCAGACTTTGGGCTACGGGCTCTGGCCATCACCAAAGCTTCCTTCAGTCTAAAGATCTCCTCCTCAAGCTTCTTCTTCTTATATAGGCTTTTGATGTACACTCTATTGGTATACACAAATTTGGCCTCGAGTTTTAACCGCTGCTCCCTTAAGACTTTGGATTCAGCTTCTGCATCCTTGATGGCTTGATGCTCATAGGTCAATTAGAGCTTCAACTATTGATCTTTAGCTTTCTCCACCCTGACAGCCTCCAAGAGCTCACCGATGGTCCTCCTCAGAGAGGCGAGCTCCTTAGATTTTCTGCTTGATCTAGTCTACTGAATGCTATAAAACTTTCTCTAAAAATAGATCACCTCATCCCTGACAGCCTTTAGCTCATCTTCAAGCCTGGACATCTTCCTTGCCCAGGTCGTCCGGTAACTATTATGCTAGCCCTCAGCATCCTATAGCTGCTTCTGAAGCTGGAGCAACTTTTTCGATCAATCCCAATCATACCAGGCTTTATCGGTGGACCATGGTGAACTCCCTTCTAAGAGACGGATATCTTCTTTTGCCTTCTTAAGATCAACTTCATGAGAGCCGATCTTTGCTGTCAGCGCCCAAGACTTGTTGCTCGCATTCTTCCAAAGTTCGACAAGCTCCTTCTCAAAATTCCCTTTCTGGATACTGAAGCTCATGGAATAATTCATGTGCAAGTTTCGGAGGTGATTGACTTCTTTAGTCGCCTCTAAAGCATTCTTCCGAGAGGCCTGAAGGTCGGCCTCAACCTTCTTTAATTTTTTTCTTAAATGGTGGATTTCCTTCTTCAAATCCTTTATCAAAGGCTTGAACGAAACTCCCTGAGGTAAGGAGTCGGTGCTAGCTAGAGAAAGGGGGTCATGACCCTAGTTGTCGGGGGCGTTCTAAATCACATGTAGTGTAGAGCACAAAGAAAAAGAGAGATTTGCTTTCATTACTTCAAATATTTTTGATACATCAAAAAAATAAAAAAAAAGAGAGAGAAGAAAAGTAGATAAACATTAGAAGTTTAGACCTCGGATGGCTCGCCTACTGGAGAGGTCGAGACATTCTCAGCCACCTTCGGCTCTCAAGCAGGCCCAGGCGCTGCACTTACAGGTTCTGGAACCTCCGGACTAACTTCAATGGCATGGGCAGCGGGGGCAACCTTGGCATTAGCGCGTGAAGGGCCAGCTCTTTTCTCTGGCTTCTTTATGAGGAGGTCCAGATCAATGTCGGGAAAGTTCTCGGTGACCCACCCCAAGCAGATCTGGAACCCTTCCAAGAAAGATTTCTGGGCGAAGTCTATTTTGATGTCCTCCATATCTTTGGAGGACTTGAAATCTTGCACGACCCTCTCCATAGCGGCGTTAACCTCCTCCTGTGCCTTCCTTCTTTCCTCCTTCTCTAGAGGTAACTTGGCCCTCAACTTCACCATCTCTTCACGATCCTCTCTCAACTCCTTTCGAAGGTGTTTGACTTCAGACGAGTGGGTTTTCAAGGCTACCTTTAGAGCGTTGACCTTGGCATGAGCCTTCTCGGCTTCTGCACAAGCTTCCTTTAGGGCCCTAAAAGCTTCGGCCCATCTTTGATTTGCCACCTCGGAGTGAGCAAAAAGGTAGCGTCCCAACTACAAAATAAAAAGCGAGTCAGAATTCTAGAAGATCCCAACTTTAAAGGCTGAAGGGCATGAAGTCAAAATCAAAAAAAGCCACTTACCTCTAGGAAGGCAGCGAAGAACTCGTTGAACCTCTCAACATCATCCTTCTGATGCATCCTCTCTACAATGTGGGAAAGGATGCTCCCCTACATCAGTGACTGGACGATCTCTCGATTGTTTAGGGAATCCTGCTCTTGGCTAAGATCCTCTCCCTCAAAGCTTTTAACCTTTCGTTCAGCTTTCTTGCCGGTGGCCTTCTTCTTCTTCCTCTCCACAACTTCCTCTTGCTGAATAGGAGTAGAAGGGGCAGCCTTATCAGACAAGATTGGGCTCGGCATGGTAATGATGAGCTCGAAGGCTGACATGAGCCAAATCGAAACAGCCTGGCTCGATTCTCCAGTTTGAGCCTTCTTCTGTGGTTCTCCAGAAGGACTGCCCTTCCTCTTAAGGGTCTTGATTCCCTTCGCTAGGTGGTTCCATTCCTCTAGGGTCATTTCTACAAAAAAGATAAAGTTAGAAGGTCAAAAGAAACAATACTATCCAACTGACTGAATATTAATTACTACCTATTGGGTTAAGAGAACTGAGATCAAAATTGGACAAGGTCTACTCATCCAGAAGTTTAGGGATCGGTGGAGCATTAAAGGACTTTAGCTTATCGGTCAAACTCTGATCCTTGCTTTCTACCCTGCGGGCTCGATGGATCGATTCCCTTATTTCACCCCATAGAGGAAGCCCTAATCCTAAGGAGGGATGAGAGGTGAAGAAGAATTTCTCCTTCCAGCCATGAACAAAGGAAGGAGCACCTTTAAGTAGTCCCTTCTTGCTGAACTATGGAGATACATACCATCATTCCTTAGCGGTTGGATGGCATTTGAAGGTAAAAAAAATGTGGAATAAGAAAATGGTAGGTCGGGCACCCACCATGGTGCATAAAAAGAGAAATCCTATGATGAATCTAAATGAATTCGACACCATAGCAGCAAGAGAAATATTGAGAAATCTAAATAGGTTAACTACGAAAAGAGGCAAGGGCAACGAGAGCTCGGCCTGAAGGGTTTTGACATACAGACAGGTTCGGCCAAGAGAAGGTGAGCAAACTCGATCATCGGGCCCAGGAAGTTCGAGCTCGTATTTAGAAGGAATTCTGAACTAAATCCTGGCTAGAAAAAGGTCGTCAGACCAAAGCCTACAGGAAATGGTTGCAGGCATAAAAGGATGGGCTGACTCCAAGGGTTCAACCTCCTCAAGAGATGGGTTCACCAAGGTTAGAGGGGTCGGGCTCATAGAACAAGTTGACTAGGATCACTCATTAGACATTTGGATCAAAGTGAAATCGAGGAATCACCCATAAATCAAAAAAAATAAGGTGTACAAACTTCGACAAAAATAGAAAGAGCAAGAGAGCAAAGAGTGTAGAGATAATCCAAAAAAATATTAGAGGGCTGACCTAAATCGACATGCAAGAACAAAGAGATGACGAATGTAGCAAAAATCAAATGGGGGTGCACCTGAAATCAAGGAAAATGGTGGAAGAAGCTTGGGCCATCGCATAGGATGGAGAAGGAAACCAGAGGAAGGAGATGAGGATTTCAGAAGAAGTAAAGGCTCAGAGGAGGAAGACGGGTTTAAGTAACCCCTGAAATTCCTAGAAGGTTATGATTGTAGATTTCCTCTAGCCGATCTTTGATCAACATGCGTCCCACTCATCGTGGTAGAAAGCTTCCAATGGGTAGACCCTTAATAGCATCATACTTCGAGTAGACTTTTGGTAGGGAATTCGAAAAATGTCTCTTTGGGTCACCACGCATTTACAAAACTGCAATGCCAGCCTGGTAAAAGCCAAAACTTTCCATCCAACCCAGACGCAGGAAATCCAACAGGATTGAAAAATTCTTCGAACTTCGATAGTCTACATTTTGCTTCCATCCTTCGAACTTCAAACTTGGAAGTAGGGAGACTAGTGTTGGGAATAAATTTATGCCTGTCGAAGTTCGGCTAAGACTCCAACTCTTTATCAGTTTCGTCTGATTATAGCTATAACAACTGAACCTCAACCTGCAGGAGTATTCGAACTTTTAATTATTCTGAGATGTCGACCTTCAACACTACAGTCAGATAATCCAATTGACTGAGAAGACCGATTTTTGATTCAATGGGGCATTACGGATTCCTTCTCCAATTGAACTTGAATAGTTAATGCTTCTGCCCCAAAGAACCGACTAAGTCCCCAGCTCCTGTGCATCTCATTCGGCCGATCTCCTTTCGGTAATCTATGTGGCCCCACTTAGATGAACTTTCATGGATCCCTCTTTTGGTAGAATCTTAGTCAAACTCCTCCTGGATTTCTTCTTTAGCAGAACTTCTCCAGTAGTCGAACTTCTTTCGAACTACCTCCAGACAAACTTCAGCACCTTATCATTATTCATCGATGAGCAACCCTGGGAATGGCCGAACCTTAAAGGAACAGCAGAGATGCCAGTGTTTTAGTCGTGCTTGCCTATTGCGGCCATCAGTCAATACTTGATCTAGGCAGACCTCTCACACTCAGACTCCTTTAGATTGGATGTCTTTCGGGCCTCTTCATCGATCGAACCCCTATTGGACTTCTCTTCTGATCAAATTCCTTCCAGCTGTCTGAAAGGACTATGACATACATCTTCAACATAGCGAACAAAGGCCAACGCATGGTCAATCTTAAGAACCTCCGAACTCCTCCGAAACACCAACGTCCAAGAGTCCTTCATCGTCTACAATTGCCCCATCCGAACTCCAGCTGTTAGGTCTCCAACAGACTAGCACGTTATTGTTAGATATATGTGCCCTAGAAGCCAGAATTGGCTGACACTTGTAATACACTTCTAAGAGCAAAATTATAATTTTGACTAATATCAATAAAATGAGTTATTTTCTATCACATATGTGTATTTAGTGTCTGTGATACACCCTTTGAGTTAAAGGTAATGATAATTCATATTATCAAGAGTTGAAAATTTAAGACATGAATAATCATTGTTAACTCATAAATTACTCCTGACCATAGGATCACCACGAGGATGGTGATTGATCTAGAAGGTTGATGTACAATCGCTTCTCTCTAGTAGATGAATCTTGAGTCTACGGTGTGGAGACACCAGAGCAAGAGTACAGGTACTCGTTAGAGAATGAGGGCACTGAGCTTGACCACCTCGAGTAGTCATTAGGGAGTCTACCTTCTCGTCAATGACTGACTCGATGCTGCAGTAGTGTGTCTGGTTCTTTGATCTGAGGTGCATCGGCAGTTCACCTTGAGGGTGTTATAGTTTGACTACACCATTACTCGGTCTCCTAGCCATATGGAACCCTGAGGTGTATGTTGGCTATAGCATGTTCATTGTAGGAACTGGATTGCATCAAGATGGAATCTATCTACCTCGGTGGTAGAGGAGCAGCCCTATGATGATCATGAGAATCAAGTTCAGAAGCCCATGGCCATGGCAGAGTGAAATAATAGAAAGAATTTCTATTTAGATTTTCACATCGGACTTGAATCGAATGATTACATCATATGATAGAAACTAGGGTTTGACGAGTTCACCTTAACCCTAATCTGATCGGGCTCAAGATAGAAGAACTTAATCACACAGGTAGCTGCACTAAGAGGTTCGCATTCAGCTCTGATGGGTTGCCACCATATACTGCTAGGTGTCACTGATGGATTTTGGGAACAATTAGAATGATTTAGATGATCGATCATTCTAGCTGTTCGAATCAGAAGAGTTCTGATCCATCGAAAGGAGTTTCGATGATGTCGATGATAGAGATCATGACATATCCCATTACCATACAGAACTGAACCTAACTGGGTCACACAAACAAGGGTTTGAATCTGGTGATCATCAATTGAACTGGTCCAGTTCAATTGATCTGAATGAGATTCAATTAGGTTCAAGGAAATCATGCTAGCACTCGATTGAACCTAACGTTCTTCTTTTACTATCATAAATAAGTTGTCCTGCCTGAGCCAAAGGAGTTTGTGCTCAATCAGAGGCCTTCATATGGTCTGACTGGAGGTTGTCCAAGTCAGAAAAGATTGTCTTATTTTGTAAGACATTACCTACCATTTTTGGTCACCTGCCATTTCTTGTTCTTTGACTTTGGTCAAAAGTCTACCTTTGACTGGTCAAATGTTGACCATTGACACTTTGATTTTTGACCACATGTCACGCACCTATTGGAGAGCTGGTGGGGGCTTGTCCCCCTACCAGAACATGATAAGGAGGAGGGTGCACGCCACCCTAGGTGTGTGCCCAAGTTGGAGATGCCTAGGAGTCCCTATTGGACAAGGACTCCATCTCCTTTTTGGATTCCAATTAGAGTTCTCCTAAGAACCAACTTTGACTGATCTTAGGCACCCTCTAAGGAGGAATCCAGGGGACTCTATTTCCACCAATCAGATTTAGATCTGATTTCACAAAGAGTTGTGATTGGTTGGGAAGAAGAGGAGTTGGATCACGCTTAGTCTATAAATAAGACCCTGCGCCCAACCCAGATTATGATTGGAAGTGATTGAAAGGAATCATAATTCCCCATGCCCTAAGGCTGCCTCTCCCCTCTTCCTTCATGCGAAACCACCTTCTCCCTCTCCTCTCCATGTCAAAAAGGGTTTTGGACCTTGGTTGGTGCAATCTAGACAAGAGAAAGGTGAGTAAAAGCTAGAAGGTTGTGCTGCTGCAAAGGACGACTGCTGATCTTCAAAAGGAGTTTTGAAGATCCTCCAGATCAGATCCAGATCTAATTTTTGGAGATGTGATAGAGAAGAAGAGGATCTCTAGATCCAGCCTGAGTGGATACCGGTAGAGGCCAGGCACTTGCGTGGCTAGATCCAGAACCTTCCGCTGCATACAGGATCATCAACGGGTAATAGGATTACCCATATCAAGGTAAGTTAAATCTGATTTAATTTATCTAATTTTATTTTGATTTTCAAAATAATAATAATCAGATCTGAAATATATCAAGATCTGATTGGGATCAAGAAAAAAAATTTTAAAATATATCTCTTGATCTGATCAGACCTGAACGAACCTAGATCGAGAAATCAGGATTTTTCTTCAACTGGTATCAGATCCAAGGTTCTAAAAGTGTTTAGATCAGATTTTAAATTTATTTTAATTAGAAAATAAATGATTTCAGATGTCACATGAGATGTGATCAGATCTGAAATTAGAAAAAATTAAAATTAAATGATTAGGATCTAAGATTAGAAAATATGCATGACTAGTTCTAAAATAGAATAGTTCTATAGA